>CM053562.1:21934879-22175613 GCA_028646485.1 Cryptoprocta ferox
CATGTAGTATTCCATTGTATAGATGAACCACATCTTCCTAATCCATTCAGATACACTATTTCTAAAATTAGTACTTGAAATGTGGTCAAAGTTTGTGTGTTAAACACAGTGAAAAATGAAAAAAAAAGCCTAAATTCTACTTTCATACCTGAATAAACTAAAATATGGTTTTAAAAGTTTTTAAACATTATAAAAAATAAAATATTTGCTATATCCAGGAATATCAATGGTGGTGATACCTTTAATGGTTTTAAGTTCTGTGAACTTCATCCATTCATGCAGGTTCCACAAATTCCCTTTAGCAATTAGAAGTGTAAATGATTAAAAAATAATTGACCAACTTCTTTTAATTCATCTTCACAGTCCATGGGATATACCTGTTAGTCTGACTTTAACACAACATTGCTAAAGACAAAATAAAAAATCCATACCTTTACAGAGATTTTCATATAGGCTCTCAATGGTGAAAAGCACATTCTTCTCCATAACTAATCCAAATACAGCCAACCAATGTTTTCTAAAGCACTTTAATAAATGAATTAGAGTCCATGGTGGTTTCAAGTACAGCATCTAAAAAATATTTAGAAACAATTACTACCTACTAATTTATTTATTATTCCTATTATTAATAAGTAACTAGAAATTATTTTAAAATATCTATATAAATTTCTGGGCAAAATATAGTTAATTGAATTCTTTTTAAACTAAAAGATGTTTTATTAAAAGCCAATTGTGATCTTAAAGTTCTAATTCCATTGCAAATTGTTTTTGTAAAATTCAGATTAGTATTAATCATTTTATCACTTCAGAAACTTTATATGTGCAAAACAAAAGCACTGTTTTAATCAGAAGAAGCATAGTTTTAATCAGGAAAGATAGATAGTCAATTTACATTCCAACATAGTCAATTCTAGGAGAAAATCAATCTAGTTATTTCACATAGCTGCAGGAAAATCTATATAGAAAAAAGATGTCAACTACCACTGATACTTGCTACACTCTTGCAAAGACATGTTTATAAAGGAGAGTCATCATTTAGTACTACAAGACATCAGTACATCCTTTTTTGAATTATTCATATGCAATGATTTTCCTAGACTCTATTATAAAATATCCAATTTAAGCCAATCCTCCTAGAATCTTCTGATCAACTCTCCTAGAATCATCCCTCATCATCTTGGTTCAACACTTGATTATATAATCAAGCAGCAAAAATATTATATTGACAAGTTATTAGAATCTCACTGAATATCTGGAATAAATACAATCTACAACTTGGGGGGACTGTTTCTCCTAGCTATAGCTGTGAACAGCAAACAAACATTAACTAAACTAAAAGGACCACTACTGCCAAATGCAGTGTTTTACTAATTGGAAAAAAGATATGAATCTAGAAAATCCAAAATATCTTGCTGATATGATCATGTTTATACTTCAATTCTCATATGACATAAGCCAAAATATACACTTCTTTTTCTGAGTACACATTGCCATGGGGATTCCCTATACTAAACATTTTAACTCACATAAACTAAATATGTGAGAAGTTTTTCTGAATTCAGTTTAAGCTCCATGGGGGCAATGTGTCTGACACACAGTAGATACATAATAAATACTGGCACACTGAAAAAAAATTAAATGATAAAATATAGTTCCTCATCTATAAGAAATGTCCACCATTTAGTTTTCAAGGAGTTATTTCAAAACTATATGAAAAAATATGCTGGGATATAGATTATCACGATGAAGCTTACACATATACAAGTCCTATTTCTCAAGATAAGGTCATAAATCTTTAGCAACGTAAAAGAAATTGTCAACTAAGAGAGTTGAAATAATCACCTCCATCCAGAGGTTTCCAAAAGCAATTTTCATTTCTGTTTCTAATATTGAAGATAAAGCTGTTCCAAGAGATTTTTCAAGATCAGATATGATGCTTTCAAGTAGAACAGGGAGTCTAGAAGGTGCAGATTCTCCCTCATAGCTCTCTCCTAATGCTGTTGCTTCTTTAAAACAAAGAGTCACAGGCTTTATTTAAGACACTAACAGCAAATATTTTACTGTTTTAAAATTAGCATTTTTACTGTTTTAAAATTAGCATTTGGCCATAAATAATAAACACTGTATGCACATAATTAGAACTTAAATTTCATAGATGCCTAAACAATACTTCAATTTTCAAACAGTATTTAGAAACATGTATCTATAATTATTTTAGATATAAACATCACATTAGCAAGTGCTTTATCATTGTGATAAAAGACAACTTAATATTTTTACTAGAACAGGAATTTAAGAAATGTGTGATATTTTAATCACAATTTCATTGTATTTTCAAAGAAAGGAAAAATTAAAAGAATGCTTTGCATCTATTTATAATAGAAAATGGAGAATGATGGATCAAAGTGTGTTTTCTTCCAAAAATAGTATATTCTTCCAATTGCAGCTAACATCAGTAAATTGTTTTGAAAGGACCAGAATCTCTGGTTTAACTACTTTTATGTCCTCCCCTTTTAAAGTAAGTTTTTATTACTTCAATTGATATCATTTCAGTTAACACTATTATTTTGATACTTGAAGATAACTGCAATTTCTTTATGGCAAAATTCAAAACATTAAGTGGCTTATCTCTACAAATACTAAGGATTTAAACCGATAGTAATACTAAGGGCAAAGTGAAAGCATGTTACACCTGAAAAAACAGAAACTATCCTGTTACTCCTTCTAAATGTCATTTTGAAATTATGACAAAAGAAATTTTAGTACCAAAGAGGTCAATAAGTAGCATGTATATACAATTACATACATAAAGTCCATATGATATTAAAGATTTCAATAATTATTTTCCCCACAGAAGGAAAAGGTAGAAAGCATTTTTAAATTATGTACGATTTAATACAACATTCCATCAAATATCAAGTTATAGAACAGATTATTCTGGCAAAAAAAGATAAAACAATGGTACTGCCTTAAATCTTAAGTATTAGCTTAAAATTAAAAATTAAAGGATTACTAGAATCTTTCAAAGTTCTCTTATTACTAAGTTTTATTACTAAAAACTGGTTTTATTGCTAGTTTTATAAGCTAATATTAAAAAGAAGCTAAAAATTTCTCTACCTCAAATGAATATTTCCTGTAGTTACTATTAATTTAAAAGGTACACTCTGCAAGGTACGAAATAGCATATACACGGTGATTATAAACATGTAAAAACGTATGTAAGTGTATGGACATGTATGGAGAAAAATTCAAATTAATTTGTAAAAGCATATGTAGCAGGCAATAACATTAACTGTGTTTTCTTCTGGATTACCATTATAATTTTCATTTATTTCTACCATACATATGCTGGCAAATATTTCAAACAATGTTATTTTAAGTGTACAAGATGGAAATTTACTATTAATTCCAACTGTTATCAATGCCAGTACATAAAAGAAGATATATCTCTAATTAGTTGTAGCAAGAATACTACCTGCTTTCAATTGCTGTTTAGATATACAAGGTTGATGACATACATCTGTGTTCGGAGATAAGTTTAATAAGTCTGCACTCAATTCTTCTTTACTGAGTGACTTCACACCACTTATTAGGCCTTTGTTTCTTAAATTTCTATCATCCCTAAGGTTGGGGGTAGGAGGAAAAAATATTTTTTTATAATTAAATCACATGGTAACTCAAAACATATGGGATCTAATCAAAGGTTGGAGATTCTCAACATGTGTATTAACAAACGATAACAATTTTTTTTAAAACAGAGAAGAAAAAGGAATTAACATACAGTAGAGTAGCTTTTGAGAATAATAAATATTATATATTGAGTGTTTCCCTGGTACCAAGCACTGTTGTAAGCACTATATATCTCTATAGATAGCTATATGTCTATAGATAGATACAGATATACATATGTATGTTCACAATCCATTTAATTCTCATAACAAACCTCTTATGTAGGAGTGGGTACTATTTGTATCCCCCTTTCACAAATGAGAAACTGGGGTGTAAAGAGGTTAAGTAATTTGCCCAAAATTGTACCTGTTAAGTGGGAGCTGGATTTTTTTTTAAATGTTTTATTTATTTATTTTTGAGAGAGAGAGAGAGAGAGAGAGAGACAGCATGAGCAGGGGAGGGTGAGAGAGAGAGGGAGACAGAATCTGAAGACAGGCTCCAGGCTCTGAGCTGTCAGCACAGAGCCCGACGCGGGGCTCGAACCCATGAACCGTGAGATCATGACCTGAGCCGAAGTCGGATGCTCAACGGACTGAGCCACCCAGGCGCCCCGGGAGCTGGATCTGAACACAAGAATATGACCATCCAAAAGAAATAAAGAGAGAGCCATAGTAAGAGAAATAATTTCCACAGGGCAAGCAATTACAAATTTACTCAGTGTGAACATAAGACAAATGGTGAGAATTTGCTATTTGCTGAAAGAAGAAAGTATGATTAGAGCATAGTGCACGAGACCAGTTTATGTGACAAAGGCAAGGGCATTAATAAATGGAAAAACATTTAAAGGCTTTAGTGGGTAAGTGACATGATCATATCTGTGTTTATTAAATTGCTATTCTGAAATCCAACAGGTTTCTGGCTTTTGTTAATGGCAGAGTAGCTTTGTCAGACTAATCTCCCCACAGCTGAGAATTAGAAACTTTGGACAAAAAAGAAAAAAAAAACCTATCTGAAGGCACTAGGGATCAGAAAAATAAGGGCAGAAGCTGGAGGGAAGTCTACCCTCATCACAGAGGTTCTACAGGGTTCTACCTTTTTGCCCAAGGGTATTCTCTAATTCATCAATGGCTTACAACAGAAGCCACAGCTACAGTAACTTGAAATGTCAGAGACCATGCTCAGGGCTGGCCAGAGGAGACAGAGTTAAGTGGGGAGCTGAAGAAGAAAGGAAACCACAGAGCAAGTGAACCCTAAAATCTGCATATAAATTATGCCCAGAAAAAAAGAACATGCTGCCAAGAGACAAAGCAATCAACAAACCAGTCTTAGATATGGCACAGATGTTGAAGCTATCTGATAGGGAATTTTATATAATTTTGATTCATTTATTAAACGCTCTAATGGAAAAGATGAAGAGCATGGAAAAACAGACGGATAATTTCAGCACAAATGAAAATTGTAAAAATCAAATGGAAGCAACTAAATGCTAGCAATAATAATAATAATAATAATAAAAACGCAGTCACAGAAATAAAGAATGCCTTCAACAGGCTCCTCAGTAGACTTAACATAGGCAAGGAAAGAAACTACAAACTTGAATACAGGTCAAAAGAAATTACCCAAACTGAAATACAAAGAGAATACAAGTTTCTTTTAAAAATCCAGAAACTGTGGAACAATATCAAACAGTCCAACACATGTGCCTATATTAGTTACCTATAGCTGTATACAAGTTATTCCAAAACTCAGCTGCTTGAAATAAATATTTATTGTCTCACACAGTTCCTAAGAGTCAGAAATCTGGGAGTAGCTTGACTGGTTGGTTCTGGTTCAGAGTCTCTTATAAGGTAGTAACATGCTGTTGCCCAAGGTGCGGCCATCCCAAGGTTTAATTGGCATTCATTCGTGTGGCTGTTGGCAGGCCTTGGTCCACCACTGGCTCTTGGCTGGAGGCTTCAGTTTCTCACCATGTGGGCCTCTTCCACAGGGCTGTTCATGGCATGGCAGCTTGCTTCCACGAAACAAGTGATTTGAGAGTTGAGAAAGCAAGAGTGCCCAAAAAGGAAATCCCAGTCTTTTATAACCTAATCTCAGAAAGGACATGCTATCACTTCTGATGTATGGTGTCTGTCACACTGACAGCCAGCCCTGGTACAATGCAGGAGGGGACTACACAAGGGCATTCCTACTAAGAAGCAGGGATCACTGGGGTCACTGGCTACTACAGTATAATTCTATAGTATGAGGAGAAAAGAGGGAATGGGCAGAAAAAATATTTGAAGAAATAATGGCTGAGAATTATCTAAAACTGAAGAGAGATATGAAACCAGAGATCCAAGAAGCTCAGAGAATATCAAGCAGGATAAATCCTTCTCTACCCAGCCCCCCTACCCCCACCACACACATACAAACGCAGACATATCTGCTAAAAAACTGCTAAAATAAACTGCTAAAAAAGCAAAGGACAAAGAAAAGTCGTAGAAAGCAGAGAGTGAAAAAAAGACACATTACATATAGAAGAACAAAGATAACATTTACATCAGACCTCCCATCAGAAACCATACAAACTAGAAGAAAATGGAGTGACTTCTTTAAAATACTGGAAGGAAAAAAAAAGTCAACCCAGAATTGTATATCCAGAAAAAATATCTTTTAAAAATAAATTAGGGGTCCCTGGGTGGCTCAATTGGTTGACCATTTGATTCTTGATTTCAGTTCAGTTCATGATTTCATGGTTTGTGGGTTCAAGCCCTGTGTTGGGCTCTGGGCTAACAGTGCAGATTGGAGCCTGATTGGGGTTCTCTGTCTGCCTCTCTTTCTGCCCGTCCCTCACTCTCTCTCTTAAAAATAAACATTAAAAAAACAAAACATAAACAAAAATAAATGAAGAAATAAAGAAATTATGAGATAAACAAAACAAAAAAATCACTGCCAGTGAATGCATGCATATGTCCAAGAAATTTGTTTAGGCAGAAGGAATGATACCAGACAGAAACGTAAATCTATAAAAAACAATGAAGAGGTAATGCAAGATTAAAAAACTCACTCTTTCTCTGCTTTAAATGGTAAATGATGGAAGCAAAAATAGTAACAAAATATTATGTGTTTATCATTTCTGTAAAAGTAAATATAGCAAGGGTAGTACAAAAAAATGGGAGAAACATCCTGTTATAAGATCCATACACTGAACATGAAGCAATATAATATTTGCTGAAGGTAGATTGTGATCAAGTAAAATGTAAACTTTAGATGCTAGGGCAAACATTAAAAAGTTTTTTCAAAAAGGTATAATAAATCAATAATGGAGATAAAATGGCACCATAAAAAATACACAATTAACTCAAGAAAAGAAAAAGGAAAAAAAGAAAAAAGAATAGATGAAACAAATTGAAAATAATTAGCAAAAAGGTAGATTTTGATCTGACCAATTAAATGTGAATGGTATAAACTTATCAAGACAGAAATTCTCAAAATGGACAAAAAATAAAGTATCAACTATATACTACCCACAAAATACTTACTTTAATATAAAAACACAGATTAAAAGTAAATGGATGGGAAAATATATACCATATAAGTAGTGACCAAAACAAAACTGGAATGGTTGTATTAATACTAAACAAAGGAGAGACTTCAGAAACAGAGACATTATATATTGAGAAAGGGTCAATTCTCCAAGAAGACAATCCTAAACAATCCTAAATGTGTATGCATCTTCCTATAAAGCTTCATAATACATGAAACAAAATAAATAGAAAGGAGAATTAAACAAATCCATAATTATAGAGATTTCAATACTCCTCTCTCAATAATCCCAGAATAATCAGACAATCAGTAAGGTTACAGAAAACCTGAACAATAATATCAACCAACTTGACCTAACTGAAATTTATAGAATACTCCACCCACAAGAGGAAATAAACTCTTTTTAAGTGCACATAAAACATTCACCAAGGTAGACCATATTTTTGGCAATAAAACTAACAAATTTAAAAGAATAGAAATCATAGAAATTAATGTTCTCAAGTCAAAGTGGAATTAAAGTACAAATCAATAACAAGAAGATTAGAAAATGTGCAAATATTTGGCATTAAACAGCAAACATCTAATGTCAAAGGTAAGTTGAATTGAATTGAATGAAAAAAATAGAACATCATAATTTGTGGGATACAGCTGAAGCAGTGCTTACAGGGAAATTTACAGGAGTCTCAAATAAATAGTCTCAGCTTCCATCTTAAGAAACTAGAAAAAGAGGGGAGGCTGGCGTTTGACTTCAGCTCAGGTCATGATCCTATAGTCCATGAGTTCGAGCCCTGCGCCAGGCTCTGTGCTGACCGCTCAGAGCCTGGAGCCTGCTTCGGATTCTGTGTCTCCCTCTCTCTCTGCCCCTCCCCTGCTTGTACTCTGTTTCTCTCAAAAATAAAATACAAACAAAAAAAATTAAAAAGAAACTAGAAAAAGAGCACAAAGGGGCATAAGAGTATATTCTGGGGTGACAGAAGTGTTCTATCTATCAAGAGGGATGTGGGCTACACCAGTGTATCCACTGTCAACACTGTATAGTTAAGATTTGTGCATTTCAATATTGCACATTTTCCCTCAAAACACAAAAAACTGTATAAAACTATTCATGGGGGGATAGGGAGTGAACGGAGATATAGATAATAGAAGAATGGCAGAATTTTGATAACTGTAGCTGAATACTTAAGATTTATTAACTCTTCTTCACTTTGACTATTCTAAAATTCTCCATAATGAAACTATTTTTAAAATTAAAAAATTTTAAATACTATTATTACTTTTTGAAGAATAAATGAAAGAGAGCAAATATGGAAGTAGCAAGCATAATTAGTCTTTAAAAAATTTTTTTTACATTTATTTATTTTTTGAGAGATAGAGTGAGACAGAGCATGAGTTGGGAAGGTCAGAGAGAGAAGGAGACACACAATCTGAAGCAGGCTCCAGGCTCTGAGCAAGCATTCAGCACAGAGCCCAATGTGGGGCTCGAACCCACCAACCATGAGATCATGACTTGAGCCGAAATCAAGGGTGGGATGCTTAACCAACTGGCGCCACTCAGGCGCCCTGTTTTTTTGTTTTGTGTTTTGTTTTGTTTTGTTAAAGTAGGCTTCACATACAGTGCAGAGGCCCACGCAGGACCTGAACTGATGACCCTGAGATCAAGACCTGAGCTGAGATCAACAGTCGAATACTTGGCTGACTGAGCCACCCAGGAGCCCCAAAGGTGGCATTTTTTATTGAGATGGATAGCAGTTTAGGAGGAAAGATAAAGAGTTCATTTCTGGAGATGGCAGGTCCCAGATGTTTATGAGATATCCAAGTAGAGACAGCAAATAAGGATGAATATACTAATCTAGAATTTAGAAGAAAGATACGGACAGAGAGATGAACTAAGTGTTGCAGTCCATACTCAGAACTGTAAATGTAAAGTGATGTACTTAAAATAAGGTATAGTAGAAGGGTTCTCCTAGCTCTATCATTATCAGTATTTTCATCATCACCATCATCCATTTAAGTAAAATAAATTTATCCTCACAATAAGTAGGTGAGACTTACTTGGCAGGCATGATTATAGCCCTTTAAAGGAAAAAAACAACAACAAAAACCAAACAGGCTCACCTGTAAACATGACAGCGCTAGAATTAAAAGTACAATCTGACTACAAATATTTGTTTCACTAAGAAATGTTACTTCTGTTAATCCTGAAACACTGACTGCAAAAATAATGGAGAATTGACAGTCTCACCAATTTACGTTTCATTCTAAGTTGAACTAAAAAAGCAACAATTACATAACAATTATGTCTCACATATAGCTTATCTCATTCATTTCAAAAATGATTAACATATTATCTATTCCAGCCTTCTACAAGCTCCATGATATATTATGCCCTAGATCAAAAATAATTTTAAATATCCTAGAGACAGAAATCTTTAATATTTCTTTTAACTCCAAAAAGAATAACATCATCTTTGAAGACAGCTAAAAATGAGAATTTTTTTTACATTTTAAAGAAATTTTATTTTAATTCCATTATAGCCAACATATGTTATATTAGTTTCAGGTGTATTGAATAGTGAGTGAACAGTTACATATATTTAAAATAACTGACCAAGCCCCCTTACAAGAAAAACCTTAGGTCTATTCATTTCTATCATGACTGCATTTCATAGGGAATTTAGACATGATTGTGAAAGTGTAAAAAACTCCATTTTCCAGTGAATAAAATTCAGGCTAAAACTGCAGTTCAAAATTACCCTCTCAGTTCCTTCCTTCAGAGCCTTTTTTCATACACAGTGAATACAATTTTGTTTATCATTGTTAGTTTTACCTTAGAACTAAGTTATGAGTAGAGGAAAGGAAGAAGGAGACAGAGGGAGGAGGGGGGAGGAGGGGGGAGGAGGGGGAGTTGAGGAGGGGGCAGAGGAAAAAACTACTGAGATCATGTACTGGGCACTACTCTACATCCTTTATGTATATATTATTAAGAACTCACAATAACTCCATGAGGCAGGTATTAGTATCCCCCCTGTTTTTTACATGTGAGAGGAAACTAACTTAAGCAACTTTCCCAGGTCACAAAGCTGGTAAGTGGGAGATCCGGGATTCCAGCCTTCACTCTATTAACAGGACCAGGGGCATGAGTACGACATAAACTGCCTCTTCCCTGCAAATCAATTAATTAATTAAATAACCTTCTTGCCTCATAACCAAAACTTTGTCAGACTTTTATTTCTGAACTATTTTATTGGAAGATAAAGTTGGCTGTCCCCAGCTTTTACAAAAGGTTTCTGAACATCCTATAAATAAAACTGAAATAAGACTTTATAAGTAAGATTCAAATCTCATTCTTCTATAGCTTACACGTTATGAGGATGTGATATAAAACTGAATATGCTTACTGACAGATTTAGAAAATGATGTATGTTTTCGATCCTTAGCATGGTGGGTACATTATGACTTTTAAAAACTCTTTGGTATAAGTTGCTATTTTAAAAAAAGAGGGGCACCTGGGTGGCTCAGTCAGTTAAAGCATCTGATTCTTGAGTTTGGCTCAGGTCATGATCTCACGGTTTGTGAGATGAAGCCCCGCCTTGGGATCTATGCTCAGACCGTGGAGCCTGCTTGGGATTCTCTCTCTGCCCCTCCCCGCACACGCTTTCCTTCTTTCTCAAAAATAAAGATCTTTTTAAAATTAAAAAAATAAGAAAAAGAGTAAAATGATCACGAAACTCACGTGCACAGAATAACAACCGAAGAAGGGAATAACTCCTGGTACTGAAGACAGCATTTTAATACTCGATCATCATTGTTCTCATCACTCAGTCCATCTGCAAATTTAGCAAAAGCAGCAGTCAATAACACACTAAAAATCTAGGCAGCCCAGGCTGTATTTACAAATCAAAAACATCTAGAAGAAAGAAAACTTATTAACTAAAAGGAGAAAAATAAGACACAGGAAAACAATGCCTTAAAAATTCTGAATCTAGAATTCAGGTAGCATATAATTGCATATTTAATAAAGTATGTAGTTTACTACTAAAATGGGATAGAGTATGCCTATTAATAAACACATAGGAAAAAAAAAGTGATTGGTGAGTTAAATGCCATATTAGAAACCTAAAGCTATGAATTCAAGTCTCTCAGGTCAGTCATGTAGATATTATAAATAAATTAGATGATTACATCATTCTTGAAATTATCTCCACTTTAAGAGGTCTGTAAGATAATAAACAACTGTTCTACCAGCAATGGAACCATTTTCATGTGTCTGCTTTTCATTAATCTCTAAGCAATTAACATTTAGAGATATATAGGAAAAGGCAATACGGGCCGTAGGCAGAAAACACAAAAAGTAATTTCTACCAAGTGTTAATTAGTGGCTGACAGAGTGTCCGCTGGCATTCTGCAAGCCCTAAAGCATGATGTAAAAGTCTGGGTTTTGTGAAAATAATATAATGTATAAAAACAGGCCCAAAGACTGTTTTTCTTAAGTCCTTACACTGCCTCCCTCAAAACTCCCTACGTTGCTTCATAAGATTTCAGTGTCACATCCTTGGAGCCTAGATACAAACATCGATTTAAGCCCTTGGTGAGTCTCTTACACACTAAAACTGACTGCATCCTAGACAATGAGCCCCAGCTTTTTTCCCAGATTATACCTTTTTATCCCCCTCAACTTTCAGCCTACATTAGTCTTGCAAACATTCAAACTAGAAAATGCATTCATTCAAGTAATACATTTTTTATAAGGTTGAATTTGTACCTAGGCCCCTGTGCTAAGTAACTGGATATACAAACTCCTGAGGAGTTGACAATCTCATTATGAAGTCTAGACGGAATTGAACTCATCTCAGAGCATAAGACTGCAAGAATATTCATGAAATTTTTATTCAACAAAATTTTTGAGCACCTGCTCAGGTATTGTTCAAAACTGAACAAAACAAAAACTCTGGAAACAGACCAATCTGGGTTTGAATCCCTGCTTTCCCACTTACTAGATATGTAATCTTGGGCAAACTGCTTAACCAGGAAAATGTAATAACATTTATATGAAGCAGTTGGCCCAATAAAGGCAATAGCAAGTATTTTTTAAGTAATATATACTTATTACTTAAAACTCAGCTTACATGGCACAAAAGCAATGACCTCTACTCATAACATCAAAAATACCTACAAAATTGTGTATAAATTATAGTTAATATAATTTTTAATATTTAATAGAATTTGAGTTTCTCAACAACAGGCTTTGTCTATGTCATTCACTGTACAGATATTTGGCAAATAAATGAATCAACAAAAAGATCATAAAAGAAAATATAAAAGTGATGGAAAAAATGTCAAGTGTGGGAGTGGCAGATAACTTTACTTTGCCATTATAAAAATAAGGACTATAGAAATCTGGAAAATACAGAATATATAAAGAATTAAAATAACTCATAATTCCATCAGCCACAACATATCTAATATTCATCATCTATAAGTATATAATGCACAATCTAATAAATTTGGGATGATATTTTTTATTCTTTTAAATCCTATCTTGTTATTAATATTTTTTAAATATAGTAGTATTCTCTCACATAGCTATAGCATTGTATGTAACTTCTCCAATTGTTAGTAAAGTTGTTTCAAATTTTTTGCTTTATAAATAATGCTGTCATGAACATTATATAAATCACTGTAAGCATCTCTCATTATCTCTTTAGAATCCATTTCTAGAAAAAGAACTGTATCTTTAGATTTCTTGATACACACTGATAAATTGCTCTCCTAAAAAGTTACTAATTCATATTCCCATAGCACAGAAACACTGGTAAAATTCAAAAAAATGCCTTTCTAAACTTAGAGGCAATAAAAAGGAAAAAAAAGTGAAAGACAAATAAATTAAAAATGTTTATACATAAGACATTAACATTACAAATGGCAAACAGGAAAATATTTGCAGTGAACAAGGGGCGGACTAGTTATACTTCTTTTGTGAATTACCTATTACTATTCTTTGCCCATTTTGGAAAAAGGGATTTTTTTGTTTTTCTGGTCAGGCTGTATAAGCTTTCCGTTTAACAAGGACACAAGAGAATTATGCCTATCATGCCATAAACCATGAAGACTTTAATATATTAACTCAACAAATCTTCACAATAATTTTTTGAGCGGGGGGTTATTTTCTCCTACTTCATTTACTTAGTTTCCTCATTTTTAACTTTCTCCAGGTCAGGCTAATCAGATTTCAATCCTATTCTCTTCTCACCATACTAAACACGATATCGATATCAAATAAATACAATTTTGGAAAGGGTTAAAAAAATACATTGTTATCATACTCAATGATTATGTTAAAGGAATATAATACACACAAAATTAGCAATTATTAGAGTTGATTGCAAATGTGCTTGACATTTGTAAAGTGTAATAAAAGTTCAACTTGTTCTTGCCTTTTTCCAAAAAAGCACTTTGATTTTACTCAATAATCCTGAATTGTTTTTTCATAAGACTATTAGTTCATCAGAATATAAAATTTAATTTTATTATGATGAAAAGCCTAAAGATATTTCTAATACACATCATAAAATCTTTATCAACAAAATAAACTTATTAAGTACATTGTATTTTATACAAAGAATGTTTAAAAAATTTTTTTTAATGTTTATTCGTGAGAGAGAGAGACAGAGAGACAGAGCACGAGCAAGGGACAGGCAGAGAGAGAGGGAGACACAGAATCTGAAGCAGGCTCCAGGCTCTGAGCTGTCAGCACAGAGCCCAGTGCGGGGCTTGAACTCACAAACCGTGAGATCATGACCTGAACTGAAGTCGGAAGCTTAACTGACTGAGCCACCCAGGCGCCCCACAAAGAATGTTTTTAATGATCAGTCTGAAGGAAAAAGTGATACAGAGACACACACAAAGAACTTACCCGACAGATAATTATACAAATAACCTATTATATCTACAACCTTCTAACTAAAAGTAATTTCAGCAATTTAATAAAAATAAGATCAGATAATACCATCAAACATCAAAGGGAAGTATGGATTTCAAGGAAGACACGCAGAAATTTAAACAACACAGAATTTTGAGACCACTACTATAATTTATCCTCCTTAATCATCAAAAATAGCACAGAGTGAAGAAGTTAAATCATCAAAATGTACATGAAAATGGAAAAGTCAAAAGAAACACCTATAAATCATCTATAAATAATAAATGTGGATAAAATATCTATTCTAAAGTGGGCTGTAATTTTCAGAGGCGCCTGGGTGGCTCAGTCGGTTAAGTGTCTGACTTCGGCTCAGGTCATGATCTCGCGGTTCGTGAGTTCGAGTCCCGAATCGGGCTTTGTGCTGACAGCTCAGAGCCTGGAGGCTGCTTCGGAGTCTGTGTCTCCTTCTCTTTCTGCCCTTCCCCTGCTCAGGCTCTGTCTCTCTGTCTCTCAAAAATAAATAAACATTTTAAAAAAATTTTCAAAGCAAAGCTGTTGAAGACATAGATATGCTATTTAGGACAAGTTCTTAACCTCTCTGTGTCTCAATTTCCTCATCTATAAAATGGGGCTAACAAGAGTATTTTCTACAAGTACTATATGGTTTGAATGAGATATCAACTGTTAAAGTGCCTGGAAAAGGGCTTGGAGAATACTGGCCATGTAAGTGTTATCCATTATTATCATCCTTATCCATACTATTATATAATAAAATATAATTTATATCAACAAACTAAAAAAAAAAATAAAAGATTAAGAGTAAAAACAATTCCCAACTCTTTTTAAGGTTTGAGGTTTTACTGACATGATGGTTTAGATGAGGGGTTACATTTGTTAATTGTGCATTTGTTTTAAAAATAAAAGTATTGTCTGTTAGCAACACTACCAAAGTATTTATGGGTAAAAAATGATATGATATGATATCTGAGATCTGCTTCAAATTCCAGCAGGAGTTCCTGCAAAATGCTGATAATTACTGAAAATGAGTGATAGGTACATAGGGATTCATACATTATTCTATCTTTGCATTTGAAATTTTTCATAATGAAAAGGTAAAAAAAAGACCATGTAAGATGTTCTATTTAATATAAATGATCAAACACTTTGGTATTTTCTTAACTCTAATAAGTGATATTTGTGGTTTCCCTTTGAAAACTCTTAAACATGCCACATGAAATTCGTGCTCAAAATGCGTAAGGACTGTATACGGAACATACTAAGAGCTGATAAATATTTGTAAATGGAATGAATGAATTTTTTCTCCAAAGGCCCTTTCTCTCCAAAGATTGAACTAACAACTATTAACAGGGCTAATACCATGATTAGATTCATCATAGGATGAATTCTTTCATGTCTTATGGTGTATATGAGTATAGCAGAAAACATATATCCATAATATTTAAAATAGGGTAAATGTGCATAATATACACATAATTCTGAATTAAGAAGAAACAAAATGTTAAAGAATGAAATAAATCCTCTCTATATATGTATAAACTCTGCAGAGGCTACATTGTTGCTTTACACACAGATTTTTTTCCCACCAAGTTATACATATAAAACATAAAGAATATACTTAGGTCCTAAGACTAGAGTGATTTAAAAAGGACTGAAAAGAAAATCTATAGACTTTTATTATACAAACACCTCCTAATTACAGATTCTGACAAACCAGAGGAAAACAAGGCTTCTTTCTGCATTATACTAACTGCACACAGTGACAGATTCGAAACCTAGATCACTTACTGGCTTCATCACTCAACAATGATATTCACACACACACAAAAAATCCAAAGTACTATAGTATAGAAAACTATACATACAGAACTATACAGTAACTACCTGTGACATATAGACATAACCTAAGAAGGTCTAGGAGAAGCAGAAAAATCAAAATCAAAACCACCGAACCAAACCTAATAGAATACCCCAAACCATCACTATATCTGGCCATTTCACGTTCCAATGATTATAAAATTTTTTTTTAAGTTTTTTTGTTGTTGTTTCTATCAGGCACCTGAGTGGCTCAGTTGGTTAAACATCTGACTTTGTTGGCTCACGTCATGATCTCATGGTTTGTGAGTTCGAACCCTGCTTTGGGCTCTGCGCTGGCAGTGCAGAGCCTGCTTGAGATTCTCTCCTCCCTATCTCTCTGCCCCTCCCCCACTCCCTCCCTTCCTCTTGTTTTTCAAAACAAATAAATCAACTTTAAAAAATAATAAAGATTTTTGTTTTTAATTTTTACGTAATCCTTCCACTGAATGTGGGACTCGAACTTATGACCCTGAGATCAAGAATAGCTTGCTCCACCAACTGAGCCAGCCAGGTGCCCCGATTACAAATTTTTTTTAAAGTTTTACACCACTTCCCTCCAATCATGAGTCAGTACCCAAACAAACCTTAATCTTAAGGGAACATCCTAAGAGAACCATACTTACAAAATTTTTGAGATGCAAGTTGTATTGATTGACCCCAAAGCTTTTTATCTTGATTTTTGAGACTGTCATTGATGAAATGAACTGCAGGTATAGCTTTGTGCTGGGCATGTTTTAGTAGTTTTCCTGCCTTCATACGATCTAGCTCTTGTACAACCACCCAGGGAATTATTAACACAAGTCTATCAAACCCTGCAAAATAAAAAAGATTTCTTAGAAGTCAACAAATATTTATGTAGTTACTAAATTGAACTTTTGCAGGAGAACTGGAAGCTCTGAAGGAATTCACAGTCTAAATGAAGAGATAACATGGGGCACCTGAGTGGCTCAGTGGGTTAAGCGTCCAACTTTGGCTCAGGTCATGTCTCACAGTTCAGTTTTTGAGTTTGAGCCCCAGAGCATTGGGCGTCTGCGGTCAGCACAGAGCGCCCTTTGGATCCTTTGTCCCCCTTTCTTGCTGTCCCTCCCCCACTCTCTCTCTCTCTCTCAAAAATAAACATTAAAAAAATTTTTTTAATAAATGAAGAGATAATACATAAAAAAATAGAAATTAAAAACAAATATAAGTATCAAATAAATGTTACAAAAATAAATATTGGAGATCAAAGCAAATAAGTTTAGATTGTTAGGTTAACCTCTCAAGGCTCTTTTAAATTTATGCTGATTATTAACATATATATTAATATATATATTTCACAGCATATCCAAATGGAAATGTGTTTGTGGAAAAAAAAATACTCCACATCATTGTTGATATAAAATATCAACTAAAGTAGGAAAATCAGAATCACGTTTTATAAATACCTGGGATTTCTGTGGTCTTCAAAATTCTAACGAATTTGAGATGATTCATCAGAATATTTGTGTCAATAACAATTAGAAGCTTTTTATCTGAAGCACTTTTTGCTAGAGAAAAAGAGCAAAGTTAGGATTTCATGACACTTGATAAAAAACTTGTATAATAACTAAAATTTAGTGTCATAGAGCTTTGATGGTATTCTTAAGAGAAAGCAATCCTTTAAACGACAAAACTGCGCTTAATCCTTAAAGGGACAGAAATCAATGTTTAATTATCTATCTAAAAGTAAAACATCATGAATTGTTTGAGCGAATTTTAAGTCACGAAGCAGTTAACTAAGTTCCCAAGGCCCGCTCTGCATCGCTAACAGCTGTGCACTTAGAATTTATAAGCTAATTTTAATATACGGTGAGTGAAATGTAGTGAAAAGATAAACACGTGAAAGTGAAAGAAAACAGATAATACCAGTGTTATTATTTCACAGGGCCATTGTGAGGATCAGACAAGTTAATGCACGGGAAAACACTTAGCAAACTGAAAAGTGCAATGTGATGTAGCATTACTATTTTTATTAATACAACTCAAACCGGTATGCTAATAGATTTTGGATAATATCTATCATTATCTTCTCCCAGTGATAAGAATGATCAAAATTTTACTACATAAATAAGAAAACCATGAATATAATACCTTTAAGCAATTTGCATTATTTCTGATCAGTGCTTTACACAAGCTGAAATTGTCAAAAGTTATGATTACGACCAGGACTAAGAGTCAACTCTGATCACTGATAGCAGAGTAATAGATAACTGTGATTATTGACCCTTGGCAAAAATACGGCTAACTGCCCAATACTGTGATAAGACAAATATTTGACCTGATTCCTGTAGCTAGAAGAAATATACCATACTTCATTATTTAAAAATGAGCACACCTTCACATCTTTCATCTAAATATTGTAAAAATTGAATGTCGGCACATTAGTTCCTAAGAAAGTATAGATCATGAACATCATCATCTACATATAGGATATACCAGGAGAGGAATGTACATCATCGTCCACCAAGTCAATCTCCATGCTCGTGAACTCCCCAGAAGACAAAACCACAGGTACATCTGCGCTTTTCCCCGCCCGTGCGGCATGGAGCTCTTCCACTATCTGCATCTAAATGGTAAAAGGCTCACAGTAAAATACTTTGAATTATCTCTTCTGAAGGCTGGAAAAGCAATCAATTCTAATGAATTCCCTGATGACAAAATGGTTTGTGAAAAATAATTACAAAAATACAGAGGCCACATGGCGAAAGAATACAGATTTATAAACATAATACAAGGTTTTAAAACTAGCTCTTCTCTTACTACTTCTGTAACCTTAGGCAAGCAAATTACCTAACTTGGGTCTCCATCTGTTCATCTACAAAATAGCAATGTTAAATATCTATTTCCTGGTAGTAGATTTGCGAGGATTGAATGAAATAGTTCCCTGCACAAAACCTACTCCATAGTAGCCCTTCAAAATAAGTTCATCCTCATCCCATTTTTTCACTTCAATGTCCTTTGGAAGTCAACTACGTTTTCATCTGGATGATGAGCCTCTTCTAGCGACTTCTAAGACTGTTGATGAATTATCAAAAACTGAAATCTACATTTTAAGACGCTTCTCACTTCAGGGAAGTAACTCCCTGATATATTTTGATGTGAAGAATTGTAAATATAATATAGCTTTAGAGCAAAGGTGAGAAATCTTTCTTCTCTCAAAGAGCACTGACCCACGAGACAGAAAAATATAACAGACTATCACAAATAAAAAGCAACCAATATGGTTGTAAAGCCTTCTTCAAATAAGAAACTGCAACAAAGTGTTGCATGAATTTAATTTTAATTTAGGACCAAGAAGCAAAACTCTATGCAATAATTTCATGGGGGTCAGTCAGAAGATTCCAGCGGGGAAATAAAACAACGGGTTGAAAAAAATATATATATATGCATGCACTCTCATTTTCACTAACATTTTCATCTTATCGCTGATTAGAAAAATGAAGCCAACAGGTTAACATCACAATGCACTTTGGCAAGCCTACGTGTAAGCTTGCATGTGTAAGCATGCAAAAGTGTGATAACATTAAATCAGGATTCATGTAACTTGTGGGCCACAGGCTCCATGCTCTTTATTCAAACCAGTTTAGAGCTTATTAAAAACAAAGACAAAAAAGTGATCAGGTAAATGTAAGTATTTTTCCAAATAGTTTTTCATGACTTCATAAACTTATATATTAAGTAGAGATACCACTATTATTTTCATATTATCAAGGTTTTTATTTATAAATAAAAAAGTCATTTTTTATTTATAAATATAGGAACTGTTGACTTAATTTCATTAAAATATTCAAAGTAAATAAGTATATCAGTAACCTCTTGATCTGTATCTTGAATACTTTCAAGTGACACTGAAGAACATGGAGCTTCAAAACTCTGAAATGAAAAGTAATTTCATTAGTTAAGGATGAAGCATACACCTAGGGTAGCATTTGCAACCTTGGCACTATTTACATGGGGCATCAGATAATTCTTTGTTTTGGGGGCTATTATGTGCATTATACTTTAAAAGTATACAGTGCCTCTACCCACTAGATACTAGCAGCACCTTTCCCTCCCAATCTTGACAATCAAATATGCCTCCATCTAGTCAACAGCCAAATGCCCCTCTAAAGGGGCAAACTGTCCCCAGATAGAAACTGCCCCTAGAATAAAAAGCCTCATTCTATTAAGTCAATGAAACAAGACAGAAATTCTTTAAAGTTTACTCCTTCATATATATATTCCTAAAAATACTTGTATTCTAAGAATAGAATTGTATGCCACCCTGAGAAACAGAAAGAACCATGACCAAGGTCAACAAGCTGGCCTTCAGTGGTGGGAAATTTTCACCCAGGAGTAGCCGACCCACTTCTAAAAGTGACATGACAGAGGAGCCTGGATGGCTCAGTCAGCAGAGCATGCGACTTCAACTCAGAGTTGTGGGTTCAAGCCCCGCACTGGGTTTAGAGATTACTTAAAATCTTCTCAAAATATAAAAATAAAAGTAACATGACAAAACAAAGGGAACCTGAAGATTATAACATGGCTGAAGAGAAAAGGCTGAAAAAATGCATACTTGTATTATACCTGGATAGAGCACCAGAGGTTTGTGTTTTAATTTTTGTCTTTTAGCTGAGGTTGAAAATCTCTCTCCAAGTTTTCACTGGCACTTTTGCTAAACAGGTGAGATTTACCTGACCCTATGTACAGGTAATAGGGAATTCACCAAAAGCCACTACTAAATCAAATCATCTTTAAGAATTCTGCAAAATAACACCAAACTCACATGTATTTTACAGGCAGCTATATATGGTATGAATTATATACTCTCTTTAAACAAGTATATCATATGTTACTTTACTGGGAATTCAGCTTCCATCCTAAATTCCCAACACCAGTCGTCACGTGCTATGATACCATTACACATTACACACATCGGCTCATTATAGCTTTACTGTTCCATGACCCTGGATTTTACAATCTCTTCTCCACTTGACTTTAAATCTCACCAGATCTTTAAGGTTCTCTTCAATTCAGAAGGGCCAAACAAGCTAGAGAATATTATCAGAATTTCCTGCAACTCCTGATATGTAAAGTCATCTTGTTCATTTACTTAGGTCACTACTACCCTTCACACTCTTTGACCACAGGCCACTTCCAGTGACTTTAATAAATTTTCTATCACTCCTCCAAACCAAAAAGTTCCAGTCAATTGTTCCTGAAGATTTCTCCCTATTAAAAAAGAAAGTCTCAGTGGGCATTTAATTGTTTGCCTCCTCCTGCCACACTTTATTAAATAAATGAACCGGGATACAGCCTTCCCTGGGGATGACAAAAAGGAATATCAATAATGAGAGTAACAACAGCTTTATCTACTGGAGTGATTCTTAACTGAAAACCAGACTATACTGCTTCCCTAGTTCTGTTTCAGTGGCTCTCTACACCATCTAAAGGATACAAGATAAAACAAAACAAATCTTTCCCATGGGATACAAAGTAGTCCATTGCCTGAGCCCTGGCTCCCTCTCCTATATGTCTGCCATGGGGCAGTCTCATGACTTTCTACCATTACCACGCTGGCCCTCTACCCTGGTAGGGCTCTTTCTTGCTCTACACACCCTTCACTCCAAGCTCAAGGATCTCCACTCGGTCAGCCCTTCCTTAACTCACCCCCAAATTTACACTAACACCAGCCCAATTCTTAGGGCTCTAATATTTATTTCACTGTATTGCAACTGCATTTGTCTACTAATCTGCCTCTGTGTGAAATTCTTGGGGTAAAGATCTCTTACGTATCTCTAAATCCCTAGAAACTAGAAGTGTACCTGATACATAATAGGCAGCTTTAATTAATTTAATTAATGTTTGATACACTGTTGAATTGCTACCTCACAGACCTATAAGGATTAGAACTAGGATGCTGTTTATAAAAAAGGCCTATAAAAAATAAAAATAAAAGTAGCCAATGAACCATAAATCTCTGGACCATTAGTTTTCAATGGTGAGGGGAGGGTGCAAATAAAGGGGTCTCTATCAAAGGGCTATAAAACATAAGAAACAAAAGAAGGTATTTTCTCTTAGGAAAGAATGATGGGATTGCTAAATAACAGGATTACCAACTCCAGACATAACAATGATTTCCTTGTGAAGTACACTCATTATTTTAGGAAGATAATTATCTATTGAGGAATTTGTCAGGAAAACAACAAACATAATGTTAAGAAGATTAGCTACTGTCAATAATATGCTAAGGAGAATATATTCAAGATAAGAATGATATTTACTTGCTGCTCCTTTGTCTACAGGACTTTAAGTCAGATTAGACTGCTATCAAAGGAACAGTTTATGAAGAGTTTTAATGCCAAGAACTGGAAAAGTAATCATGCAAAAATTCCTTCTCCTACAACTTAATATTCATGCTACGTACCTCTTTTGATTTATGTGGTAATTCTATTTAGAGACTAAAAGAGACTGTGAAGTATACTGCTGGGCGTTCTTATACTGTCCCTTAGCTGGAGCGTTCTCATACTGTCCCTTAGACGCACAGTGCAGGGGAACATCAAGCAATGACACCAAAGTGTTCACTGAACATCCTTGCAACTTCAAATTCCTTTCTCATATTTTACTCCAGAGAACTGGTTGTAACACAAGAAAACTGGAGCTTTCTTTTAAGAAAGTCATAAAAAGAACAAACTCAATTGTTCCCTTGTTTGGCCTCCTTCAGGTTCACTGAACGAAAAGTACTCTCTCCAGCTCTTCTAGCCTCCCTAGTTAGAATCCCTCTGTGTCTCCTAAAGCATCGTATACTGCAGGCTGTAGTCTTCATTCCTAAAAGCAGGTAGGTTCAACCACTCCTGTTTATAGGCATTCTCTAAATGTCAGGCTGTCGAAGGTTGTGAAATTCCAAATTTCTTAAGTTCTCTTAAACGTAAATAATTTTAGGGGTGCCTGGGTGGCTCAGTTGGTTAAGTGTCCGACTTCGGCTCAGGTCATGATTTCATGGTTTGTGAGTTTGAGCCCCGCGTCCGGCTCTGTGCTGACAACTCGGAGCCTGGAGCCCGCTTCAGATTCTGTGTCTCCCTCTTTCTCTCTGCCCCTCCCCTACTCGCACTCTCTCTCTCTCTCTCAAAAAAAAAAACATTTAAAAAAATTTTAAACAAAGATAAATAATTTTATTTGCCATAGGAATAAGACTAGAGAGATTAGGTTCTCAAACTAGTCCACACATGCTGATTTAGTGCATAACTTAGAGGCAAAAGAGATGTGCCAAGCTTTCCAGGCTGGATCCCTGTATATGTAGTTCCATTTGCCCGCAACATCACTGCTTCTCCCATCCCACCCTACCTGGCCTTCACCTGAATAACCCCTTTTCATTCTTTAGCTCTCAGTTTAAATGTGACCCTGTCCAGCAAACCTTTCGAAGTAACCCCTCTACGGTGTATAAGGCCATTATTCCCTGGCTCTGTATTCCCATGTTAAGTGTAAGGACTTATCAGACTTAAGGTGATTGCTCGTGTGTCTCCTCACCTGAAGGAGTCTCTGAAAACAGAGACTGTGATTGCAGTGCCTGGCAGTGGCACTCTAGAAATGACTCGTTAAAGGAACAGCTATTCAGAATAGTAACCCCTGGTTGTTCAATAGTAACCAGGGTTAGAGAAGAGCCTAAGAGATGGTCACAGTGCTTTTTTGATGGGACTCTCTGTAAGTGCTGCTTTCTACCTTTTCACACATTACCTTCTATTATGGATCCTTGATACTTGCTGGGATTATCTTCCTAAGGAGGTCAGAATTAAGGGCGTAAAATAAAGGAACCAACACATATCTTTCTGACTAAGGTGACTCTGCTCTCAGTGATCACTATTAGTGACAGAAACAACTCAAACCTGACTGTATTAAAATTCTTTGCTAAAACCAACAGTCTCATTTTGCACCACCTTACCTGGATTGGGTTTTCACTGGAACCTGAGTCATTACTTTCTCGATGCTCATGATGATATTTTCCTTTCCATGCATGAACAGCCTGCTTATATGTGGATTCTGAAAATAAACATTCACTTTTGTGCCTAGTCAAATTTAATGAAGCTTGGGAACCTTCAAGGCTTTCTTTCTTCTCCTGCTTAGTCTTTGACTTGACAGACTCTAAGTTGAAGATGTTTTCTTCTACAAGCTTCTGGAGGGTATCACAGGATTTTATTGGGATTTTGAAACTGATCTTCCTTCTTCTAGATTCAAGGGATTCCTTGATTATCTTGTTGGAGTTACAATCCTGAGAAAAATGGATTCTCTTGCGTTTCCCCAAAACACATTTTTCAGAACTGTCTCTAAATTTCTTGTACCCTTCTTTCTTGAGTTCTTTCAACTTCTCCCCCTGAGTGAGTAAATGAGGCCATTGTTTTTCACTTGCCTGGCCTTCTGTTTTCGGTTTCACATCTTTGGCAATCTTAGGACCGATAAAGTTTTTAATTCCATGGTCAGCCTTACTCCTAACATTTGTCAATTTAATATCTTTAAAATCGACATATTTAGTTAAATCTTTTTTATTCCCATGTGAAGAAGGGCTCTGTGAGAAAACGTGATTAGCATCTGAATATGATGCTTCTTGGAATTTAACAGGCCCTTGTGATAAAGAACTGATTTTTGGTCTCCTTCTTAGAGTTTCGGTTTCTACATCCAATCTGTAAAACAGCACAAAAATCTAGGTTACATTACAGTAACACATGATTGTACATAATGGTGCACTGTATCATTTTAGTTAGGGAAATGACAAAACTGGCTTGACACAAACGTCATAAAAAATAAATGACTACACTAAGAATGAAATGCAAAGAATTACTCTACAAATGGTGTTGGAATAACTGGTTTGCTATTTGGAAAAAAAATCAAATTTACAGCTTCATATAATATCAGGCAATATGAATTCCATACAGATTAAACACTTAAGTACAAAATAATTACCACAATTGCTACACTTCATATTAATCCCTTAAAAGCATATGGGAAAAAAAGGAATATTTATCCAATTTCTTAATAGAGAACTTCCTAAACTTAATGGCGGTCAGAAAAATTGCAAAGGAAAATATAAACGTAAATGACTATTTACAGGGCGCCTGGCTGGCTCTGTTGGAAGAGCATATGACTCTTGATCTTGGGGTTGTGAGTTCGAGCCCCATGCTGGGTGTAGAGCTTACTTAAATAAATAAAACTTAAAAAAAAATAAATGACTATTTACTTTAAAACTTTAGCATATTGGAGCACCTAGGTGGCTCATTTGATTAAGTGGTCGACTTTGGCTCAGGTCATCTCACGGTTTATAAGTTCGAGCCCCATGTTGGGCTCTGTGCTGATAGCTCAGAGCCTGGAGCCTGCTTCAGATTCTGTCGCCCTCTCTCTCTGCCCCTGCCCCACTTGCACTCTGTTTCTCTTTCAAAAACAAATAAACATTATAAAAATTTTCTTAATTAAAAACAATAAAACTTTAGCATATTGAAAAATAAAATTTTTAAAACAGGAAAATGGTATTTGTTATATTTGTCACAGCCCTAGTAAATAAAAAGCACATCAAAAAGTACTGACTCTAGAATAGGACATAAGTAGAAAACTACTAAAGAGAAAAAGGAAATGGCTAATAGACATTTGAGAAAAAAAAGTTTGACTTTCCTAGTAATCACAGACATACCATTGTCTTCTACCAAATTAGCAAAGATTTTTAAAATAGCATTAAGTCTGGCAAAAGGTTGAAAAATGGACTCTCTCATGGTAGAAATGCAAAATGATATTACAATTCCACAAAAGAATTTGACAATATAATTAAGAATTCTAAAAATGTTCATATTTTTGACTTCCTAGTAATTCTCATTTTAGAAATCTATACTAAGGTGAAAAAAATTAAAAATGTACTAAAAAAATTTTTTTTTAATTTTTTTAACATTTATTTATTTTTGAGAGAGAGACACATCATGAGCAGGGGAGGGGCAGAGAGAGAGGGAGACACAGAATCGGAAACAGGCTCCAGGCTCCGAGCTGTCAGCACAGAGCCAGACGCGGGGCTCGAACCCACAGACTGTGAGATCATGACCTGAGCCGAAGTCGGACGCTCAACCGACTGAGCCACCCAGGCGCCCCCTAAAAACTTTTTTTAAAATCCAGGATTATTTATAATAGCAAAAGTAAGATAGTAAACACTAAAATTTCAGAAATGACTAAGAAATACGCTATTCTATCAAGTATGATAGAATACTATAGCCATTTCAAATGGTATTTATGCAAATTTTCGGTGACCTGACAAAACATATTGATATGATATTCAGCAAAAATCAAGCAGGGCACAAATCTGGATATATAATGTGGTCTCAACAATTTAAATAAGCATAGTAGAAAGTCTTGAAAGAAATGTTAGAAGTAACGAAAATGTTAGAAGTAACAATAGCTTTAGGTGATATTTTCCTGCTTAATAAAAGTATATATTACTTTGTAGTCAAAAAGAAAGGTGAAAATCAATGAAACACAATCTGTTAATTTATATCAACAAATCCTTGAGTAGCTTCTAAGTGCCTGTCACTGTGCTAGGCACTGGAGACGCAGTGGAAGACACAGCCAATAGAGTCTTTACCCCCAGCGAGCTTATAGCCTGGCAAGGGAGAAAGAAACAGTAAAATAATTAATTACGTAAGAGCAAACTATAAACATCTTGAAGGTTTTTTAGGAGTTTCACCTAAGTCTTCATCTGATTTTATCTTCTATCTTCTCCTACAAAAAAGACTGCCCATCATTACTTATCTGTTAGTAAATAATGATAAAATAAAACTGTAAATTTTAATAGGCCTTTGTTTGGCATCTAATAGTATATCCTGTTTAAGATGTCAGCTATATTAAAGAAAAATCAGGAAAACAACAAACAAAACGTAACTCAAATATTTTAGGGGGACCCTGTAGTTCTGAGCATTTTCATATTCCTTATTTTTCTTCATAACACTGTGCTGCATATTTTATAGCAATCTATGCACCATGGTCTATATGGACATAATTAATGAAAACTGAATACAATACCTTTTAAAAGACCAACAAAATTAAATCTTAAAATAATATCATCAACTAGTTTTGCAAAATGCTATACTGTGATAATGCAGTTTTATATTTGCAACCCCAAAATACTAAAGTTCTGAGATCTTTTTAGATGTAAGCTAGACATGAAGCAAATGCTCATCATTTTAAAAAATTTTTCTTTTAATGTTTTATTTAGTTTTGAGAGAGAGAGAGAGACAGCGTGAGCAGGGGAGGGTCAGAGAGAGAGGGAGACACAGAATCTGAAGACAGGCTCCAGGCTCTGCGCTAGCTGTAAACACAGAGCCTGACGCGGGGCTCGAACCCACGAACTGCGAGATCATGACCTGAGCCAACACCGGACACTCAACTGACTAAGCCACCCGGGTGACCCTACTCATCATTTTTAAAAAATACTTATTTTTTATGAATGACTTAGTGTAAAATCAATTTTCAGCTAAAGTTGAAACACCATCCTGGATGAACTCGTGCTATAATAAATATGAAATTCTGTCAAAACTACTATTACACTTGTATTACATAGAAGTTTAGTAGTCATTTTAAATTTGACATCCTACAGAAACAATTTCTCAACACTAGCAGCTGTTAGACTGCTCTGTTGGTCATCATGATGTACATTTAGGGTACTGAATTACATACTTACTTTCAACTTAGCTCAACTGAAGAGTAAAGTACTTTTTGGCTAATTCTACCAAAAATGGGCACTGCTGGTGACAATACTGCCATCTACCTAATATAACTGAGGTACAACATCTCACCTCTTCAACTCTTGGACTTAAAAAGATTTGGTCAACAGTGATGATGCAAATTACTGGAGAAATCCCACAAACTGATAGTGCACTGCTCACAAAAATGCTTTCTGAATAATTTCAAAAGCAGACTTAAAGATTGTTGCCCTTGCTAACGTTTTCATTGCTGATACATCCATATACACGTCAACCATGGATCGAGAATTGTGGTAATGGAACGATGGAAGTGGCTTTCAGGATGACAAAACTCTCTCTGATTTTTCATCTGGACCTCAGCTTTCACTGAGGTCCCACCAATTTGGGGACCTTCCCTATAGCTGAATAGGGAGATTTTTTTAAATTTTTTGTTAACATTTATTTATTATTGAGAGGCAGAGCATGCACATGGGAAGGGCGAGAGAGGGAGAGACACAGAATCTGAAGCAGGCTCCAGGCTCTGAGCTGTTGGCACAGAGCCCGACACGGGGCTCGAACTCACAAACCGCAAGATCATGACCTGAGCCAAAGTCAGATGCTTATCCAACTGAGTCACCCAGGTGCCCCACGAATAGGGAGATTTTTACAGAAGATGCCACATATCATAAAGAAATACTTATAACCTAAAGTAAATAAGTTTGTTCACTTCTCCAATAAATAAACAATAATAGCAAGTGAACCACTTTCTTTGCAGGCAACCAATGGTTATTAGAAGTTCTACACTGTTGGGGGTGCCTGGGTGGCTCAGTCGGTTAAGCATCTGACTTCGGCTCAGGTCATGGTCTCATGGTTCATGAGTTTGAGCCCTGCGTTGGGCTCTGTGATGACAGCTCAGAGCCTGGAGCCTGCTTTGGATTCTGTGTTTCCCTCTCTCTCTGCCCTCCGTCTCTCAAAAATGAATGCTAAAAAAAAATTATAAAAAGAAAAAGAAGTTCTGCACTGTTAATACCGATGCTTGCAAAGCACAGAGGTATAGGTTTCCTTTGTCCAAACAAACTTTTCAGAATATTATAGCTCCTATCCCATACTGTTTAAACACATGATGAGACAGTTCTAAAATATCTACTATGACATACAGTTTGTCTTTGACAAAAGAAAATTTCATATAAGTTACATCTAGAGTGCTTACCAATATTTGGAAGTGAATATTCAGATATTAACAATAAATCCAATATGCTGCATATTACTGATGTTGTTACCCTCAGTAGATATGATGATAACCCACAAAATGTCATTGATCACACGTGGGTTCAGGAACGCAGAAATGTTACAGTAGGCATTTGATTATTCAGCCTTTCAAGAACTGAAGCCAAATAGCAGATTTTTTTTAAATGTTTGTTTATTTTTGAGAGAGAGCATGTGCGCCTGTGGGAGAGGGGCAGAGAGAGAGAGAGAGACAGAGGCTCCGAAGTAGGTTCTCCGCTGAGAGCAGAGAGCACCACGGGCAGAGGGCTCGAACACACAAACCACAAGATCATGACCTGACCTGAAATCAGACGCTCAGCCGACTGAGCCACCCAGGCATTCCCAAATTTTGAGTAAATACTGATGCCAAGGTGAACTTCATTGCATCCTTGGAATAGTTTAGATCCCATTCTCAAAATAATTCAACAATATTGTTTCTTCTTCCTCTCAAAGACAACGTGGACAAGTGTAAGGGGGTAGTATATAGATTAGAAGTCTATTCATGCTCTTATTATACATAGATGTAAAATCAAGGGCTACAAAATGTGCCCTTAATAAGGCAAAAAGTAACTACTGAAAAATCAAGCAGTGTTTTAGAATTTAAAAAAAAAAAAAAAATATATATATATATATATATATACTCTATGACAAAAGGCATTAAAAATCCATTTCAAAAAGTTTAGAAAGTAATAGTCAATGTAATGTGAAATTTATGACAGAATATACTTCAACCAGTAATAATATAAGAAGCAAAGTATCACAAAAAAAGGAGACAATTCAAAAAAAAAAAAAGCTGAAGAAAAGCCAGAGGCAAGTTGAATTTTCTTGTTTTTAGCAAACATTACACTGAGTTTGTCTGGAAAGCAAAACTTTTATGTATACATTTAATGCCATTTTTATCATTTTCCTGTAACTCCTTAGTTTCAGAGAAACTATGATCTCATCAACTTCCATTACGCATTACACTTTTATACTTATTTGTATCCTATTAGTGGCAAGAAATGCCTTCACCACAAAGTTCTCTGAAATTATTATCCAAAGAACACAGAAACTAAAGAAAAATAATCTCCACGATTCCTACCATTATTCCCCAAGCTCTCTAGTTGTGGCCATATCCTCTTTAATTAACACGGTTTTAAAACCATACCAATTCAATAAGTGACACATTCTCTTCAGAGGTAATAGGTAATTCATCTTTAATTTAGAACATTTCTAAACCAGCCGCACAACTTCTTCTATCACTATATGTAACAAAGTCATGAATCTCATAAGGGTGCGTCAAAATCAAATCATGTGAGATAAAAATTTGCATTTTACTTGAAAGTGTCATTTACATAGCACGGAACTATGACAGACTTTTTATTTCACTCAACTCTTTATTAAATCTACACTAACATTAAGAAAATTCAATAATCAGGAGTTAGTGTCGGACTCTTGGTTTTGGCTCAGGTCATGATCTCACGGTTTTGTGGGTTTGAGCCCCATGTCAGACTCTGCACCAGAAGCCCAGAGCCTGCTTGGGATTCTCTCTCTCTCTCCATCTCCCTCTGCCCCTCCCCCACTCATGCTGTCTCTCTCAAATAAATAAACTTAAAAAAATTAAAAAAAAAGAAAATTCAATAATCATAATCTGTGATATAGCTAGAAATATTTACATGTAATTCAGTACTAATCGAAGTAAAAAAATTTTGCGTATCAAAATCTTTACTCACAATTCTACAGCCCGAGAAGTAAAAGATATCAGCAAAAAGGGGGAATTTACCTTTTCAGTTCTTGTCTTCTTTTTATATCACAGTAAAGAATGTCTGTATGATCCGATTTCTGAAAGAAAAAAATGTATCATTTAGGAAATACAATTGTGCACTTATACTACAGTTACAAGGGAAAGAGGCTGGGAGACCATATTTTTTTCCGCACCTACGAGTTAGTGAATAGGATGACACAACAATTTATGTAATCCTTCCAACAAATCCTGTGAGACAGTTATTATCATCATCCCCGTTCTACAGATAAAGTACCCAAGGCGCAAATACAGCAGAGTTCTTCAGTATCACACAGCAAGTCAGCAGCAGCGCCAGGACGGAAACCAGCTCTGGCTACTATCTCTACTCCCCAGCCCTGTCTCTCTATGTACTCTGGGGATACAGGGCCTTGGCACGAGAGAAATTAGAGAGAAATAGGATTTAGTCCCTGTCCTAAAGACTTTAAAGAATATAGAGAAGTAGAAGCATATGTATGGATAACATAATGAAAGGACACACCTGAGTGTCAAAGCAGAAAAATGCACAGTAAGTTGTAAAACATTTCAAAACATCGATTACCATGAATTGGAACACATTTAGAAAAAAAGGTGGGGAGCGCCTGGGTGGCTCAGTCGGTTAAGCGTCCGGCTTCGGCTTAGGTCATGATCTCATGGTTCGTGGGTTCGAGCCCCGCGTCGGGCTCTGTGCTGACAGCTCAGAGCCTGGAGCCTGTCTTCAGATTCTGTCTCTCCCTCTCTCTCTGACCCTCCCCTGCTCGCGCTGTCTCTCTCTGTCTCTCAAAAATAAAAAAAAATTAAAAAAAATAAAAAAAAAACATAAAAAGAAAAAAAGGTGGATGAAATATATGCTAATGAGTTAAGGAAAAAAGGTTTTCTCAGCTAAGAAAGCGTAGACATTTTAAGAAGCTGCAGATGATTGGGTACATTCAGCAGAGAGAAAATAAACCAGCCTACCTAGAAACAGAAGGACTATCTTGAGGAAGAAAAAAGAAAACTGGAGACTTAACGTATGACTGAATTTAAGAATGTCCTGAATGACAGACTAAAATGTGAGTGAAGATTTTTCAACAGAGGAGAAATATGATGAAACAGATGCTTTAAGGTTAATATAGAAACAGTCGATTCAAACAGCAGTGTCATTTTACAAAAACAAATTCTTAAAAACAGAATTCTGCATTCACCCAACTACTTTCTCTTATTACCCACAACCACAGAGCTATCCCAACAGACACCTACCTTCAACTTGAATGTAGTTAAGTACTTCACCAACCACCCCTGCGCTAGCTTAATGTGTTTCTAATTATTTGCATGACTCTGGACTTGGCTCTGTTGCTATAAACAATTTTTTGTCCTGGACAAGTCACTTAACGTCCTCAACCTTAATTTCTGGATCTGAAAACACAAACACTACATACCTGCCTTTGCTACCTCACAAGGATATTGTAAAGCCAAATATAATCATATATGGGAAAAGACTTTTTAAAACTATCTTAATTTATATCCATGTTGTCTGATCTCACATGGCAGGTTCTATTTTTCTTCCTCAAAATAGTCTTTCCATTTCTAGGTAGGCTGGTTTATTTTCTCTCTGTTGAATGTACCCCAGTCATCTGCAGCTTCTCAGAATGCCTAAGCTTTCCTGGCTGAGAAAACCTTTTTTCTTTAACTCATTCATCTTTATTCCATCTATATTCAGTCGTTAGCATATACTTCATCCACCTTTTTCCCTAAGTGTGTTCCCACTCTTGGTAATTGATGTTTTGAATTCTTTTACAACTTCTTGTGCATTTTTCTGCTTTGACACTCAGGTATAACCTTTCATTAAGTTGTCCATGCATATGCTTCTACTTCTGTCTATTCTTTAAAGTCTTTAGGACAGGGACTATCTCCTATTTCTCTTTTACTTCTCTTGTGCCACGGCCCTGTATCCCCAGAAAGAAATAAAGGCCTTGATTAATGCTTTTTGGTGAGTAGAAGGAAGAAAAAAACAAACTCTGTTTTATTTTTTTCTATTGGCCATCACAAAGTATAAAATAAAGAAAATATGAGTCAAAAAGTAGTGGGAAAATTTATATCATAAACTTTCCAATTATACATTAAAATTTTTTTTTAATTTTTTCTAACGTTTTATTTATTTTTGAGAGAGAAAGAGAGAGAGAGAGCATGAACAGGGGAGGGTCAGAGAGAGAGGGAGACATCTGAAGACAGTCTCCAGGCTCTGAGCTAGCTATCAGCACAGAGCTGGACGGGGGGCTCGAACTCACGAACCATGAGATCATGACCTGAGCTGAAGCTGGACGCTTAACCAACTGAGCCACCCAGGCGCCCCTAAAATTTTAATATAAATAATGTTTAGAGTTAGTTACAGTATATGAACACTCACCAGTTTTCTCTTCTCTGATGAAATTGACCTTACACAGCAAGCTGCACTAGGAGAACTTGAAGTTTTTTTCTCTTTCTTATCCTAAGAATGCCATTTGGAAAAAAGGAAAGAAAGACACAAAATAAAGTAATAGTGCAAGACAGTGTAATTTAGTCACTGTTATTATAAATGAATATTCTTTCTATATTAATTATAAATTTCAGGGGGGGAAATGTTTAAAGGCACACAACCTTTGGTAAGAAGGAGAGAAACTCAACTAGAAAGAAGACTCAACTAGAAATCAGAAGATCTACGTGCTCTTGAATTAGAGAGGAGATAGGATACAGGTGCTACAGCAGAAGCCAGCTGACAGCTCAGATAAAGGCACTGGGAGGTGGCACTGCCACGGCAGAATTCAGTCTTTTACTAAACAAAACCATATATCCAGTTATCTTTCAGTGGATCGAAAATTCAGTAGACCCAGGACAAACTTTGAGTACCTATGATGTACCAAAGCCATTCTAGACAGTGGGGACAGATTAATGAACAAAAGCCCCTGCCCTCCTGGAGGTTAAAATCTAGTACTGGAATTTACAAATACACAAGTAATATATTTAGTGTGTCTCATGATGCAATGGAAAAAAATAAAACAAAGAAAGGGAGATGGGGGTGCAGGCAGCTGCAATTTTAAACAGTAGTCAGAAAAGGCCCCCCTGACAAGCTGACATCTGACTGGAGACCAAAAGAAGTGAAGGAAAAAGCCACGTGAATATCTAGGGAAAGAGCTTTCAGTTCCAGGGCAAAGCCCCTAAGGCAGGAATGTGTCTGGCTTGTTCAATAGCAAGGAACCACAAAATGCAGAAAGCAATGGGAGAATGAAAGGAGACAAGATGGGGAGAGCAGATTGCTTTGCTGGCCCCAGCTAGGACTTTAGCTGTTACTCTGGGTGAAACAGAAGACCACCATAAAGTACAGAGCAGAGGAGTGACATGATCTGACTTACATTTTAATAGGGTCATTCTGGCAGCTTGTTGAGAAGAGAACATGAGGAGACAAAGGTGGAAGCAGGGAGATACATTTGAAAATACTGGAATAATCTGGAGAAGCAAGATGACTGTCCGGATCAAGGTGATAGCAGAGGAGGTAGTCGGAGTCTATATTATTAAGAGAAAGCTGATAGAATTCGCTGATAGACTGGATGCAGGTAGAGGATGTTGCCTCAAGCAACAGAAAGAATGGAATTGCAACTTACTAAACTGCAAAAACTGAAGCTGGGCATTTAAAAGGCTACAGTTTAAGAAGACGAGGAGGAACCAGCAGAAGACACTTTTGGCAGTCACCAGTGTGGAGGGAAATGGAAGAATATGGTGTCTCAAAAGCTAAGTGAAGAAAATGTTTCAAGGAGAAGGTGCAATCAGCTATGTTAAATACTGCTGATGGCTCAAGTCAGATGAGGACTGAAAAGCGACAAACGGATTTAGCAACATGGAAACTATTGCTACTGGCCTTGATGAAAGCATATTTGGAAGAGTGACGGCAAGAAAAAGTCTGATTCAAGGGGGTTAAGAGAGAACAGGAGGAGAATTGCAAATAGCATGCCAATTATTAGTGCCAAATAGGGGACAGACAAATCAAAGACACCATAGTACTGTATGGCCATTCTCCAGGGTCCCCTTTCCTATTACCTCTACATCTAGAGGTCAAATTAGTAACCAGAAAGTTAATAAGCAAGGAACAAACACCAAAAAGTGTAATGATTTCTAGACTACCTTATCCAGGTGATGTAAAAGCCTTATGAACTAATCTGCTACCACAGAAATCACTTCTGTAATGAATATTCACCCTTTTTAGTCTCTCATCTTGGATGGTATTATAGCATAAACATTATCTAATTCTGATGATGCACTAAGCAGACTATTCAGAGAGTTTATAATAAAATTAATTGCAGGGTTTTTGTTTGTTTTGGTTACATAAATCATGTTGCAGTCTTGCTTGCTGGAGATAACATTCCATTCAATTAATTGGATACCCTAAATTTCATCTTCTAAAATATTTCCAGTTTGCCTGGGTGGCTCAGTCGGTTAAGCATACAACTTTGGTTCAGGTCATGATCTCACATTTTGTGAGTTTGAGCGCCGCATCCGGCTCTGTGCTGTCAGTGCAGAGCCTGCTTTGGATCTTCTGTCCCCCTCACTCTCTGCCCTCCCCCGCTCATTCTCACTCTCTTTCATTCTCTCTCTCTCTCAATAAACTTAAAAAAAAAAAAAAAAAAAACAACTTCTGGGGCGCCTGGGTGGCTCAATCCAGTAAGTGTACGACTTCGGCTCAGGTCATGATCTCACGTTCATGAGTTCAAGCTCTGCGTCAGGCTCTGTGCTCACATGGCAGAGCCTGGAGCCTGCTTCAGATTCTGTGTCTCCCTCTCTCTTTCTCTCTCTCTGCGCCTCCCCTGCTCATGCTCTTTCTCTCTCTCGAAAATGAATAAACCTTAAAAGAAAAAAACAAAACTTCCAAAAGAAAAAAACAAAACTTCCTAAGGCAGTGTGTTAAGAGTAACAGAGAAAGACACATGGTGAGCTTGCCTTCCCTCCCTTCTCCCCCCCACCCCACCCCACACACAGGGTAGTCTATTCTGACTGATGAGCATATAATCTTATCCAGTACTGAGTAAATGAAGAAGGAGATACATAATAAAGGTCTAATGGTGAGTTATTTCTATGTAAAGGAGGGCCTAGAACTCAAGTCAGGAATGCCAAGGCAAATTACTTATCTCTCTAAGCCTAGGTTTTGGCATTTGTATAACTGGGGTAATAAAGTAACTACTTCACAGAGTTGTGAGGAATAAATAAAATAATACAAGAATGGGGAACAGAAAAGAATGGGAAAAACAAATTACTTCTCCATCAGAAGGGCAAAACAAAACATTTACATAACTCATTTTAAAACTGAGGTATCTTTTTCATTACACAAAAATGAACTGCAGAAAAAGGTATCTTTGGGTCAGTAAATCAAAATTCTTACTTCTATGTCAAAGTTGGATGATGCGGTGCTGCCTTTTCTCCGAGACTTCTCTTTTTTTCCACAAGATTCTTTGTTGGACATTTTGAAAAGCTAAAATAAACATTAAAAACACATTATGTGTGTGTGTGTGTGTTTTACTACCACCGCCACAAAATATGTTAGAAATTCATCTTCTTTCAGTTATACAAAGACTGGAGTTTTACAAAATGATTTCCACTTCCTAACTTTTCCCAAGACAACAGATTTCTCTGGTTGTTCCACTTTATGTCACTTATAGTCTCCCCATATGATCTCTTCTTCTCCTTCAGTTTCATCTATCACCTTTTTAAGAATAACTCTCAAAACTGTGCCTATAGCCCTGATTTCTCTCCCAAGCTTCCAATCACCATTTCCCAACTGCCTGCAGAACTGCTGTATTTTGCATTACCTACACCTCAAAACCAATTAGTTCTATGTCTTTACTCTCCTGGCACACCCTCCACACTCAACTCAGTGTGTACCAGAAGCTTCCAGTGCTGGAATCGAAAGGCCAGGGATTCGAAACATCATCAGGTGTGTTGGGACAGGAAGATATAAAAGGACTCTAGAAGCAAAGCCCAAAGGAGAGTTGATTGCCAACAATGACACATATGGAGAGCCTTAACATAAGAAAAGCTTTAGAAACCAAGCAATTGCAATTACTCGTGGTCAATCATGATCACAGTAAGTGAAGTTGTATAAAAGAATGATCAATTACACTAAATCAAACTTTTAGAATGCTTTGATGAATGTAAAGAGAAAGAAGAAAAATGCTGATAGCTAACAGAAATGCTAATAATAAAAATTAACAATAGGATATTCAACATAGGCATGGATCCTAAGTTGCCCAGAAATTTTGCTTTCTAAGATAATGTATGACAATAACTGAATTCACAGCTGTGTTTCCAGATGAAAGTAATAATCTCCTTTTCCCTTTCTTGTTCCAAGGATTCTATTCCATGTTGGGGAAAGGTACAATAAAAAACAGTAACTTGCATGAAATGAATTGCTTCGAGACAATGGACTACTTATAATGTTACCTTTGACAATTTAAAGTGACCCATGTTAGTTTCATGTTACTGCTTTGAGTACAAAATAAACCCAATTAAAAAAAAAAGGAACTCACTGCTAGACAGTGGACTGTCAAAGGAAAAACACCTATATGTTTACCATGACAAATGTTTTATATTGATAATGGTGTGAAATTCATGTTGATTTTATGAAAAAATATAAACTCAAAAAAGGGGAGACTTCCTGTGCTGGCCAGCCTCCAAAGTGGCTCCTGATTATCTCTGCTGCCTGCTAATTACACTCTGATGTAGTCCTCTCACAATAAATAGGGCTGACCTCTGTCAACAATAGGAATTGCTATATGGCATATGTGGCTAGGTTATATAAGACACTGTGGCTTTTGTCTTTCTCTTACTCTAGGGAAAGCCAGTCATCAATCATACCATGACAACATTCAAGTAGTCCATGGAGAGGCCCACCAGTAAAGAACTGAGACCCCTTGCCAAAAAAAAAGAACCAATTGCCAAGTGTGTGAGTGCACCAGCTAATCCTGCAGCCCTAATCAAGCCTTTGAGTGGCAGCATCCCTGACTGTTATCTTCACTGCAACCTCATGAGACTACCAGGTACACCAAGAATGCCACTTCTGAGTATCTGACACACAGAAACTGTGAGGTAATAAATGCTTGTTGTTTTAAACTACTAAGTTTTAGGATAACTTAGGCAGCAATACACGAGTAATACGCTCAATATAATTCTTCAAACTTTGACGATTCCTTTTTTAGGATGTCTCAAGAGCACAGACCACACTTATAAGTTCTTATTGAAATTCCCACAGAATCCACACGCTAAAATCTAACCCTTTCCATCTTCTGGTTTCCAGCTTACATACGGAACCAAGCTTTCAATGAACCATCTAGCCTTTTAGAAATTAAAAAAAAAAATCCAATGATGCTTGGATGATGCACAAATTAGCCACTACTTATTCCTGGAAGTTATAACATGTTATTTTCCCATTTTTAATTGACTTTAACGTTCAATTCCATGGGATAAACTGTTTCCTTTAAAAACTGGGGAGGAGGGGAAAAAAAGAAACCCTTCAGATACACTTCCTAACTTCTGGAAGTTAGGGTTGGAGGGTTTGGAAGATGGCAACTAAATTCCTATTACCCTTTTAAAGTGCCAAATAATCACACTTGCTCTCACCTGGGCTCTGAAACAAGTAGGAAATAAATAGACCAATGAGACCACTTCCTAACTTCTGGAAGTTAGGGCTGGAGGGTTCGGAAGATGGCAACTAAATTCCTATTACACTTTTAAAGTGCCAAATAATCACACTTGCTCTCACCTGGGCTCTGAAACAAGTAGGAAATAGACCAGTGAGATAGGCAGGTATTTAGTATGAGATTTATTACCTAGGAAAAACGAACTGGAAGTGGAAGTCCCGTTAATCTAAAAGGGGCTTCCCGCTCCTCCCCTGCTGCCTATGACATTCGGACCAGCCCCAGGAAGAGCAGCCAGAAAATTCCAGCTTTCCTCTACCTGCCCCAGTGGTTCTGAATGAGTGAGGCTACAGTTCAAGCAGGCCAGAGAATAAAGGCAAGACAAGTACTGGGGCCAGGGCACTCACTGGGCAAATGCTATGGGGAATGTGAATCGCATCAATCAAGTGCCCCAAAACTCAACGCACTGAGAGCTCTTAAGTCTAAATAGAAGAAGCGTAGGGCGCGCGCGCGCACACACACACACACACACACACACTTCCCTACCCACAGGACTCTTACAACCACAGAGCAGGGCTGATAATAGAAATCTGTAGGTTAAAGCAAAATAAAGACAAAAGGAGAAGTGTTCAGGTTACGGTGTGGATGAGGGTGCGACAGGAAGCGCAGACCCCAACTCCAAATCAACCAGACTGGCAGGCAAGCTCGTTAGCGGCTCGTAAACCGCCGCGGCCCACGGGCTCCGCAGAAACAAACCGGACCTTGCTCCGAGCGAGGGGCAGCTCCAGAGTCTGAGCCGAGTCAGAACCACACCCTTCACTGAGCTGGCTCATTCCCTGGATCCGCCCACAAAGTCGCCCCGCCCAGGCTCAAAGGGCCCCCGGAATCCTCCGACCAGCCGGCCATCCGCTAGGGTACCAGTGTGAGAGAAGTAGGAACTTGCCCAGCAAAACGTCAACTTGCGCCCCAGTTACCTTACTCGCGCCCGCGACGGTGGCAACTCCAGAGGCCCAGGACGTCCCGGGGACCCGATGCCCGCTGGGAAATGTAGTTCTGCGCTCGGACCCAGCCTTCTACTCAAACGTTCCAAGCGATTGTTTAGCTTTGCATTTACTTCCTCCAAGGACTTGGAACTCGGGCTCCGCCCCAGGTGGCGCGCTGCACCCTGGGTATTGTAGTCTTGGTTCGCTTCCGTGGTTGACGGCTGGAACGGAGACGCACCGCGGAAGCGGAACTCTGTTACCTGATTGGATGCCGTCCCCGATACGTTTCTGCGCAGGCTGTGGTGGCGTCGTAACGCCTCAGGGAAAGGGAAGCGGACGGGCTCGCGCGTCGCTGCCTCTGGCTTTTTATTTTTCTGCTGACAGGATTTGGTCACTGGTTCTTCATCTTTTGTCTGTTGCACGCATCCAGCCCTCCCCATTTGCTTTCCCACTCCTTGGAACCAGCCCTCTGGGCTTTCACGCCAGTTCTCTCACCCCGCCGTGAGCCCCTCCTGGTCCCCGGGCGGGCCTGGCACGGAGGCGGTAACTATGGAGAATATGGCGGAGGAGGAGCAGCTACCCCAGGAGAAGGAGGAGGTGGAGGTGGCCCAGGTCCAGGTCCCGACCCCAGCCCCGGACTCGGCTCGGGTCCCAGCTCCGGCCCCGGATTCGGCCCCGGCCCCGGACTCGGCTCCGACTCCGGCCTCGGCTCCAGCCCCAGCCCCTGCCCTGGCCCAGGCACCGGCCCTGTCCCCGTCCCTAGCCTCTGCCCCTGACGAGGCTGAAAGCAGTAAGTGCAGGAGGCCCAGATCTTTCTGCAGCAAGAGAAGCGAGAAAGTGCGCTTTTCTGGGGAGTAGGGGAGGCCCTTTTTCACTGGGATGGTTTTTATGGGAAAGGCAGGTTTAGGGATGTGGGGGGAGGAAGGAGGGGCCCGTGTAATGGGTAAAGCGGGTACAGAATGGGAGAGGGCATCCCCACAAACCTCGAGGACGTCATGGTGAAGGATTTGTGGAGGCCAGGGGTGCTGCAGACAGAAGGAAATAGTGAGGTTGAGGGCTTCTTCCTTAAAGGGGGTCTTTTCTGATAGGAAAATAGGAAGTTAACATCTGATTTGGTAGTTTCCCTCAGCGCCGTCTGCCAAGGTTCACGAAGTCCTTCAGAAAGTGACATGGTAACCGAGGCAACCTGTTTACTGTAGTAGATCCTAGCTGCCGAATTTAGAAACCATTGCTGTCAACTAGCTTTTATGCTCGACACGCACAAATAGTTGAGTTTTTATTATTTGATTTTCTTCAGCAGCCTGCTTCCAAAAAGAATTTGAGGCTGATAACTAAGAAAGGGTCGACTAAATTATGGATGTCTTCCCTCAGAGATAAATAACCAATTGAGTTTTGTACTCCAGTTCCATCAGAAGTCGTCTGTTGAAAATTAATAGCTCGTATTAACTGTGCATGTTTTCTAAGTGGTGATTTATTGGACCATAAAGAGTAACACTCTTAAGAATCTTCTGAACGTTTTAACATGTAAAGTCTAAGGAAAGTTTTTTTTTTTTAATTATTTTGTGGTCCATAAATTGACCCTCATGCTCTTTCTGAATTGTAACAAAATGACTTAAATTAATTCATTTTCTTTCCTACCTCTAGGCCAGTTGTGAATTTAATATTTATAAAACACTTGGATAGTTATAGTCTGAGTTGTGCAATTTTAAAGGCGTATATAAATTGTTACAGTAGATTAAAGAGTAGAGCTGATCACAGCAAAGACAAAGACAGCGTGCCTCAGGTAGGCCCGTCAGGTAGGCCCGTCCTCCTCATAGTAAATCAGAACTAGCAGGTACAAGATAAGGACAGTTGCTTCTTCACCCACAACTACAGTTGGGGGGTGGGGATCATACACTCTCCTGAGTAAGTAGCCTCCCTCCCTCCCCTCCAGGTTGAATTTGTTTGTATTAATCAGAATTGGTTCAGCAGCTTTAGGGAATGCATGCCTCTTCATCTCCCCACCAGCAAGAATATGTTAAACATAGTTTGGGAAGCTATATATTCCAAAATTTACAAGTATGCCATTTGAAGAATGTATGATGTTTGAGAAACCTGAAAATAGATTACGGGGACAAATATGTAATGCTTTAGAAATCTGAAATGCATTAGAGATATATATTAACCTCACTTTAAAAATCATTTTTATATGGTCTAGTCAGTCCTTAAGTAGGCAAGATGATGATGACATATCTGAAATAGAATTGAAAAATGAGGAAAAAGTAATAGAAGTTGTAAAAGAACCTCCTAGCATTTTGGATTCATCTGATTTAAAAAGAGGTTTGCCTATTGATTTCTGTATTATTAGTGCGTTACAAAAACTGAATGATTTAAGTACGGATTGTCTGATATCTACTATCTTGAAACAAAATAATTTCAGGCATATCATGAATCTTTAAACAGATCTTTGAGAGTTTTCTCTAATAGTGGACCGCAGGATTTTCATTTTCTGATTTTCTAACTTATCAGGCCCCTTTTCTCTTATTTTATACTACTTAGATTTCACAAAGCACATCTTTACATAGCACTATGTTTCTTATTTCACATACACAGATCTTTGAACTTTGGAAGCCAAAAGCCTTTTTGACTACAAACGAAATGGATTGGTTTGTACACATGGATTCATTGCCTGAATCTTACTGTCTCACCTCACAATGAAAAATTTTTGCTCAAATGGGAAAAAATTTTGCCTATTTTTAGAAATTTTATCTCTTTATAAAGTCACTTGAATAGTACCTAGTATAACAAGTTAACCAATAACATATTTTGCTCTTTGTTTTTCTCTTTTAAAAATGAAGTAAAAAATTGTCTTTTAATACATTTGGGTAGGAATATCTGATGATGCTGAATTGAATTCCAAAATTATTGACTCAGTGCTATAGTCCATCCAAAAATGACTAATGATTTTTAAAAATTATTTAACAAACTGTAGTGTCTGCTGTGTCCGCAAGATATTGTATTAAGCACGCATCCATTAAAAAACTGAGGAAGGCATAGCCCCTGCCTTCTTACTGCTTATTTGTGGAGGAGAGAAATAAGGGCACAAATTATACAGAAGGGTTGAAAAAAAAGAAGGAGGAACTGGGAGTGAAGTTTGGAGAGGAATAGGCAGGAAGGTAGCAATGCCAAGAACAGAATTTAAAAGGCTTAAAGTTTTAAATTGTGTAAACTAATTGTACAAGGAGTACTAGAGAGCCCTACGGTTTAGCATCTCTGTCTAGTTAGGGATCTTTTCCTGTCAGTTTTTATCTCCCAGTCTTGTATTTGTGTATTCAAGCTCCCACTTTGTAAATATTACTTTCCTTGGGGGATATGTATATTCAAGTGTCTCTGTCCTTAAAAAGAAAGAAAAAGCAAGCTACAGTCCCATCTATCTCCTTTTTTATACTGCTACCCTTTTTGAAAGAAATAATCTATGTGATTTTCTATATTTTGTTTCTTCTAATCCCATTGGTATTTTCGAACACCTCACTGAGCCTTTTTTTGTAAAGGTCATTGGAGACCTGGTAATACTGAATCCAGTGGTCTTTTAATCTCTGCAACTATTTGTGGTACTTAGTGTTGAACACTTAGTTGTCTTTTACATTCTCTTTTCTCTTGGCTTCTGCCTTATCTTGATTCTCCTTACCATTTATTCTTTTTGAATCTACCCTCCTAATTATTTTTCCTCAGTGTCTCTTATGTTACCTACATCCTTTCATACCTCATTTCCAAATTGTATCTATTTATATTAATCAGTAGTGGGTTCAGCAAACTTGGGTAATGCATCTCTCCACACCTGTAATCAAAAGTATGTTAAATATATTTTGGAAAGATTTATTCATATATTCTAAAGTTTACAAGTATATCATTTGAAGAATGTATAATGTTTGAGAAACCTAAACATGTGTTACTGGTACTGGACTTTAGCCTTTTTCTTCTCTTTTCACAATGTTTTTTTCCTTGGGCTTTCTTAAGCCCTTAGTTTCACGTTATATGTATTTATGACTTTCACGTTATGTGTATTTATAACTTATATCCCTCTTGAACTCCAAAAACAGTTCAACTGCATACTAAACTTAAATATGAATACCGTAGTACCTCAAACACACTATATCAAAAACTAAATTCTCTTTTCTCCTTTCCTTTTCTGCCAGAATTTTTTCCTCTTTTCCTCTTCCTTCATTGGTTAATGGTACCATTATTCTCAACCATATAAACTTGAAATCTTACTAGAATCATTCTCGAACTTACTCTTCATTCATGGTTATTTCTCAAATCAAAAGTTCTCTGCTTTTTTTTTTAAACCATCTATTCTGTTGCTTTCCATTACTAATTTCTCACTTCAGTTACTGACCTTAGGTTTTACAGCCAGAGGTAACCTCCTTAAATGCATTCAGGTCATATCATTCACTTCCTCAAAAACCTACAGACTTTACATTGCCTGAAGATGAAAGTCCAAACTAACTTTCTTTTTTTTTTTAATTTTTTTTTATTTTTAACGTTTATTTTTGAGACAGAGACGGAGCACGAGCAGGGGAGGGGCAGAGAGAGGGAGACACAGAATCTGAAACAGGCTCTAGGCTCTGAGCTGTCAGCACAGACCCCGATGCAGGGCTTGAACCCACAAACAGTGAGATCATGACCTGAGCCGAAGTCGGACACTTAACCGACTGAGCCACCCAGGCGCTTCAATTTCATTGAATTTATGCCTTCCATCATCTGTATGCATATTTGACTGCTTGTTCTCCTACCAACCCCATTCTCCAAACATACTACATCCAGCCAGGGGTGGGATAGAGGTGACTGTATTTTTTTTTTTTTTAATTACATCCTGTGCGTTTGTTAATTCAGTTTTTAAGGCCAGCCATCAAATCTCTGCTTATTGAAATTCTGTTCATACCTTACATCTCAGTCAAATGCCACTTCTTCAGCGAAGACATTCCCAGAGGCAGTTGTTGGAATTGATTACTCTTTCCTATATATGCCCACATCATATTACCTTTACCTCAGTATTTGTTTCATTCTGCCTTGTGTTATAGTTAGTAGTTAACATATTAATATCACTTCCACCCAGTTGAAATTTCTTGAAAGATAGGAAAGATGGCTTATGTTTCTTCAGCATTTTGTTGAGAGTAAAAACATTTGTTTGGTAGAATTATATTGAATAATTAAAGTTTAAAGGTGTGAAGTTACATGGTGGCATTTTCCCCCAACTTTTTGCATTCTGAGGCACGCTTGTCATAAATTAAGTTGCAGCAGTATTCCCCAACAGGGCACAAGGACACCATGCTACAGGAAATACAAGTGTCAGAGTCTGTGACGTGATCAAATGAAACTGGAATTCAGATTGTTAAAACATAATCTTCTAACTCTTAAAATTTCCTTTCAGAGAGACACATCTCAATTCAAAGGCAGCTTGCTGATCTAGAGAAGTTAGCTTTCGTAACTGAAGGGGATTTTGACTCTGCCAGTTCGTTGAACTCAGATAATCTTGATGCAGGTATTTCCATATTTGGAGGGGTTTGTCTCCCTTAATTTCTAACGGTGTTTCATCTTTCAACTCATGAAAAATTGCTGAAAATAGACTTGTTTATTGCCATTGAACTAGAGCAGTAATAAAATGTTTTCATTCAGGAAATTGGTAGCCTTCTACATGCACAGGTGGTATGGGAATAAGTTGTTTCATAGCTCCTCGAGGAAATTAATTTCATGATATATAAGGGCTGCCCATTCTATAAATTAGGAATTGCATTTGGCCATGAGTAACAGAAATCCAAAGACACAGTGTCTTACATAATAGAAAGGCTTATATTCTGTCATGTAAAAGAATTTTTAGGGCTGGTGAAGAGTTCCTCATAGTTGTCAGTGCCTTAAGCTCCTGTGTTTCTGCTTCGCCATCCTTAGTGCTTGAATCCCGTCCTCAGTATCACTTTATGGGTTTTTGAAGTAGGCAGAGCATATTGAAAAATTAATTTTGCCTGTACTTGCAGTGTGCTATATGGATTTAAAAAGCGAGTCGCTAATGATTTCTGTGTATTTTTATGGCTTTAAACCTGAATTTGAGATTTTAGTTTTTTTGCCCCTATCAAAGTTTATATTTGAGATATATTACATTTCTAATTAAATAAGACTTCTATTTTTATGATCCATAATCTTTTCGTTAATAAAGAAGGAAGAACTTAACAGATTCACAAATAGGATACAGCTGTTGTTCTAACCATGCTCCGTGTCCCAGAGTGGCAGTAATTTTGGATCCCGTGTACTCCTTCCACTCCCACTTTTCTGACTACACCTGTTAACTGTTGTTGTTGCTGCCAGAATAGAATGCCACAGCAGGCACCTTTGCTGTCTGCCCAGCTCCTGCCTCTCCAGGAGTGTGACAAGTGCTACCCCTTCCTCTGCCCGAAGTACAAAGTGATTCTCTCTCTGGCAGGCATTTTGGCTGGAGGAATATCATGTAGTTTATCACTTCCTCATTCTGTCTGTTCCCGAGGGCAACATGGATATTAGCACAGAGACAGAGAGTTTGAGGGTAAAAAAACCAATCACTGACCATGTGCTAATACAATTACTGTTAACTACCTGGTGAGGCAGAGATGACTTCTCCCTAATGTTAACAAAGACATTATCTAAGAAGTGTGTGTGTTGTGCGGAGAAAGACTCCTGAAACTTCTTTTGTAGCTAAATCAAGGCATTAATAGCTAGTATATTCTGTGCTTTATTGGTTCTTTTTCTGTTTTTTTTTTTGTGTGTGTGTGTGTTGTTTTGGCCAGGAAACAAACAATCTTGTCCATTGTGCCCTAAGGAAAAATTCAGAGCTTGTAATAGCCATAAGCTTCGTCGTCACCTTCAAAATTTACACTGGAAAGTCTCAGTTGAATTTGAAGGTTAGTAGTTTTATGCTTGCTAAAAATAAATGAAATTTAAGATTTGATACCAGTTTTGGAATTTTATTGTGAACATAATCAAATATTTCTGAGGGATTTAATGACCCTCTTTTAATGTGTTTGTTAACAAAAGACCATATAGCTCTCTTGGCAATAGATGTATGTTTGCAAGTGTTGTGTAGTTTAGCAGACATTTATTAAGCATCTTTTCCACACTGGGTACTTTGCTTGGCCCTGGGGTGGGGGGTGGTTTCCCATAACTTGTTGAACGACAACCATTTTAGAACACCTACCATTTGACACATTCTTTTGAAGGTATAATAAATGTAAAACAAAATAAAATATATGTTATAAATATTGGAAAAGAAAAGACAATATCTTTTTTCTGCTGATAGTTTAATGTGGAATGGTAGTGGGATATAAGATAAATATTTGAAATCAAAGCCTTTCTCTAGATAAATGGAAATTAGAAAAAAGATGCCAATTGTAATAATGACAAAAATGACACAATTTGGGGAACTAAATTTAACAAGAGGGCTCATATAAAGAATAAAGTTGAAGGACAAAAAACAGATCTTAGGGGTGCCTGGGTGGCTGTCGGTTAAGTGTCCGACTCTTAGTTTTGGCTCAGGTCATGATCTCAACAGTTCATTGGTTTGAGCCCCACATCAGGCTCTTCACTGACAGCATGGAGCTTGCTTGAGATTCTCTCTCTCCCCCTTTCTCTCTGCCCCTCCCCCACTTGTTCTCAAAAATAAATAAACAGTTTTAAAAATTGAGGTTTTATCAAGTTAAAAGATTTCCTAGATATATTGAATTATTATTATTAGATTCTGAGAATGAATTATGTGAATTATACCATTTTTGGAAAGAGATCTGGCAACATTTAAAAATTTTTAAATATACCTGTCTATCTCCCAGGTGCTCCCTCCTTTGGGAGTAAAAGAATCAATAGGCAAGAATATTTATTGCAGCTTGTACTTAGTGACAGATCTTGAAACTAAAATAAAAGGGATGGTTGAATACATTATGGTACATATGTACCATGAAATATTACACAGACATTGTAAAGAGTGTGTATTAGATCAGTACTAGCTTACTTGGAAGGACTTCATGATAAACTGCAATTTATCATGGACATAATATATATGGAAGATTTTATGATATTACTTTTGGATAAAAACAAAAAATACCTCCCTCCAAAAGCCCTAAATATCAATCTTAAACATATGTATATTTACATTTGTATATAATTTTGTGAGCATAAGTGTTATTAAATGTGGTTATCTGGAGTTTCAACCAAACAGAATGAAATAGCCAGTATGAGACACCCAGAAAAGAAGTCAGAACTATTTTCTTAGTGGTACTGGTACAAGGTTATCACTGGTTCCTTAGAGAAAAGGAAATTAGGGACTAATGCTATACATAAGAATGTGTAGTAAGTCATGTTGACTTTTTATCAAAAAAGAAAGAAATGTCCTATTTTAATTAAAAAGGTCTCTTTTGTATTCTTTATTTAAGCCATTGTTTAACCATTAGGTTTAATTTTTTTTCCTTCAAGTTATTCTGGTAAATGGCTCATGGTATTTCTTTACTCTCTTAAGTACATTAAGTTGGCTTTTTTTTTCACATGGTGGTGATCTGGTAGATGGTGAGTATCATGGTTTTTGTCCTAGCAAGCAGGTCTCAAAGTAGTTGGCAAATATATGTTTAAGGTAGAAGCATGAAGACCTCCCGAAGGGATAGAAGTGAGATGTGAGGGAGAAAAAAGCCAAGAATGCTTAGGCTTGAGACTTGAGCAACTATAAAAATGGTGGTATCCTTTACTGAGCAGAGAAGACTGCGTTAGTGATGAAGTTTTGAGGTGGGGGGGGGTGGGGCAGTCCGGAGTCCATGAACAAGAAAGAATTCTTGAAGACATTTTTGGTACAAAAAGGTGATTTTATTAAAACATGGGGACAGGACCCGTGGGCAGGAAAAGCTGCACTATAAATGTGAAGGGTAAATGGTTTATGGAGGGTCGGGGAGACAGAGTCAAGAGGGAGTTTCCAAAGAGACTTTCACATGCTAAAGACTTACTGGAGGCCCAGCGATTGTTAAGTTAAAGTTGTTTTTCCCTCTAGCAAGGCATTAACATTAAGATAGTAAAGAGTTCCTGGACTCTGGTCTATTGATGGGATTGCCTTTTTCTGGTAAACTGGTGGAGATGTATCAGTTTGGCCATTTGTTTTTTGGGTAGCCAGGAGTGTCCAAGAAATATGATATGTGTGTGTGTGGGGGGGTGTCATTAGCCTGCACTTTGCCCTCAGCTCCCCCCATCCCCCCTTATCATTAGGACCAGGTGTTGGGGAAGAAGGCCAAGACCACAGATTTAGGCATGCAAAGGTTAAGATAAGTCTACTGGAGATGTCAAGTAGCTTGTCCAGGTATGAATCTCAGGTTTGGGGAAAGGGTCTGGGCCAGAGATATACATTTGGGAATTGTCAAACTACAAATAGTATTTAAAGCCATATGACTGGATGGGATAACCATAGGAGTATATATCAGTGGAGAAAAGGAAGCTGCTAAGTCCTGAGATACTTCCATATGTACAAGAGAAACAATTGGATGCAAGGAATGAGAAGAAAGGAGTTGGAGATCACTTACAGTTAGGAGCAACTGGAAGGCATTATCATTCATTTAAAAAGTGGAAAAGATACCTGGTTCAAGGGAAAATGATGTATTTATAGTCCATAACAGTAGATTTTTAAATGCTGACCTGATAACCCAGTCATACATCCTCAATAGGCAATTAGAGATCTGGCCTTCAGGAAGGAGTTAGTAACTACAGCTGCAATTTGGAATTCCTTCCCCCAGTGGAGATAGTTGCAATCATAAAAGGCATTAAAGTTACCAAGGATTTGAGGGAAAAGTCACGTAGCAGAGCAAGCCTACAGAAAGTCTACATTTTAGAGCATAACCGAGGAAAGAGGAACTGTGAAGAAGATTAAGAAGGATGGGAGAGAACTAAGTGCCGGATCGTAAATGGAAGAAGAGGCTATGCAAATGTAGCATGAGGCAAAGAAGATGAAACCTAAGAAAAGTCAACATGACAGAGAATAGATGAGAAAATTGAGTCCCAAAGAAGCTAACTGACCAAGACAGCACCCAGTCTTGGCAGAACCAGAATTCAAACCTGGATCTCATATATTTGCTATTTTACTATATCTTACATAACAAATATTTAAAACTAACAGTCTCATTCAAATAAATTACAGAATTATAAATACAAGAAGAATCCCAGTTATTCTTATAAAATTTGCTAATAATTTTTAATGATAATGGACTATTTAATGAGCAGCGATATAACAACCAGCCGTTCTTCACTTTAGGTTACAGGATGTGCATCTGTCACTTACCTTGTCGACCAGTGAAACCAAACATTATTGGAGAACAGGTAATCACATGTTAGATTTATCTTTAAATTGTGCCCTCTTTAAAGAAAGCACAATTTCTACTTGCTTTAAGGCTATGGGCATATTTGGCAATGAGGTTTACTTTAAGAATTTGAATCTGAGTGCTTTCAGATTATCCTAGCAGGAAAAATATGAATTGTATGAAAAATAAGAGTTTCTGTATTGAATTTTTCATTTTATAATTTTTAATTTTAGTCAGAGAAATTGTTTTCTTGTATTCAAAAGGGAAATTAACATATTTACTAATTTTGGAATGGAGAATTTAAAAAGTAAATTTTGTCTTTTAAAATAAATTTTGATTCTGGAATAAAAGCCTTCAATTTCTGTGACTTAGTAAATATCTTAATGTGTGTCAATTCATATTTATCTTCTCTATACTTTTAATTTGTCAAAGGAGAGAATCAAGAAACTTCCAGAAATCTTAATAATTCTTTAAAAAGTACGTAAATTTTAAAGTGAGAATATTTTACTCGGACAAATAGACTTTTTTAAAAAAGATATATATATGTATGTGTGTATATATGTATACGTATTTATTTTAAGTAATCTCTATACCCAACATGGGGCTCGAACTCACAACTCTGAGATTAAGAGTCGCACATCCCACCAACTGAGCCAGCCAAGTGCCCCAAGACTTTTTATTACGTCTCTAACATTCTGTGGTGTGCTGAAACTAGCTCAAATTTCTAGAAATCTTGAAAGCGGATTGTTAAGCATGGCCATTATTAAAAATTAAATTGTATAAACTTTAAGGTGAATAAATTATGTTACAAAGGTAGTAAATATTCAAATCTCATCACTTCCTAATTAGTTTACTACATTTTTGTATTATCTGGCTGGGCATATGATATGCGTATGATATTACCCATCTCTTCCCAAATTCACATTTAGCAATATCAGTGAGTAGCTTAAAATCTGTCAGAATTATAGCTTGAAATTGGCCGTGATAGAGTATATATGCCACAGAAAGCAGCGAACACTATACATCAGGGCTTTATTTTCCTGGAGAACAATTGTTAAACATCTACCAGCACAGCGCTACTAATGTTGTACCATTTGTAAGTGGTACTTATAGAAAATAAGGTACAGTTATTTGCTGATTAGAATGAATAGGCAAAACAAATTAAATTAGTGGTCTACTATAAAATAAGTAAAAATTATATGTAAATATAGATAAGGAAGTAAAGATCCCTTCAAAGTCCCATGGCAATATTAGTACTATTTTCTATAGCATTAAACCCAAGACACGCTAACATACTTAAATTTGCAATCTTAAATAAACTTCTATTTCATTGTCTTAGTAACTTACCTGTACATTTAAATTAAATACTCTGTTTAATAGATATCCAGTAAAATGGGCGCCCATTATCATTGTATCATTTGTTCAGCAACAATCACCAGAAGGACCGATATGCTGGGACATGTTAGGCGACATGTGAACAAAGGAGAGACGAAATCCAGGTATATTGCTGGTAAGTCGAGCAATATATTAGTAACTAAATTCTTAAATCGACCTGAGCCATTCAGGTGCCCCATTAATAACTAAATTCTTAAATAATGGTACAGTTATTATTTTCAGACTTCAAGTAGATAAAATAGTGACTTCACCAAATCATTTAGTTGACTGCTAATCTATGACTTCAGATTTCATTTTCTTTCTGGGAGGCTCCCAATAGCATTTAACTGATGCCAAAGTAAATATAGGTATCTTAATGGAAGATTACAGATAACTATGTTTATACTTACTGTTGAAAAACACTGGAAAAAAGAAATAGAGTGTATATAAAGATCATTTGTTATCCTGAAGTGCTATCAGGTTATTAATAGCTTATTATTACTGAGGCAGTCCTTCTCAAGAATTAAGATTAATTAAGACATTATGCCCTTTGGCATCCATTGTATGTAATGAATTAACTTCTCTCATATATGTCTAGAATGGTCCTATGTACCTTTTGAGAATTGAAAAAGAGGGGCGCCTGGGTGGCTCTGTGGGTTAAGCGTCCAACTTCGGCTCAGGTCATGATCTCACGGTTTGTGGGTTCAAGCCCTGCGTTGGGCTCTGTGCTGACAGCTCAGAGCCTGGAGCCTGCTTCAGATTCTGTGTCTCCTTCTCTCTCTGACCCTCCCCTGCTCTCACTGTCTCTCTCTGTCTCTCAAAAATAAAAAAAATAAAAAAATTAAAAATTTTAAAGAAAAAAGAATTGAAAAAGATAATTTTCTGTAGAGCTCTGGTTTGAGAAAGGCTGATTTTGTGAAATATGTCACGTGCCACTTTAGTAGGTGTAGAATATATAATGCAACACTAGGAAAGGTTACTATGATTTGGCATTGTAAAAAAAGAAATACGGAGGCTGGATGGCTCCGTCAGTTGAGCATGTCTCTTGATTTTGGCTCAGGTCATAATTCCAGGGTTGTGGGATCGAGCCCTGCATTGGGCTCTGTGCTGAGCATGGAGCCTGCTTAAGATTCACTCTCTCTCTCTCTCTCTCGCTCTCTCTCTCTCTCTCTCTCTCTCGCTCTCGCTCTCTCTCTCTCTCTCTCTCTCTCCCTCTCTCTCCCCTTCTCTCTCTTCCCCCCCATCTCCCTCCCTCCCCACTCTGCCCTCTCCACTGCTAGCACTCTCTCTGTGTCTTAAAAAAAAAAAAAAAGGAAAGAAGGAAAGAGATATGGTTGCCATATAATTAACAATCTGATTATAATATTATCAAGAAATCCAAACATAAAGAATCTGAATTATTTTTCCCCATACATGATATATATGTCTCATTTCTTAAATATTTAAAATATACAGACACAAATATATCAGTATATTTCATTTGGATTTATAGCTAAATGATTCTAATGTATACTAAATGTAGAATCTTTTTTTTCCTGTTACTTTATACCTATTTGAATGTAATTTATGATTTAAAATTGTAATTATAAGAAAGACTTCTGAAGGGGTGCCTGGATGTCCAGTTGTCCAGGGGTGCCTGGATGGCCTGAAGTGTCTGACTTCAGCTCAGGTCATGATTTCACGGTTTATGGGTTTGAGCTCCACATCGGGCTCTGTGCTGACAGCTCAGAGCCTGGAGGCTGTTACGGATTCTGTGTCTCCCTCTCTGCCCCTTCCCTGCTCACACACTGTGTGTACCTCTCTCTCTCTGTCTCTGTCTCTGTCTCTCTCTCTCTCTCTCTCTCTCTCAAAAATAAATAAACATTAAAAAAAAGTGTTCTGAAATCTAGCATGCCCAGGAAGTATAGTAATTTTTAGTCATCTGTGATAACTAATGAAATGGAACCATACAGAGCTACTAATTTTATAACAGTTATACCACAGTAAGATATGTTTAACAGCCAACCTATGTAAACGTAGCATAGTGTTTGATGAATAATAAAGGTATTTTAGAATTTTTGTAAAGGTTTTATGTTAGGATGATTGTTCGTAACTAGGTTTCATAATACAGATGCATTGGTGTTCTAGGTAGATAAGATTTTAACTTAAATTTTAATTGCCCAAATGCTTAACTGAATGCTACTCTTTCCTAGAGACAGTACTGAACAGGTCAGTTTGGGGTTTTTCTGTTTTGATATCTGCCCAATTGATTACATTAACAAAGTATTGTAAAGGAAAGTTATTTCTTTTAATGTATATTGTTTTTAGATATTTAGAATTATTTTGTATTTCACCGGAAATCTTTTTTTTTTTTTATCTTAGCTTCTGCTGCTAAACCACCTAATGAAATTTTGAAAGAGGCAGACACAGATGTACAAGTTTGTCCTAACTATTCTATACCTCAAAAAACAGATTCCTATTTTAATCCCAAAATGAAACTAAATCGGTAAGATGAATTGAAAAAAGGGTTATGGGATGTTTCAAATGATTACAAATGTGACCTTCTTTTTATGTTCTAATATACTGAAATTTAAAATTGGGTATGGAATGAAAATCATCTATTTTAGTATTGCCTTCAGAATGATTGTTTTCTTTTTTCCTACTTTCTTTCTCAGTTTCTTTCTCAGTAAAATAGGCCTGCGTTTATATAATTAATGAACAGGTTGGTGCTTTTGTGGGCAAGTTTTATTTATGAAACCACTATTCATGGTTAATGCTTGTTTTAGAACCCAATTAGATTTATAGTTTAATTTCACACATGTTTAGTTTTTGTACTACTAGGTAAGGAATATGTTACTATATCTTTCAAAATAGTTTGTATAGTAAATAGGAACCCCAATTCCCAGTATTCTTAAAATCTAGTCTGATGAAGCCATGATACAGTAAGATTATTTCAGATTATTATACTTTTTTCTAGGCAGCTAATATTTTGTACATTGGCTGCTTTGGCCAAGGAACGAAAACCTTTGGAATGCCTAGATGCCTTTGGAGCCACTGGTAAGTAATGAAGCTTTTTTAAAAAGGATCCCCGCTTAATTATCAGATTTACGCAGTATCTTTTCTTGGAAAATTTATATGGCTATTGTATCTAGCAGAATATTTTTTATAAAAAAATTAAAGACCTCAGGTAAATATTTTTAATGTGGAAAAATTTCAAATATATACAAAAAGTAGAGAGTGTAATAAATGAATCCCTGTGTATCTGTCACTCCAAAAATTATCAACTTACGCTTGATCTAGTGTATGTATCTCATGCACTTTCCCTCATACCTCCTTCCACCAGCCTGCCCCCCCATTACTTTGAAACAGATCGCAAATACGTTATTTTATCTGTAAATATTTCAGTTGGCTCTCTAAAAGATAGGGACATTACAAAAATAAAACCATGATACCATTATCACACCTAAAAAATTAAGAATAATTCTTTTGATATCATCAAATGTTTAGATATGCCTAATTATCTCACAGTTTTTTAAAAAATCAAGTAGGAATTCAGATGAAGACTATGCATTTTCATTGTTTGAGATTCTAAGTCTCTTTTTGCTCTGTATTCATTTCTATCATTTTGTTTGTATGTGTGATAATTATTTGTTGACATACAGCTTGTCCATATGTCCATTGTCTTTTCCAGAGCCTAGAGTTTTGCTGATGGTATCTTCATAGTTCATAAAACCTGTTTATCTCCAGTATTTCTGTGTATTGGTAGTTGGATCTTCAGGTTTGATGAGATTCAGATAGGATTTTTTTTTTCTTTTGCAGGAATACTTGTTTACTGCAATCAGGAAGTATTTGATGTTTGATTGTCTCTCTTTTTTTGTGGTATGATAAACTGCCTAATCATTAGGCAGTGGGGAAGGTGAAATTTTAAAGACTGAGAACATTTTCCTAAAAGAACTTAACAGTAAAGAAAAGATCATGGAAGAGTAGAAAGTTTCTAAGAAGCCACCTGTACCTAATCCAAGTCTTTCTTTTTAAAGGTTATTGGGAAGCTTGTAATAAAAGGATGAAAGCGTGTGTTAGCGCTCCTTTTCAAGTTCCTCTTCGCCGGGAAAAGTAGTGGTTAAAAGCAATTTAATATCTTGCATAATCGGATCCCAACCTACTTTTCAAAATTTAGTTTCCAGCATTTTCCCTTTTACACAACTTTTTGTCTTTACATTTTTCTTTTTCTCTTTCTTTTTCTTTTCTTTTTCTTTTTTTTTTTAATATTTTATCTATTTCACTATTTCACTTATCCCCTTACCCACATCCCTTCTGGCAACTACCAATTTGTTCTCTGTATTTAAAAGTCTGTTGTTTTGTCTCTTTTTTTCCCTTTGTTTTGTTTCTTAAATTCCACATATGAGTGAAATCCTGGTATTTATCTTTCCCTATTTCACTTGGCATTATACTCTCTAGGTCCATCTGTGTTGTTGCAGATGGCAATATCTCACTCTTTTTCATGGCTGAAAGATATTCCACTGTGTATATACCCCATCTTCTTTATTCTGTCAGTGGATCCTTAGGTTGTTTTTGTATCTTAACTATTGTAAATAATGCCGCAATAAACATAGGGATGCATGCATATATTTTTTTAATGTCTTTACATTTTTTGTGGGTAAATAGTAGTGGAATTACTGGCTCATATGGTAATTCTATTACTTTTTTTAAGAATCTCCATACTGTTTCCCACAATGACTACAACAATTTATATTCCCACCAACATTGCATGAGGGCATCTTTTTCTCTGCATCCTCACCAACACTTATCTTGATTTTTTTTATTCTAGCTATTCTTACAGGTGTAAGGGTGATATTTTGTTTTTATTTGTATTTTACTCATGATTAGTGATGTTGAGCATGTTTTCATGTGTTTCTTGGCCATTTGTATGTCTTCTTTGGACTCTTAATCACCTTCACCCAATTCCTCCACCCTCATCCCCCCACTCTGGCAACCACAAATCTGATCTCTGTTTCCATGAGTTTGGTATTTTTAGATTCCACATATAAGTGAAGTTATATGGTGTTTGTTTTTCTCTCTCTGACTTATTTCACTTAACATAGTGCCCCCATGATGTCCATCCATGATGTCACTAATGGCGGAATTTCCTTCTTTTTTATGGCTGAATAGTGTTTTATTGTGGGTGTGTATGTGGGTGTGTAGCACATTTTCTTTATCCATCAATGGACACAGGTTGTTTCCATATCTTGGCTATTGTAAATAATGTTGAAATGAACTACTCTTTTTTCACATGAAATCATTAGAGCTAATGTCTGAGGAAGATCTTTTCAGTCCTTTCCTTTAATGTTCCTTTGTAAATATACATCAGTTCATAGCAGTCAGTCTGCATGCTTCCCCATCTCTAAAATGTAAATATTAGAACTTATTTCACAAGCTTGTTATGAGAATATGAAAATTTTTGTAAAGACCATGATGCATACATTTATGAGGCACCTGTGTTGAGAAGCTGGTCAGTACTTTGGTACATGGGAGTTTTCTAATCCACAGTGGCTGGGCCTGTGTCACCATCTCCCACTTTGTAATCAATGTCCCTTCTGCCTATAATCCAGTAGGTATAGAGAACCTATAAGAAGAGCTTTCTTGGTCTGAATTCTTGATCTTTTGCTAAGATATACAAAGTTGTTCAATTCACAGTGATGCTGTTGTGGAGTGTTTGAAAAATATTGGTCCACTAAAGTTGTTTTCCCATTTTGGCTCATTAGGTAAACTTTAGCAGTAGGAGGAGTTCCAACTTCCCATCATCCAAGCAGAGTAACTCCACTCTTTCTCACAGTGTATATTGGCTTTCTTTGTAAGATTTAGTTTGAAAAAAGCATTCCATTATAAGAAATTTTAAAAAAGAAAACCTATTCCCCAGAATAAAGAACAAACAAAAATTTTATTTGAATCGGGATTGTAGAAAAATTTTGGAAGAGTTATTAATGGAAATCCATTAGACACATTTTTTGTGGTAACTTTTCTTCAGAGGCTTTGCAGTGAGCAAGTAGAAAAAGTTGTGTATGAAAATATTAAGATTTTGAAACAATTTGTTTTTGTTTTTATAAAAGAATATATACTTTATTATTATATACTGTTTTTGTTCTTTAATTACTACCATTTAAAATTAATTTTCCTTCAAATTTTTCCTAAGGGATAATGGGATTACAATGGGCAAAACATCTTGGAAATGCAGTTAAGGTTACAATTAATGACTTGAATGAGAACTCTGTGACACTGATTCAGGAAAATTGCCATTTAAACAAGTTGAAAGTGGTAGTGGACCGTAAGGAAAAGGAAGAAAGTGATGATATTCTTGAAGAAGGAGAAGAAAAGCTTGGTAACATTAAGGTGACCAAAATGGATGCCAATGTACTGATGCATTTGAGATCCTTTGATTTCATGTAAGTGAAAAACTTTGCTGTGTCACTTTGAAAACTGGCCTGGATTTTTTGGGGGGGAGTTGGAGGGGTTAAAAATTAAGACGGTTGTTGTTTATTTGAGTTAATACAGTTTTTTGCCATTGGCCTAAGGAAAGCAGCAAGAACATTTTCTAGTATTTGAAATAAAATTCCTAAGCATGACTGTTTTCCTCTAAACCTGATTTTTATATGTCTAACATATCATATGATCATTTTCTTACATAACTTAAAAACAGAATGATATATGTAAGGTACACATGTAAAGTACTTTTGAATCCATGGAATTTTATCATTAGACATAATGACAATGGTAGCATTTTGATTATGAGTATGATTTTAAATATGTCTGTATTCTTTCTGATTTTAGACATCTAGACCCTTTTGGAACATCAGTGAACTATTTAGATTCTGCATTCAGAAATATAAGAAACCTTGGCATAGTGTCTGTGACTTCTACAGATATCAGTTCTTTATATGCCAAGGCACAACATGTTGCCCGGCGTCACTACGGCTGTAATATTGTCCGAACTGAATATTACAAGGAACTAGCAGCCAGAATTGTTGTAGCTGCCGTGGCAAGGTACTATACTGACAACAGTGTGCCTCGTGTGTTTGGGGGTGTGATAGAGCTACTATTGTAAACAGTGCCACAGGGTACAAATTCTGTACTCATGTCTGTGATCTTGATTTGTTGGGTAATCTTATGTCATATCTGTTATAATTTGATTTAAAAGCTTTGTGTCTAGAATAGTTTACTCTCCAATTAAAAATTTTATTAAAATAAGTGATAATAAGAGAAAAATGAAAGGTTCAAATCAGTTATTTTAACAATGTAGGGTAGGTGGGGCATACCACCATGAAAAGAAAAAGCAATGATTGTTTTTAGATGTAGAAAAAATCATTTTTTATGTCCATTTCATCTCTTTACATAGTTTGAATAAAATGATAGCTTATACAGGTGCCCAGCTGGCTCATTTGATGGAGCATGTAACTCTTGATCTCGGGGTCATGAGTTCAAGCCCCACATTGGGTGTAGAGATTACTAAAAGATAATTATAAACACAAATAAATTTTAGAAATGATGGCTTATATACTTGGTTCTGCAAAATGGTCTTACCTACAAAACAAAAAGTTCTGTTTTTCATCAGGATATCTAAACAAAGCAAGGAAAACTTTCAGCACCCATTTTATTCAGAAAATAATGCTAGAAGAAGAATATAACAATATAATATAAATAGATACTGAGAGCATAGGTAATACATGATCAGCCAGCTCATTCACTGGCCTCAACACTAGTTTCACAGAAGTTAGATTGAAATTCCTACCTCAGCATAATACAGATTATTAAACTTCATAGACCTTTGGGGTTATTCCTAATTAACTGAAAGCTCTAATATTCAGTTTGTATACCTACCAAGAATCTAGTGTATATACTTAAAAATGTTACAGTGTAACATCAACAAATTGAAATTAATACACATGAACTAAATTTAATTACATATAACTGCAAAAGGAAAACTAAGTACATAAATGATGTATCAGTTAGAATTTAACCCAAAAGTCTATAAAATTAGCAGTGCCAAAAACTTTGCCTATTCATTTTTCACTGAACATTCAGCATCTGGTATACTATCCTGCATGTAGTCAGTACTTAATAATCATACTGTTTAGAAGCAGCTTTTATAGAAAAAAATAGATAAAAAGAAAGAAGAGTGGTGGTGATGACAAGAAACAAAGTGACACTGAAAATCAGAGAATGTAGTCTTTTTTTAATGCCAATTTTTAGGAGAGCATGAGCAGGGGAGGGGCAGAGAGAGGGGCACAGTGGATCTGTGCTGACAGCAGAGAGCCCAGTGTGGGACTCAAACTCACAACTGGTGAGATCATGACCTGAGCTAAAGTCCGACGATTAACAGACTGAGTCACCCAGGTGCCCCGAGAATGCAGTCTATTGAGAGGATACCATATTAGAAAATGTCTAGTTACTGAAGATTCTGTCATACATCCTTTATTTCATGTGTTTCAATTTGTGTAAAAGTTATAGTAATGATCTTTTAAAAACACTGCTACTAAGAATTGAATTTTCCTTATTTCCCCATAACCCATCCGTAGTTTACTGTCCAGGTTAATATTGTCAACATAAAAATGCCAAAGAAACACAATAAGCCCCCAAAATAACTTAAAAATTTTTTGCAGAGCTGCAGCCCGATGTAACAAAGGCATTGAAGTACTGTTTGCAGTGGCTTTGGAACATTTTGTGTTGGTTGTTGTGAGAGTTTTGAGGGGGCCTACTTCTGCAGATGAAACGGCCAAGAAGATTCAGTACCTGATCCATTGTCAGTGGTGTGAAGAGAGAATTTTTCAGAAGGATGGTAATATGGTAGAAGGTAAATTCAAGCTTCTCTTGACTGTATATCATGTTTATGTATAAGCCTCCAATGAGTAAGTCTTTATCACATCCCTAATTACACATGTTGTTGTCCTTTGATTTTAAAGATTACAGTGCTAACTTTATTTCCTATACTGGATTTCCTTTCATCAACAGACAAGACATGCGTGTGAGTTTATTAAAGTTATTTACTCATGCTGTATTCAATTTATACTCTCTAGCCTTGCCCTCTGTTGAAACATCTAGAAATAACTTAGATTCCACTGTCACTAATTTTAGGAACATAAGTCAGATTACCTCTTTGTCTAGGGTGTTTCAAATCATTAATTTAATTTTATAAAAATAATTATCATGTTTCTGGCTGAATATAAAAACCATCAGTTATAAAATTCATTCAGTAAACATTTACTGAGCCTCTACTATATGCCAGGCATGGGGGTCAAAGAAAAAGATGAGGCTTATGCTGTTTCTGCTTTGCTTTTCTGGGGCATAGAAACAGTTGCCCATTATTTTCTGTTAGAGTCTTTGTGTGTTTTAGTATGGATTTTTAAGAACTCTTTAGATATTAGAGTTTAACCCCTGTTGACATCTATTTTTAGTGTTATTTTGATTGCATTGAAGAGGATAGATATCATTGTGGTTTTCAGGGTTCCTAATAACCTAGTATGCTTTTCATTTGTGCAAGTACTTTTGCTATAATGACAATTGATAGTGAGAATGGAAGGCATCCAATCATTGTTTCTTTAGTGCTCTGTGGTGCTTTCTGATTCAAGCATGAAACACCTATCGTTTATTATGTCAAGAAAGTATCCTTCATTTCCAATTTTATTGTATTTTATCAAAATGTTGAATTTTGTCATGTGTGTCAGCATCTGTGAAGATGATTATGTGGTATTTCTCCTTAGGTCTACGATTTGAGTAATTGTAGTAAAATTTCCCAATATTGCACGATTCTGACTTTCTGAAATAAACTACACTGCCAGGAAGTATTTTCTTAGGATGGATTGTGTTTGCAGGGCACCTGGGTGGCTCAGAGTGTGGGCTCTGCCCTGACAGCATGGAACCTGCTGCAGGTTTGCTGTCTCCCTCTCTCGCTTCCCCTCCCCTTCTCGCACTCTCTCAAAAGTGAATATATAAACAAACAGAAAAGATGGATTCTATTTGCTAATTTTTTTTAAGTTTATTTATTTTGAGAGAGGCTGAGAGAGACCAAGGGAGGGACAGAGAGGGAGAGGGAGAGGAGGGAGGGCGGGAGAGGGAGAGAGAGAGAGGGAGAGAATGAGAATGAGAATGAGAATGAATAGCAAGCAGGCTCCACGCTGTCAGTGCAGAGCTCGATGTAGGGCTAGAACTCACAAACTGTGAGATCATGACCTGAGCTGAGATCAAGAGTTGGATGCTTAACCTACTGAGCCACCCAGGGGCCCCAGTTTGCTAATTTTTAAAATTTTGTTTTAATATTCATAAATGAGATGGTGTATAGTTTTCCTTTTTAGTGTAATTTTGGTTGGGTTTTGGAGTCTGTTTAAAAGGAATTTGGAACTTTGCCCTGGTTTTCAATGGTTGGGAACAGTTTTAGCTGTAGCTTTTCAAAATTATTTACATAGAGTTGAGCCAAGTGGTATTCCTTGGTACTTTTTAATTTTCTTGGTTTCTATGGTTATATTCTCATTTTTAAAATTTTTAATACTTGTCCTTTCTGCCTTTTCTCTTGGCTACATTAGATACTGGTTTATCTATCCCAGTGTTCATTTTTATCTTCCTTCTTCTTAATTTTTTTTAATGCTTGTTTTTGAGAGAGAGAGACAGAATGTGAGTGGGGAAGGGGCAGAGAGAGAGAGGGAGATACAGAATCTGAAGCAGGCTCCAGGCTCTGAGCTGTCAGCACAGAGCCCAGTGTGGGGCTTGAACTCAAAAGCCACAAGATCATGACCTGAGCTGAAGGCAGGTGCTCAACTGACTGGGCCACCCAAGTGCCCCTCTTTTATTATTATTTTTAATGTTTATTTTTGAGAGAGAGAGACAGAGAGAGCATGAGACGGGGAGAGGCAGAGAGAGAAGGAGAGACAAGATCCAAAGCATGTTCCAGGCTCTGAGCTCTCAGCACAGAGCCTGACACGGGGCTCGAACTCACAAACTGTGAGATGGTGACCTGATCCGAAGTCTGACACCCAACTGACTGAGCCACCCAGGCACCACCCACCTTTTCTTTAATTTAGATTTTTTAAATGTTTATTTATTTTTGAAAGAAAGTGAGAACTTGAGTTGGGGAGGGGCAGAAAGAGAGAGAGACACAGAATCTGAAGCAGGCGTCAGGCTCTGAGAGATCACCACAGAGCCCAATGTGGGGCTCAAACTCACAAAGTACGAGATCATGATCTGAGCCGAAGTTGGACGCTTAACCAACTGAGCCACCCAGGTGCCCCTGTTCATTTTTTCTTTCCTAATGTTTTCTTTTGTAGTAGTAAATATGTATTACTTCTAAAATTTGAATTTTTTTGGTTTTAAGTAATATAGTTTGACATCTTGGTACCATAATGAGGTAATCAGCCTCCTGTCTTCCATTTTCTGTTTATAATTTTTGTTCATTATGCCATTTTTATGTTATTAGAATATATAACATTTATATTCTATTTTGCCAATAAAATCTGTAAATTAAATGTAGTTAGTACTCATCATCACTCTTTTGCCATAATTTCTCTAATAATCTCTTAGTTTGGTAAATCTAACTTTCTGAGTTTAGTCAAGAGTGTTCATGGGGGAAATACTCTTTGATTTGTTGCATATTTAAAGGTCACAGCCCATAGCCTTGATATTTAAATAATTTAAAAGAGTTTCTTTGAATGCCTTGTAAAAGTTTTTATACTGTCATCTGTCCCTGAATATTATTGTAACTTTTTCTTTTTTTCAAAATTTTATTTATTTATTTATATTTAACTATAATTTATTGTCGAGTTGGCTAACATACCGTGTATACACTATGCTCTTGGTTTTGGGGGTAGATTCCTGTGATTCATCGCTTACGTACAACACCCAGTGCTCATCCCAACAAGCGCCTTCCTTAATGCCCATCACCCATTTTCCCCCCCTCTCTCCTGCCCCCCCCAACCTTCAGTTTGTTCTCTGTATTTAAGAGTCTCTTATGGTTTGCCTCCTTCCCTCTCTCTTTAAAACTATTTTTTCCCCTTCCCTTCCCCCATGGTCTTCTGTTAAGTTTCTCAAATTCCACATATGAGTGAAAACATATGATATCTGTCCTTCTCTGACTAATCTATTTCACTTAGCATAATACCCTCCAGTTCCATCCACGTTGTTGCAAATGGCAGGATTTCATTCTTTCTCATTGCCGAGTAGTATTCCATTGTATGTATAAACCTCATCTTTATCCATTCATCTGTTGATGGACATTTGTGCTCTTTCCATGATTTGCCTATTGTTGAAAGTGCTGCTATGAACATTGGGGTACATGTGCCCCTATGAATCAGCACTCCTGTATCCCTTGGGTAAATTCCTAGTAGTGCTGTTGCTGGGTCATAGGGTAGTTCTATCTTCAATTTTTTGAGGAACCTCTCTACTGTTTTCCAGAGTGGCTGCACCAATTTGCATTCCCACCAACAGTTCAGGAGGGTTCCCCTTTCTCTACATCCTCACCAACATTTGTTGTTTCCTGAGTTGTTAATTTTAGCTACCCTGACCAGTGTGAGGTGTTAATCTCAATGCGGTTTAAAATTTTTTTTAATGTTTATTTATTTTTGAGAGAGAGACAGAGCACAAGCAGCAGAGGAGCAGAGAGGGAGGGAGACACAGAATCCGAAGCAGGCTCCACGTTCTGAGCTGTTAGCACAGAGCCCGATGTGGGGCTTGAACCCATTAACTGTGAGATCATGACCTGAGCTGAAGTTAAATACTTAACTGACCAAGCCACCAAGGCACTTCTCAATGTGGTTTTGATTTGTATTTCCCTGATGATGAGTGATGTTGAGCATCTTTTCATGTGTCTGTTGGCCATTTGGATGTCTTCTTTGGAAAAATGTCTATTTGTGTCTTCTGCCCATTTCTTCACTGGATTGTTTGTTTTTCAGGTGTTGAGTTTGGTAAGTTCTTTACAGATTTTGGATACTAACCCTTTATCTGATTTTTAATTTGCAAATATCTTCTCCCATCCTATCAGTTGCCTTTTAGTTTTGTTGATTGTTTCCTTTGCAGTGCAGAAGCTTTTTATCTTGATGAGATCCCAATAGTTCATTTTTGCTTTTATTTCTCTTGCCTTCAGAGACATGTTGAGCAAGAAATTGCTGCGGCTGAGGTCAGAGATTGTTGCCTGTTTTCTCCTCTAGGGTTTTGATGGTTTCCTGTCTCACATTTAGGTTTTTCATCCATTTTGAGTTTTATTTTTGTGTATGGTGTAAGAATGTGGTCCAGTTTCATTCTTCTGCATGTTGCTGTCCAGTTCTCCCAGCACCATTTGGTAAAGACTGTAACTTTTCCTTCTTTTATGTGACATGTTTATTTTACCTGGATGCCCAAAGTCATATTTATTTTTGAAATCCAGTAAGTTTACTAGGGTATATCTTTTTAGGATTGGTTTTCCTAAATTATGGTGTACCCCTTCATAGGTTCAAATCTTTCATTTCAAGAGAGTTTTCTGAAATATTTAATTCTGATATTTGCCTTACCTTTGTATTATTATGCCTATGCTAGATCTTCCCAGCCTGTCTTTAACTGTCAGTTCATTTCTAGAAATGTTCACACAGATTTGTAATTGTTGTAACTTCTTCATGTATTGGCCCTTTTACCATTATGAAATATCCATCTCTGTCTTTGTGGTATTTGTCTGAAAGCTTATATTATATGATGATGATAATAATATAAACACTCTTGTAGTTACTATTTGCGTCATATATTTTTCTCATCCTTTTACTCTCAGTCTATAAGTGTCTAATTGGATCTTGCTTTTTTTTTATCCAGTCTGGTCATTTCTGCCTATTGAAGAGAGTGTTTAGAAAATTCCTACTAAATAAATATCATTATTGAAATGGTTGGCTTTATGTGAGCTCTTTTGCTATTTGTTATATATGAGTTTCATCTGTTTTTGCTGCTCTTTTCCACCTTTATTGCCTTTTTAAACGTTAAACGTACTTCGAGTGTGTCATATTACTCTGCTAATTTTTTAGCAATATATTTTTCAATTATTTTCTTAATGGTTTCTCCAGGGATTACAGGATACACATTTAATTCATCTTGAGCTACCTCAGGTTAATTTTGACTGAAGATTGGTAAAAGCTAGCAACTGTAGCAATATACAGTAAAACCTTGGGTTGCAAGTAACTTGTTCGGAAGTGTTCCATAGGACGAGCAAACATTTATAACAAATTTTAACTTGATAAATGAGCAGTGTCTTGCAATATGAGTGGTACGTGACGTCGAATGTCACATGATCACAACTAAGCCAAGGGTTCTTGAAATTTGCTTTGATATACAAGTGCTTTGGTTTATAAGCATATTTCTGGAATGAATTATGCTCTCAAACCAAGGTTTTACTGTAATTCTATTTTTCTCTCCCCTTCTATGCTGCTTTTGTTTTATACATCTATAGAGATCCAAACAATATAGTATTACATTTATTTTTTTTTTAATTTTATGATTTTCAAAGAAATTTAGACAAGAAACGAGAGAATACAGGGGTGCCTGGGTGGCTCGGTTGGTTAAGTGTCCAGCTTCAGCTCAGGTCATGATCTTATGGTTCATAGGTCTGAGCTCCGCATTGGGCTCTGTGCTGACAGCTTGGAGCCTAGAGCCTGCTTTAAATTCTGTGTCTCCCTCTCTATTTGTCCTTCCCCTACTCGCTCGCTCTCTCTCTTTCTCTCAAAAAATGAATAAACATTAAAAATGTTTTTTTCATTAAAAAAACAGAAAAGAGAGAAAACACACACACACGCACACACACGCGCACACACACATCTTTTATAGTTACCCACATAATTACCTTTCCAGTGCTCTTTAGTCCTGACTTTGGATTCAAGTTACTCTATCATTTCCTTTCAACCTGAAGAACCTCCTTTACTATTTCTGCAACAAACTCTCCCAGTTTTTAGCTATCTGTTAAGGTCTTTATTTCATCTTCTTTTTGAAGGATTGTTTTGTTGAATGTAGAATTATTGGTTGACAGGTTTGGTTTTTTTTTTTCCATCTCTTGGAATATAGCATTCCAGTGCCTTTTGGCCTCCATTATTTCTAACGAGAAGTCAATCAGTGCTTATGTTTTTGTTCCCTTGTACTTGATAGATTTTTTTTCTCTTACTACTTTCAAGACTCTTTATGTTAATCCTAATTGGAATTCATTGAGCTTTTATTAGAGTGATATAATCAGCTGTTTCTAGTAGAGTTGTCTCCCCAAGCCCTGTAACTGTTGCCCTGGTGCTACTCCAGTCGCATTCATCTTTGCCTATAACAGGTTCAGATAACCCTTCAGGCTCATTCTGGCTCTCTAATAGCTATCTGCTCCAATGTGGCTTTCTTCCAGTAGGATGACCTCTCAGCTTTTAGGCTTTTAGAAAGTACTGAACAATGTGGGATGTGTGCTGATTCACCTTATTTTCCAGCACTACTTAGGAATTTTTCATAAAAACATCTTTTCTATCACATCTTTGGAATAAGAAAAGTTTGTTTTCAACACTCAGCCCACTGTTGTAATCTTGTTTTTAATACAACAGAACCAGAAGGGTTAAAGAATCCACTCTGGCTTTTTAAAATACAGGTTTTCATAAATATCTTTGATGAAACTTTGGAAATTTTGATTGTCCTAGATAACTAAACTGTGGTTTCTTTTTCATTGTTTCCTAATTCAGGGTTCCTTTATGTAAAAAATAATAGAGGATATCAATCATGTGGATTTCATCTCAATTAAAAAAAAAGAATCATCTCAGTGTTTCTTTTTAGCTCATACCCGTATTACTGATGTATTTTTGTCTTAAAAATTATGAATCCATTCTTAAGTTGGATTTTTTATCTTTCATCTCTCACCAGATTGTATTCTAGAGTATCAACAAGTAGAAATCAAATGCACTCTGTTCAAATTTAATCCTGAATCTATAAAAAGATTCTATAAATTTAATCCTGAATCTATAAAAATCTGTAACCCTTTTTCTTCATCAGAAGTCTTTTGTGTTGTGGAGCTCCCGAGTGGCTCAGTTGGTTGATCATTTAACCCTTGGTTTCAGCTCAGGTATGACTCTGGGGTCATGGGATCGAGCCTTTCATCGGGCTCCATGCTAACCATGGAGCCTTCTTAAGATTCTGTCTCCCTCTCTCTGCCCCTCTACCCCACTTGAGCACTTGCTCTCTCTCAAATAAAACATTCAAAAAATTTTTTTAAGTTTTCATGTTGCTTATGCTTTTGGACTTTTACCTACAGTAGTTTTTTTTATCAAACATTTTAGAGGATTTTTGACTTAATAAATTACTGTAAAGAAATGTGATTTATTTTCTGCATTTTGCTTGCAATCATACAGGCTTTACGAGTGTAAATGAGTCTTTCAAAGAAGTCAGCTCACTCAGAATTTTCTATAATTTTATCAACTTGTAATACATTGTTTCAAAAGTCAACTAGTTCCATAAGTCTTAATAAAATAATGACCTCTGCCATACTCACTAAAGTTACCAGCTAAAATATCAGAGCTGTTTCTTCTAATGTTTGCATCCCTATTTCTAAATGGCATGTTTATAACTTCCTTCCATGGAAGAATACTCAGCCTCTTAAACCAACCTAATCACATGCATGTACTTCCCTTCTCCAGTGTTGGCTAAATCAATATTCAGTGTTTGTATTTTTGTAAATATAAAACTATTGTTTACAAGTTCTATTAGTTATCTAATGCTATATAACAAATTAGTCCAACATTTAGTGGCTTAAAACAACAACATTTATTATCTCATAGTTTCTCTGAGTTAAGAATCTGGGCATGGTTAGCTGGGTCCACTAGCTCAGGGTCTCACAAGGCTGCAATTAAGGTGTTTGCCAAAGCTGCAATCAAAGCCTGACTGGGGTAGGATCTGCTTACAAGCTTACTCACATAGTTACTCCCTGGATGCAGATCCTTGTAGGTTGTTAGACTGAACAGCACCTTGCTGGCTGCTCAGAGGCTTCCTCAGTTCCTAATCATATATTCCTCTTTATCTAACAGTACACAACGTGGCAACTTGCTTCATCAGAGTGATCCAGCAAGAACCAGAGAGAGAGTGAGGGAAAAGCAAAATAGAAGTCATGGTCTTTTGTAACCTAGTCTAATAATATCCATCATTTTTGCCCTATTTAGTAATTGGAAGTGAGCTCTAGATGTAGTGATCTCACACTCCAGAAGGGGGAACTACACGAGAGTATGAAAACCAGGAGACAGAGGTCCTTTGTTATCTTAGAAGTCTTTTCCAACATGTATGAACCAGTTAATATGCTGTAATAATGTTCCTTTTTGTATGTAACTCTTTGATATCTCTGGAATTAATCATTAACTGTTTTTGTTCCTTTTTTTGTGTGTATGTGCACTTTTCATAATCGACTCCTAAACCCTTTGCTACAATTCCATGGCTTCTTCCTGTGCGGGTATGTACATGAGGCAATTTTCAGTTTCAGTGTCACCCTCCCTGGAGACAGTGCCCCTGCTCTCCTCTGCGTTCTTTGTTTTGCAAGTCCGCTGAAACCTGTTGTCCTAGGGTTCCCTTTTAACCAGCATCCCGGAGGTGCTCTTTGGCTTTCTCCTTCTGATGAGTCTCCTATATCTTGGATCTTGTGTATTTTTCCACTATCCTTGTTTATATTTCTCATTTTTAATGAACACTTTGTAGCTTCCTGAAAAGGATTGTGTGGCCAAGTATAGAATTGTAGGTTGTAAATCATTTTTCTTCATAATGATTAAGGTATTATTTCATTGACTTCTAGCCTCCAATATTTAGAAGTCTGCTTTTGTTCTTGTATCTAGTCCTCTGTGTGTTTTCTCCTATGCTCTTAAAATATCCTTTGTTTACCCAATATTCTAAAATAATTTTGTAATATGTGTATTAATTCATCTCTTTAAATTTATTGTGCCTGGATAATCTGTGAGCCCTTTAAGAAACATGAGTTCTTTAGCTCTGGGAAATTATTTTAATTCCGGTGTAGTTAACAGTTTCAGGTGTACAAAAGAGTGATTTATCAGTTCCATACATTACTAAGTGCTCATTAAGATAAGTGTACTCCTAATCTTCACCTATTTCACCCACCCCACTCACCTTTCATCTGGTAACCATCTGTTTTCTGTAGTTAAGAATCTGTTTTTTGATTTCTCACTTTGTTTCTTCAATTCCACATATGAGTGAAACCATGTGATATTGGTTTTTTTCTGACTTATTTCACTTAGTATTATACTTTCTAAATGTATGTTGGAAATAGCAAGATCTTACTCTTTTTAATGGCTGGATAAGACTCCGTGTGTGTGTGTGTGTGTGTGTGTGTGTGTGTGTGTTTGTGTGTGTGTGTACACCACATCTGATAATGGACTGAGCCACCCAGGCACCCTTCTTGAGTTTTTTTTATTTTAGCCATTCTGACAGGTGTGAGGTGATATTTCATTGTCGTTTTGATTTGCATTTCCTTGAGTGATGTCGAACATCTTTTCACTTGTTGGCCATCTGTATGTCTTTTAGGGTTTTCTATATATAGTCATGTCATCTGCAAACAAGGAAAAGTAACCAGGAAAGTTTTACTTCTTCCTTACCAATTTGGATGCCTTTTATTTCTTTTTGTTGTCTGATTGCTGTGGCTAAGGTTTACAGTATGATGTTGAATGAAACTGGCAAGAGCAGACATCCTTGTCTTGTTCTTTATCTTAGGGAGAAAACTCTCTGTTTTCCCACTGAGTATGATGTTAGCTGTGACTTTTTCATATAAGGCCTTTATTATGTTGTGGTATGTTTCCTCTAAACGTACTTTGTTGAGGGTTTTGCTTTAAGTTTTTTTATTTTGAGAGGGTGGGGGGAGGGGGAGACAGAGGATCTGGAGCGGGCTCTGTGCTGACAGCAGAGAGTCTGGTGTGGAGCTTGAACTCATGAATCATGAAATCATGACCTGAGCCAAAGTTGAGGGCTTAACCAACTGAGCCACCCAGGTGCCCCGAGGATTTTTTTTTTTTTTAAGTGTATTTGTTTTGAGAGAGATGAAGAAAGCGCGATCAGAGGAGGGGCAGAGATAGAGAGAGAGAGAGAATCCCATGCAGACTTCATGCTGTCAGCACAGAGCCCACTGCAGGGCTCGATCTCATGAACTGTGTGATCATTACCTGAGCTGAAATCAAGAGCCACTGACTGAACCACCCAGGTGCTGCTCCTTTTAGCACTTTAAATATGTCATACCACTCCCTTTTGGTCTGCAGAGTTTCTGCTGAAAAAGCCACTGATAAGTTTATGGAGTTTCCTTTGCACTTTCTTCTTTGTTCTTGCTGCTTTAAAAATTCTCTTTATCACTGCTTTTTGCCATTTAAATTACTGTGTGTGTTAGTGTGGACCTCCTTGGGTTGATTTTGTTGGGGGATATCTGTGCCCCCTGGATCTGGATGTCTGTCTTCTTTCCCCAGATTAGGGAATTTTTCTGCCATTTTTTGTTCAAATAAATTTTCTGCCCCTTTTTCTCTTCTGGGATCCCTATAATGTGAATGCTGTTGTGCTCAATGGGGTTGCTAAGTTCCTTAAGTCTGTTCTCATTTTGCAGTATTATTTTTCTCTCATCAGTTGGGCTTGATTACTTTCTATTAACTCTGTTTTCCAGGTCACTAATTTGTTTCTTTGCTTACTCTAGCCATCTAGTGTATATTTTATTCTGTTTATTGTATTCTTCATATCTGATTAGTCCTTTTTTTATCTCTTTATTAAGGGTCTCACTGATGTCCTTCACTGTTTTTTCAAGACCAGTGACTATCTTTATGATTATTTTTAATCCTCTTTCAATTATAGTAATTCTATCTGTTTTGTGTAAATCTTCTGCTGTGGTTTTGTCCTGTTCTTTGATTTGGGACATATTCCTCTGTCTCTTCATTTTTTCTAACTCTGTGTCTGTTTCTGTGTTAGGAAAGTCAGCTACATCTCCTGCTCTTGAAAGTAATGGCATTATGAGGAAGAGGTCCTATAGGGCCCTGCAGTGTAATGCCTCTTTCACCAGAGCCTGGTGCTTCAGGGTTGTCTTCTGTGTGTGTGACACACCCTGCTGTTGTGTCCTGGCTGCTTTTTCCTTCAGTCTAGTTGTCCACAGAGACTCTGTTTGCCTGTTATGGGCAGTGTTTGGTCCCAGCCAGGATGGGGTGTGCAGTTTTAACAAGGTGCATGGTAGTGTGCTTGCAAAATGAGACCTGCAGGGACCCAGGGCTATACGGGTAGGGCACACAATTTTAACAAGGTATGTGAGGCTTTTTAAATTCAGATTATTATTATTTTTTTTTTTTTGGTGTTGAGTTGTATAAGTTCTGTTTGTATTTTAGATATTAACCCTTTTTTGGATATATCATTTATAAATATCTTCACCAATTCAGTAGGCTGAATTTTTGTTTTGTTGTTTCCTTTACTATGCAAATGCTTTTTATTTTGATATAGTCCTAATAGTTTAGTTTTGCTTTTGTTTTCCTTGGCTCAGGAGACATACCTAGAAAAAATGTTGCTATAGCCAATGTCGTAAATTACTGGCTGTGCTCTCTTCTAGAAGAAGAATGGTTTCAGGTCTCACATTTAAGTCTTTAATCCATTTTGTGTTTATTTTTGTGTATGGTGTTAAGAAGGTCGTTCAGTTTCATTCTTTTACATATAGATGTCAGGTTTTTCCAGCACCATTTTTTGAAAAGACTGTCTTTTTCCCTTTGTATATTCTTGCCTCCTTTGTTATAGATTGACTATGTAATTGTGAGTTTATTTCTGGGCTATTTTGTTTCACTGATCTATGTATCTATTTTTGTGCTATTTTTTTCTTGATAATTTTCTTCTCAAATTCTCTTTTCTCTCTTCCAGGAAATCATTTTAGCTATATCTTGGATCTTCTAGATCGATCCTCTAATTTTTTAAATAATTCTGTTCATTTCTTTGGCATTTAGTTCTACTTTATAGATATCCCTGATTGTTATTTTCCAACTCTCTTTTTTAAATTTGGGTCATACTTTGTCTTTTTTAAAGTTACTTCGGGGCACCTGGGTGGCTCAGTTGGTTAAGCATCCGGCTTCAGCTCAGGTCATGATCTCACGGTTCGTGGGTTCGAGCCCCACATCAGGCTCTGTGCTGACCTCAGAGCCTGGATCCTACTTCAGATTCTGTGTCTCCCTCTCTCTCTGACCCTTCCCTGCTCGCGCTGTCTCTCTCTGTCTCACAAAAATAAATTAAAAAAATTTTTTTTAATAAAAATTAAAAATAAAGGTACTTCATATTTTCTTATTTCTTCTTTAATAGTGTCCTATTCTTGTTTCACAGATACAAAATCTAATCTGTGCTAAGAATATTGGTTATAGTTGAGTATATTTTATATTTAGGGGAGGATAGATTTTTTAGTTTAGTTTTGTATAATTGTTGCTGTTATTTTGTTTTAGTTCTTCTGTTTCCTATTTTCCTGTATTGTAATTTAGTTCTCTGTCATGGTAGATCTCAAATGTCTGATGGTCTTTGGTTGTCCTCACTGAACGTTGTTTGAAAGCACTGGAGTCAGGGCTTATAAACTGATGGATTTTACTGTAATGAGAAGGCACCAGTTTGCCTTGTCACTTGGGGATCCCCCAAATGACAATGAATGTATTAGGTCTCTTCTCTTGGATTGGTAATGTTTTCTAGAAAAATCTTTGAATCTTCCACCAGCCTTCTAGGAGCCATGTGGGGGGAACGAGACTTGGAAGATCTTACCATTTATGATGTCTTTTACTTAATGCCTCTCTTTTCCTAAGTCTCCTTTTTCTCAACTGTGACTGATTCCCCTGGTTCCAAATCTTCAGTGGTTTAGCCTTACCCAAGATTAACTTCATCTTTTGGAATGAGGAAGCAGAGACCCTGATTGTGGGTATTAGAGAAGAAAATCTAGGGGTCTTAATTGAACTCTTTAAAAATTTTTAGCCAGACCTCTTTTTTGCAGTACCACCCTATACCCATCCTTCGAGATGATCAGTACCTTCAATTCTCCGGTCTTTCTGGAGTCCCACAACACCAGCCGGCTTGCTGTTTTGTTGGTAGCCTGTCTACCCATTTCTGGCTTAGGCGTTAGCATTCTCTGACCTGCTAAATCAGTTATCTCCTTGTGTACCTTATTTCCACTTCTAAAATTTTATTGACATCTCTCGTCATCTTCTGTTACCTCCTCTCCCATTTTATTTATCCTTGAGTTTGATTTTTATTCCTTTGTCCTCATTTTAATAATGCTTTAAGAGATCGCAGAGATAAAGTACATGTTCAATCCATTGCATTTAAATAGAAGTCTCCAAATATTTATTAATTCCTCATCTAGAATTGTCCTCACAGCCTATATACCAATGACACGGACATACTAGTTTTCTTTCTTTCTTTATCCCTTCATTTTTTGCTACTAGTAACTGATAGCCCTGAAATGATAGCCCTGACCTGTCAAAGAGGGAATTTGCTATTGCTGACCTAGAACTTAGAAATCCTAGGTAAGAGGCTTGGGAAAAGACATAGGTTGGTATGATAGGAGCATTTTGTAAATGCATCAAGAAACAAACTAATAAAAATTCATGTGTGCTGCTGCCTGCGGTAAGTGGGTGTAACTGACAGAAATGTAAATATAAATTACCCTAATTTGGATAATACTGCCTATAGGTTTTATAATTTATTTAATTTATAATTTAGTTATTTAGTTACCCTAATTTGGATAATACTGCCTATAGGTTTTATAATTTAGCTATTTAATGGTTCCAGGGAAGACTTCTTGAATATATTCATGCATGCAATGTTGGAACATAGTTCTCAACAAATCTAATGTTGATGATAAGGCTTACAGTTAAATAATACTAAAAAGTAGATCTTATAAAACAGTGAGGGAAACCTTCAAGTAAATCTAAAATAAGATCTCACATCTGTGCATTATGGCATTTAATTCATTGAATAACAATGATTGAATAGCAATGAGTTGTAGACTTATGGCCGGACCATTGTAATGCTGAGTTCTGAATATATCTAGAACTGATTGATCAGATCAGGCCATTTCTAAGAAGGTGAATGATAACCTAGGAATGGCCTAGGGGAAGTTAGCTGGAGAGAGTCTGATTTAAAATGATTATTCTGGGGCTTCCGTGAACTGAATAGTAGTAGTATTCCATAGTAGAATATTGCCCCATTTTTGGAAACAAAGAATAATGCTAGTACTTCCCCAATTTCTTTGTGATTATATCAGGTCTCACATTGTTCTTTAAACTGAATTAAGATCTTCTAACCTATATTTGGGGGGCTGAATATGAAGCGTAAGGAGTAATTTGTTTTCTTCCCAACTGCAGAAGTAAATACTGAGAAATGCCTTTATTTTGATGGGATGTTGGTTACATTTATTAAAACTCATCAACCTTTTCACATAACCTGTATAAATTTTATTGCATGTAATTTATACCCCAGTCAGTTGATTTTAAATGGGTATCTTGTGGACTTCTAAAGACTTTCTCCTACTTAAATTATTTCATGTAGCATAGTGACTTAAACCTAGTAGAAGTTATGCCTCTAGTAAGCCATCTGACATGGATTTTTATTACCTCTCTTAAGCTTTAATTCTCTGATCTGGATACGTGAGATTTTAACAGTACCTACTTCAAAGAGTTGTAAGGATTAAGTTTTTTAAATACATATAAAATACTTAGCATAATACCTGGCACATAGTAGATCCTCATTATGTAGTAGCTGCACATTATTATTAATATAACAATGACTATTTACATTGTGATTTCTCCTTTGAGTTGCCTTTTTATAATATTTTCACAGAAAACCCATATAGACAGCTGCCCTGTAACTGTCACGGAAGCATGCCTGGAAAGACAGCAATAGAACTTGGACCTCTATGGTATGTGCTTAAGCATAATATACAGATGGTCCCTGACTTAGGGTTTTTTGACTCTATAGTGGTGCAAAAGTGATACACATTCAATAGAAAGTGTATTTCAAATTTTGAATTTTGATCTTTTCCCACCCTAGCAAGATGCAATACGATCTTCTCCCAGCCAGACACATGGTCATGAGGATCAACAACCAGTGCACTTAACAACCACACAGTTTTTTCACTTTCAATATAATCAATAAATTATATGAAATAGTCAAATATATTATAAAATAGACTTTGTGCTGGATTTTTTTTTGCCTGTTAGCTAATTTAAGTGTTCTGAGAATGTTTAAGGTAGGTTAGGTTACGCTATGATGTTCGGGGGGTTCTATTAAATGCATTTTCAATTTAAAATATTTTCAACTTATAATGGGTCTATCGGGACATAATTTCATCGTAGGAATTATGTTATAAAGGAAGATCAGTATTCAAAATTGATGTACGTAGTGATTTAATTGTGTATGGTAAAAGAACACATTTCAATGTGAATTTTTTTTTAAGTCTAGGGAAATAATTATAATTCTTCTACCTCTATGAACCTAAAGTGTTTTCTGTTTTCAGATTTTTCTACATCATTATTCTCACAAGTGTGTAACACTGCTAAGAAACAGATCAGAGAGAGCCTGGCTTATCTGCAAACTAGATAATTCATTTCTGAATAGTAAGAATGAGGCTTTTTTCAGCTGACCGTTTGTACAACTAGGATGTGATTATGAAATGATCACCATAACTTCTTATAGAAGGGTCAACTGATATGAGGTCTTTAAGAAATTAGTTTTAAGTGAGAAGGGCATGTGAAAGTAAATGCTTTTGTTTTAGGTAAAGCTGTTTAGATGGGATTTACCTGCAAATATTTCCTCACTCAGAGCCATTGTTCATGTCTTTACTCTCATGCAGAGTCTCTTCCCACTTCCCCCGATCATATTCTGTGTCCTCTTTGAAATATCCAGTGCTTCAACCCAAAATTTCTAAATTCCATTATATAAATTTCACATTGATCATTCATTAGACACTTTAAAATCATATATCTTTTCAATATATTTGGTAACCTAATAGTAATAGCCATCCTTCACTGAGGATATACTTAGAAAAGATTTTATGTGTGCTATCTTGTTAATTCTCGTAACAAGTCTGTGAAAAGTTGTATTTTCTATTTTATGATGAAGAATATGAGACTCAAAAGCAGTAATTACTCAAGATTACATAGTAAGTGGTAGAGCCAGTATGAGAATTCAGGTTTATCTGACTTGGAATCTCATATCCTGTCCATTATACCGATCATTCTCAAATGGGAAGTAGATCAGACTTCCCCTTGTGCCATTTTTTAACTAAACCACCATCACCTGTAATTCTCCTATACCTACCCCTGTCCCACCCCACTGTGCCATACACAAATTGGATTAATATTTACTGACAGAATATGCATTATGAAAACTTCTATATCACACTGTGTGCCTGTCTAGGTCCTACTTAGATTTATAGGCTTTTATAGGGTAAACACTGTCGTTTGTACTTTGGTATATCTTCCACACCTACATGTACCACAGGGCTGTACTCTTATACACCTTACCTGAGGGCTCAATAAATTCTTTGATTTACTGTGAGTGAAATTTTCATGACTAATCCCACTGACTTAGGGAAATTACATGATAAAAGGTGTGGGCAAATAGAAAATAATTTAAACCATAAATTCTTGGGATGCCTGGGTGACTCGGTTAAGCATCTGACTTTGGCTCAGGTCATGATCTCACGGTTCATGAGTTCAAGTCCTCATTGGGCTCTGTACTGCAACAGCTCAGAGCCTGGAGCCTGCTTCAGATTCTGTGTCTCCCTCTCTCTGCCCCTCCCCCCACTTTCAAAAATAAACATTAAAAAAATAAACCATTAAGCTTTTTTAATTTCAGCATTTACTCCATCTTATAAATTTAGTTGTAATTAAGTTATGGAGACTTTCCTTTTATTTATTTAGAGAGAGAACATGGGGGGTGGAGGGCAGAGAGGGAGGATACCAAGCAGGTTCTGCACATTTAGTGCAGAGGCTGATGCAGGCTTGCTCACACCATGAGATCATGACCTGAGCCAAAATCAAGAGTCAAGTGCCTAACAAACTGAGCCATCGAGGGCCCTGAGACTTTTATTTTTAATAGATATTTCTCAAATCCAGTTCTCTATATTTTCTTCCTTTTTTTTCCCAGGTCAAGTTCCCTTTTCAATACTGGATTCCTCAAAAGAATGCTATCTGAATCTCTTCACCATGGCTTAGATGACATTCAGACCCTAATAAAGACATTAATCTTTGAATCAGAATGTACTCCTCAAAGTCAGTTTTCAGTTCATACGTCTTCAAATCTCAAGCAAGGTGACTTTTATATTCAGAGCTTGAAATGAGTAACAATTTTGTTAAGATATTTATGTATTTTTTTCCAATGTTAGTAGATTAAAAGAACTAAAAGTCTTTGTGATTTTATTGCCCTATACTTGCTTTCTAGAAAGAGAAAACGTAGGTAATTCTAAGAATATTGTGGCCAGAAATTTTCCCAATATCCATTGAGACACGGAAGCTGTATACTTATCGCTCATTAAAACTGTTTTTGTCCTTTCTGTGGTATAAAATAGGCTTTTGTAGTTTTATCCAGCTATTGACACAAGGATGGGTCTATTAGACATTCTAGTTAAGTCATTAAAAGCAGCAGCTATGTAAATCTTGCAGCCTGTTTTTACAAAATCTCTTATTTCATAAAAGCAGTGTATATAGAATTTAGTAAGCCTTTATTTAAAGTTTGAATTATTGCTTAATGTCATTCTGTAAAATAGTTATTCCCATGTTTTTATTTTAGAAGAATGTGGTGTGTTTATTAAAACTACAGAGGATGCCACAACAGATAACTACATTGCACAAGGTATGTGTCCTGTATATATATGTAAATATGTATTAGTACAAAAACGCAGATAGTAGAAGGGCAGGAAGAGATTGCTTTGGTGGCCTATTTTAAAATGATTATCATATTATACTGACAACAATTATAATAAAACTTGTTTATCTGGCATTTGCACAGTTAAAAACTTCTATTAACATGTACTTGTTCACATCTTATCTGGTGATCCCCTTGAAAGAACTAGAAGACCTTGAAGAACCATGTGAACCAAACTAAGCTCAAATTATATTTGATACAGTTACAAAGATTCAATTTTATTCTAATTCTTTTAAACTTTCTCAACATATGATATATCACAATTCCATTAATTAGCCAGAAGACCCTGTTCTCTGGCCATTAATACTTTACTATATGGCCTTTCGTATAATTTGGGATGTGTGCATGCACACTTTAAAATATGGTTGTATTAGGGATTACAAATTCGTATCAAAAGGATTTTAAGATTTATAATTATATCAGTGTCTTAATGTCTAAGGTTTTGTTTTGCTTTTTAAAAGCTTAGATTCTAAATGTGTTCTGAATACTAAGAAAAAGAGCTATGATAGTGTTAAGGCAGAGGCACAGAACAATGCCCTTTCATGTCACTAATGTTATTTCACAATTACAAAGCTAAAATATGTTCCAAATTTTCAGAAATCATACTTCTTCCCACATTCATCTTTCAATTTATTACTAGCTTTTGAGAATTTAAATACTTGCCTGAGATAGAAATATATTTTTTCTTGGGGCACCTGAGTGGCTCATTCATTTAAGCATCCAACTTGGGCTCAGGTCATGATCTCATGGTTCGTGAGTTTGAGCCCCGCATCGGGCTCTGTGGAGACAGCTCAGAGCCTGGAGCCTGCTTCAGATTCTGTGTCTCCCTCTCTCTCTGCCCCTCCCCTGCTCACTCTCTGTCTCTCTCTCAAAATAAAATAGACATAAAAATTTTTTTTAAAAAAGAAATACATTTTTCTTATAAGTTTAAGTTCCGATGACTAAAGTCAGAGTAAGATTTTGTCAAAGTAAATTGAGACCATTGTTCTAATAGTTGTTCACAAGCACTCAAATTCTGAAGAGTTTTTGCTGTAAACTAAATTGGGTGATCTCAAGTGCCTCAGTTAACGGACATACAATATTCATTTGCTTGTTTGTGCTACCTCTCAGAAGTAAAACTTGTCACCTTGTTTCTGGTGGGAGGGGGAGGGGATAGATTTGTTTTGTTTTCAGTGTGTATGTGCTCATTTTTTGTGTAACTAGCCGAGGCTAACATGACCCCTACCTACACTGGAGGACAGTCGGAGGGCCACGTCCAGCCAGCATCAGCGGATACAGTGGCTGACAGTTGAAATGTCAGTGACAAAAGAACAGAATTACAAGCTGTGATTTTTTTAGTTGCCCAACATTTTAGTGTTGATCTTCAGAGACAAGAAAACTTCAACTCCTTTTAATATTATATGGTTTAATAACTACTAAATGCTCTTTCCAACAGTCATGTTTAGTTGGCATCTTCAACTAATTTTTTAACATTCAAATCTACTTAACTCTCTGCCAGAGAGAATAGACATTATGGTATATTGCAACAAGCACTGGATTTAAGAGCATTATTTTACTCCTGTTTGTTGTGTAACCTCGGCCAGGCCACTCACCTTCAGCAGGGGTGTCTTAAATTCTTTTTAGAATAAGGTGAAATGTAAGTTTTAAAAATAAAGTCTCTGAGCCGTTCTTATATGTAAAGGGAATTAGACTAATCTCTATGGGTTGTTCTCAAAAATTATTATTGTAAGATCAATATTTAAATCTTTCACAACAGAAAATATCAGGCCAAAAAGAGTCATTAATAAGGTGTTCTTATTTTGTGTATGTGTATGTTTCAGGAAAAAGAAAAGGTAATGAAACAATCACAACTTTAGCCAAAAGGCAAAAGACTGATGTCAGTACTGAACATCCTCCCTTTTATTACAACATCCACAGACACAGCATCAAAGGAATGAATATGCCAAAGTAAGACAACCAGTGAATGGCAGAATGTATAAATTTTAATGACATTGTGATTTACATAAAAATACAGAACCTCCTTTTTTTTTTTCTTTTCCTTCCTGCAGGTTGAAAAAGTTTTTGTGCTATCTTTCTCAAGCAGGCTTTCGAGTAAGCCGAACTCATTTTGACCCAATGGGTGTTCGTACAGATGCACCTCTGATGCAGTTTAAATCGATCCTTTTAAAGTATAGCACCCCTACATACACGGGAGGACAGTCAGAGGGCCACGTCCAGCCAGCATCTGAGGATACAGTGGCTGACAGGGTTGAAATATCAGCTAATGACAAAGCAGAAGCAAGCAGTTGCAGAAGATGGTAAATGCAGAGAAGTTATTCCAGATGTCTGTCTAGATGGCCTGATAGTTCTCTATACCAACTGTAGTTCTTTTTCTATTCTTTTAATTCAGTGGTGTAAAAATAAAAAACAGTGCTGTTTTCATTCAGAAAATTAGCAGTTTCTAACTTAGCTAGTTTGGGAGCTATGCTTTCCAGGTTTTTCTTACTGCAAAGAAAACTTAAAATTTTATTGAAAACGTTTCATATGAAGCCAAGTTTATGACTGAGATCACCCTACCACTTAGTAACTCAGAAAACTTTCACTTGCAAAGTGTTTGGAATTTTATGTGTTATGGAAACATCCTTTACTGTTCTTAATCACATGTCTACTTTAAACTGATTCATGTCTTTCTGTTTGTAGCACACAAAATGAAGCAAGAAGCCTTTTACATATTGAATTACTCTGACTAGAACAATGCCCTTTCAGATCACTAATGTTATTTCACAATTACAAAGCTATGTTCACAATTTTCAGAAATCATACTTTTTCCACATTGATCTTTTAATTTATTACTAGCTTTTGAGAATTTAAATACTTGCCTGAGATAAAAATACATTTTTCTTGTAAGTTTAAGGTCAAAGTAAATTGAGACCATTGTTCTTGTTCACAAGCACTGAAATTCTGAAGAGGAGAGTTTTTGCTGTAAACTAAATTGGGTGATCTCAAGTGCCTCAATTAATGCACGTACTATTCATTTGCTTGTTTGTGCTACCTCTCTGAAGTAAAACCTCCACCTTATAAAGTGAGGATTTTTTGGGGGTGGGGGGGGATGGGAGATAGATTTGCCTGGTTTTTGGAATGTGTATGTGCTCATTTTTTTGTGTAAGTAGCCCAGGCTCACAAGACTATGAATTAGTAGAAGCTTCATTAATAAATATTGTTCTTGCTTCATTTGAATGTAAAAGTTTGGATAAAAGGATTTGGTATAAAGTTTAGATTTTTGTCTCAAGGACTTAATCCCTATTTACCATGAAGTATTTCTTAGAGGAAGTAACTTTTTACCCAAGCATAAAGGTTGGGGGATGGAGAAGAGTTACAACTGAGAAGTTTAAATACACTATATAAGAAAAACACACCCATGACATATATAAAGATTCAGGGAGTGAGATCAACATATTTGCAGAAATAAAAATAATCTTTGTGTTATTACAGCATAGTCCTAGGAGGATGTGTTTTCTCCCATTAATATAATCATATTTAAAATAAACGAATAGGCAAACTGCAAGTGAGTTACTAGAATGACCAAAAAAAACCCTGTACTTCTTGCCAGTTAAAATTATTACAGATGAGGGGCACCTGGGTGGCTCAGTCGGTTAAGCGTTGGACTTCAGCTCAGGACATGATCTCACAGTTGGTGGATTCGAGCCCCGCGTCGGGCTCTGTGCTGACAGCTCAGAGCCTGGAGCCTGCTTCAGATTCTGTGTCTCCCTCTCTCTCTGCCCCTCCCCCACTCGCTCTCTGTCTCTGTCTCTCAAAATAAAGACATAAAAAATTAAAAATTATTACAGATGAGCACAGAAATAGAAGTTATTACTTTTGTTGATAGACTTAAAGCTTACTATAAATCCAGAAGGCAAACCAGCACTTGGACCATCTGTACATATTGTTAAATTGAGTATCAGTCTCGTATTTTGCCAAATGCTTACCAGCATGACATATTTTGATCAGTGATAAAGTTGGGCTTTATGCCAGGAGCCCAATTTGATACAGAAACATATAAATTACTATTATTTAAAAATTTATGTTGTGTTTTAATTTCACATACAAGGGAGATTTTCCAAAGAAAGGTGTGGTGGGAGGTAGTTAGGAACTCCATTAAGGTAAGGTATCAACCTAAAGAGGAAATACTTTTAAAATTCCAAATAATGCTACATTAGCACCTTGTCACCATTAACAACCGTGGTAGTTAGGGGCATGCAGATGTTGAGTGCACTGTAAAATAACAGCAGCTGTATTCCTCCATTAAATTTTGATTAATAGAAGAAACCAGTTTTTACTCTACCGTCAGGAAACCAGTGTGTTGACTCTGTTAGTTGCTTATGTCACTACTCTAACCATACACTCGAGAAATAGGAGAAGGAAGGAAGAAATAGAGTTGGGAGCCAACGTGGTGGATTTGGGTTAAAACCCCATTTATCACCTGAGTTCACTCAGACTCCACTCTGAATAAATGCATGATGTTCTGGTTCCCAGAAATCAGAACTTAAGACCAGTTAAGGAATCTCAAAAGGTCTAGGAATTTCTTTCCTCACTGCATAACTGCTCTGGCAAATGGCCCAGGTTACTTTGGAGAAGGCTAAGAGGAAGATCCATGTTATAGCCTTCTGATGTTTTGGCAGGGTCCTTTCTCAGAGCACTCGGAGAATATGAATTAAATCAGGCCTGTTAATTGCTAAGGTACCACGCGACTATAGTGGCTCAAGTCAGACCTGTAGTTTTCAGGTATATAAATCAAGTAGGACTCTGGCCCTTTGGATCACATGACCAATTAGCCAAGGCCAAAAAAAACCCTATGTCAGACTATAGTGATCATCCTGTCAGTCCTGCCGCCTGTTATAGTAACTATGTCTACCTTTCTGGTCTAGCAGTTAAGGGAACTAGGTTTCCGACACGCTGCTCCTTGGACAATGTCCACTGAATAATCATCTTCCACGGGCATCCCTGGCCTATCCACAGGCTCTCCTGAGATATATAGTGAAACAGTGAGTGAGCAGATCACTCTCCAACATTCCCCTTTTTAAGTCTTTGATTTCCTTTTCTCTACATTATATCACAGCATTTCTAGCATCTCACCTCCCGTTTAGATGAACCAGTCCGGAGTTTTTCTTTCAAAGGAAACAGCCACGTCCCACTGTTAGCTGACAAACTGAGCCAGAATTTCGGGTACAAGTGTACCCATATCAATAATTTAACCCAATTTAAAATTATATTCCTACAAGACCCAACATAGTCTATTTCCACAGGTATAATCCACACATTAGTATATATGATCAAAAAAGCATTCTTTCAGGTCACACTTTGTACTTGTCTCCAAGGACATGCTGGGATCTGACTCTATATCCTGCAGGCAATAAAGGATTGTAGCTATACAGCAGATAGGCTGCTTTTCGCAAGGTAACTAACTCCTTAAAGTAAGGTTAAGGAGTCATCTGCCAAGGCAGCAGACATGCAATGGGTTTTTTCCATTTTCAGTGAGGGTCAGTGGAGTTAAGGATTTAGGGTACTCATTTATCCAAACCTTTCCAAAATTTTAATTCCAATTCAAGAATATTGCTGTTTGCTTACCAGTATATCTGTACTCACTCGAAAGACTCCACCACACAGCAAATTCAGCCAATTTATTGGAACAAACTTTCTATCCAGTATCTCAGGCTTCTGCTACAGGGAAGGTTGGAAAAGTGAACACCTTGCAATTTTAGTCTCCATACAGAGACTGACTTTCCCTCTTTAGGGAATTCCCAAAGCCCAGGAAGAGGTTACAAAGGCTGAACATATCTTAAAAAAAGGGGGGGGGGGTGCACCTGGTAGCTCAGACCATTAAGTGTCCCAACTCTTGATTTCAAGCTCAGGTCATGATCTCACGATTTGTAGGTTCCAAGCCCCACATCAGGCTCTGTGATGACAGTGCAGAGCCTGCTTGGGATTCTCTCTCCCTCTCTCCCTGCCCCATCCCTGTTCATGCTGGCACACTCTCTCAAAATAAACTTTCAAAAAGTATTAATAAAAAAGTGCTTGCATTTGTCTACCAACACCTTGTCCTCCATAGCTATATGATCTTTCTCTGCTGCCACTCTTTCCGCATCCAGAAAGGACCAACCCTACTTCTAGCCCAAAGATCCTTTTCTTGCTCTCAAGTGGAGCTAAGACTGTTAATTTTAAAATGTGAGTAAACAATCTGAACTATACCCAAACTGCAAACTTCAACCTGCTTTATGTTATCGAAGTGGAATGAAAGACAACATTAGATCATGTAGGCCAAATAAAATTTGCCAAGTAAAAACATTTCCTAGGAAGTGGCATATTAACTGCAACAGCTTGTCTATGAGATTTAACACCACACAGTGTTGTCTTTACACAGATTATAGCCTATAATTTATAGCAAGGCTAAGCAAGATCAATTTATTCAATGCCATTCTAAAACTGGCTAGTTGAAAGAGCCAGGACCAAGCCCCAGGCTTACTTCAGTGCTCTTGCTTTTAGCCACTCTGTGATCTTCAGTAAAGGAAAAACATATGTAAGACAAAAGTGTAATTGTAAACATGACAAAAGGCAGTCCCATAGAAAATTCTGGCATATAATTATTACAAAATTATTCTTAGCCACTGGCCTCTTGCACATTTTCTATCTGAAACCCTTTATACCTGTATCTTTATACTCGGTAATTATCTATACATATGTAGAAAGCACTTTCAGCTTCATTTCCATTTTCTACTGCCAAGATTTTCCCAGAACATAGTTTTTGATTGATAGCAAAATCATGGCCAACTACAACTCCAGCATTTCTAGGGACTCTGTGTTGGAAGAGAACAGAGTCATCTCACCAGAAGTATGGGGCCCCCTCCACTATGCCTGGTGTCTCAAGTCTCACACAGCTCTGATTCACTTTCTATAGAGAACCACTTGCCCTTATCCTGCTGGGACAGTGGAAAGGCAGTGATCTGGTGGAAAGGGAAAGTTTCTGTGGGTCCAAATACTCCTGAGACACACCATTAACCTATCCCATTTTCACACCCATTTGCTGGAAAGGCAAGCCAAAGTCTCCAATTGTTAAGCCTTTTGTGGATGTTTTCAATCTTCCTCCATTCTGTTAAATCAGTTACCACTGACTGTTCATTGTCCATGTGAAAAAATCTCACTTCTCAATGTGTTGACAACATCTATTATCTCCACAATTCTTTTTGACCTGCTGAATTTATCCATTAAAAAACAAAAAGTATTCCTTTGGCATCATCTTAGTGGTGTTTGGTTTAAACTGGGCAGTTTACATTTTAATCCACAGACTAAACAGAAAAAGTACCTTTTTATGTTTTTTTTTTAATTTATTTATTTTTGCGAAAGAGAGAGACAGCAGGAGCAGGGGAGGGTCAGAGAGAGAGGGAGATACAGAATCCGAAACAGACTCCAGGCTCTGAGCTAGCTGTCAGCACAGAGCCTGATGCGGGGCTCGAATCCACAAACCGCGAGATCATGACCTGAGCCGAAGCCGGACGCCCAACCAACTGAGCCACCCAGGCGCCCCAAAAGTACCTTTTTAGAAAATACCTTTTGCCAATTGGAAGCAGTACTGCCTTCAGTGTATTTTTATTACTGTTCACCAAATAAAATTTAGTCATCTTATTTTTTGCTAAGAGATTAATTTAGCATAATAGAGTCCTTTCATCTTAAGAATCGCCTGCTGAATATACCTATGCCCCTAAGTACTGATGTCTCCCTAAAATTCATATTTAAGTACTACCCTGAGTATCTCAGAATGTGGCTGTTTTTGGAAATAGGGTAAAAAGGTAATTTGCATCAAAAGAAGTCACTGGGGATGGGCCCTAATCTGGTATGACTGATATCCTTAGATTAGGACACACACATGCACAGGAGAATAATATGAGAAGACAAAGGGAGAAAATACCATCTATAAGCCAAAGACAGAGGCCCCTCCGGAAACACCACCACCTTTGGTCTTGGATTTACAGCCTCCAGAACTGTGAAAAAATTAATTTCTGTTGTTTAAGCGACCCAGTCTGTGGTACTTTGTTATGGCAACTCTAGTAAATTAATACCGCCACCTAAAAGGTAGAGACTGATACTGAGTGTTTATACTGGAAGAAAAAAGCACTTAAGATTTTTAGGGGTTCAGGGGCACCTGGGTTGGCTCAGTTGGTTAAGCGTCTGACTTCAGCTCAGGTCATGATCTCATGGTTTACGGGTTCAAGTCCTGCATCGGGCTCTGTGCTGACAGCTCAGAGCCTGGAGCCTGCTTTGGATTCTGTGTGTGTCTCTCTCTCTGTCCCTCACCCACTCTGTCTCTCTCAAAAATAAATAAAACATTTTTAAAAAGAGGTTGTCAGAGGTTCATTTGAAAGAAATTTAGTGTAACTTAACACTGAAGGGAACTCTCCAATTACACCCTGCTAAAATAATCAGTTTAGCTACACAACTAATTTACTTATGAAGTCAATTCCTAATTAAAATCAGAAAAGGAAATTTGTGATTTCTAGCTTTAAATTTCCAAAAGTACAGCAACTAGGGGGAGAATTTAATAAGAAGGAAATATAAAGCCATATTCAAAAAGACCATAGTTTTACAGAAAATAAATATATAATCTGGTATAAAGACATTCTGTTAATGAGAATACAACATTGAAAATGTTTAAGCTGGAAGCAACTCTAGACTCTAATACTTACTTGGACCCAAAAGGCTAGTATGGTTAGGCCAGAGTATGCTCAATGGCACAGAAAGTTGTCTGTAAAAGACGACTTTTCTAGAAAAAAGAAATTTTTAAAAATAATCTTATTAAGGGAGAAGGCACCTACCATAAAATGCAGGCTTTTAAAGTATTAAGGAATGGTTTCAGAGATTTAGAATATATAGAGTTGTGCAAGTATCACCACTAATTTTAGAACTATTAATTTTCACTACCCCAAAAAGAAACCCCACATCCATTAGCAACCAGTCACTCCCTATTCACTCCTCCCCCAACCCTTGGCAATGACTATTTTCTGTCTGCCTATTCTGGGAGAACACTACTCTATCTTCCTGGAAGAAGTCCTGTATTAACTGTTCTAGGTTAATGGATTTGGCATATTAGTGGGGTTTTGTTTTTCAGATGTGTCTGTATTCACAAAAGATAATGATCTGTAGTTTTCTTGTGATGCTTTTGTCTGGTTTTGGTACCAGAATAATACTAGCCTCATAAAATGAGCCTCATTAAGAATTTATGAAGGAAAGGTTTTAATTCTTCTGTAAACATTTGGTAGAACTCACCAGTGTAGTACCTAGGCCTGAGCAGTTTTCTAGATGGGAAGTCTTATTACTAATTCAATCTCTTATTCAGATTTTCAACTTGTTCTTAAGCCAGTTTCAGAGCTTGTGTCTTTCTAGGAATTTGTCCATTTGGTCTAGATTTTCTAATTTGTTGGCATACGAGTGTTCATGTTATTCCCTTAAAATAGTTTTTCTTACAATGTGATAGCAATTGTCCCTCATTCCTGATTTTAGCAATTTTTTTATCATTCTAAAAGTCTGTCAATTTTATGGTCTTCAAAGAACCAGCTTTTAGTTTTGATTCTCTATTCTTTTCCTATTATCTATTCTACTCATTTCTGCCTTTTTTTTTTTTTTTTTTGGTCCTTGTTTGCTTTGGAGTTTGCTCTTTACAGTATCTTAAGGTAGATAAGAACAGAAGGTTATGTTATTGAGATCTTCTGTTCATACAGACATCCACAGCTATACCTTTCCCTCTAAGCACTGCTTTAGCTTTATCCCGTAAATTCTAGAATGCTGCGTCTTCATTTCCATTCAGATTTTTTTTTACTTTTTAACTTCTTTGACATACTAGTTTAGAAGTACTGTTTAATTTCCATGTGTTTGTGAGCTAACCAAATTTCCTTTTATTGATTTCTAAACACACTCCATTACAGAGCCCGTATGCTGCTGTGTGTGTGTGTGTGTATATATATATAAATCTGTATGTTTTTTGAATTTACTGAGGCTTAATGTAAACCTGTCCACCCTGGAGAACATCCATGTATTCTGCTACTGTGTGAAGTTTTTTTTGTAGATATGTTAGGCCCAGTTGGTTTTACTGTGCTGTTCTAGTCTTCTACTTCCTTGCTATTGTTCTCCCCAGTTGAACTGTCCTCTATGACAACAGGTATTAACATCTTCAATAATAATTTTGAATTGTCTATTTCTCCCTTCAGTTATGCCAGTTTTCGCCTCATCTGGCAATGTACCTTAAGGTCCTGTTGTTTGAATACATGTTTATAATTATTACATTTTCCTGATGAACTTTCATCATTATAAAATATCTGTCTCTAACAATCTTTGTCTAAAAGTCTATTTTGTCTGGTATTAGTATAGCTATTTTGGCTCTCTTTTGGTTATTATTTTATGTTCTATCCTTTACTTTCAACCAATTTGTTTCTTTGAAACTATTTTCCTACAGACAGTATATAGCCGTATCATATTTTTAATCCATTCTGCAATACAGGCATTTTTAAAAAAGTTTATTTACGTATTTTGAAAGATAGAAAGATAGAAAATCTAGATCAAATGGACATGTGCACACAAGAGCAGGTGAGGGACAGAGTGGGAGAGAGAGAATCCCAAGCAGCCTCCACACTGTCAGTGCAGAGCCCAGTGCGGAGCTCAAATTCACAAACTGTGAGACCGTGACCTGAGCTGTGATCAAGAGTCACACACTTCAGGGGCGCATGGGTGTCTCAGTTGGTTAAGCATCTGACTTCAGCTCAGGTCATGATCTCGCAGTCGTGATTTTGAGCCCCGCGTCAGGCTCTGTGCTGACAACTCAGAGCGTGGGGCCTGCTTCAGATTCTGTCTCCCGCTCTCTCTGCCCCTCCCCTACTCATGCTTTGTTTCTCTCTCTCAAAAATGAACGTTAAAAAACAATTTTTTAAAAAAGTTGGACACTTCAAAGACTGAGCCACCCTCGTGCCACTGCCATATCTGCCTTTTAATGGAGTGCTCAGCCCATTAACATCTAACATACTTAATGGTAAAAAGATCTACAATCTTGACAGTTTGCTATTTGTTATGTCTTATTTCTCTATTCCTCCACTACAGCCGTCTCGTGTTAAATGTTATCTTCTTATACAACCATTTTAATTTCTTCCTTTTACTGTATTTTTGGGAGAATTATTTTCTTAGTGGCTCTGCTAGGGATGACAACATCTTAATTTCAAATATTCTAGTTCTGATTAATGCCAACTTTATTTCATAGTCTAGAAAACCTTTGCTCCAATATTGCTCCATTCTCTCCTTGATGTTTTATCCCAAAACGTACATCTTTATACGTTATAATCCATTCAACAGTTTTACATTTATTTCTTTATGCAGTTTTCTTTTAAATCAGAAATGTAAACAAAGCACTGTTACAGACTGAATGTTTTTATCTCCCCACCCCAAATCTACTATGGTGAACCCTAACCCCTAATTTGATGGTATCTGGAGATTAGGCCTATGGAAGGTAATTTGTTTTACACTGGATAACGGTGGGCCCCCTTATAAGAAGAAAGAAACCAGAGCTCTCTGCCTCCCTCTACCATGTGAGGAAACAGAAGGCCATTGTCTGCACGCCAGGTAGGCCCTCACCAGGAACCAAACCTACCCACACCTTGTTCTTTGACTTTCTAGCCCCCAGAACTATGACAACTAAAGCGTAATGAATGTTTAAGCCATCCAATCTACGGTATTTTGTTATAGCAGCCCGAGGTAATACAAATATATTTATAGTATCTTTTATATTTAATTATGTAGTAAACTTTACCAGTTCTACTTATTTGTGTAGATTCATGTTACTATCTAATGTCCTATCATGTCTAAATGATTCCCTTTAGTATTTCTTACAGAGCAGGTATGCTTGAGACAAATTTGTTCTGTTTTCGTGTGGGAATATCTTAATTTCTTTCATTTCTGAGAAGTAATTGTGTTGTATATAGATATTCTTGGGTAACTTTTTCTTTCATGACTCTGAATGTCATTCACAACCTCCTCACCTCTGTGACTTTCATGAGAAGCAAGCTGTTAACCATGGGGCGCCTGGGTGGCTCAGTCAAGCATTTGACTCTTGGTTTCGGCTCAGGTCATGATCTCATGGTTTGTGAGATCAAGCCCCACATCGGGCTCTGTGCTGACAGCACAGAGCCTGCCTTTAATTCTCTCTCCCTGTCTCTCTGCCCCTCTCCTTCTCACATGTGCATGTGCTCTCTCTCAAAAGTAAACTTGGAAAAAAAAAAGCATGCTGTTCTTATTAAAGATCCCTTGGATTTGATGAATTGCTTTCCTCTTGTTGCTTTCCAAGTTATTTATTTATCATTTGTTGAGCTTTTTAGTTGTACAGATTCATGTTTTTTCATCAAATTTTGAAATTTTTTAGCAATTATTTCTTGACATACTCTTTGAGTCCCTGATCTTCCTCTCCTTCTGGGACTCCCTATATGCAAGTTAATACATTTGGTGTCCCACAGGGTCTGCAGTTTTTTTCCCTTCATTTCTTGTTCTCTGATAGGATATCCTCTATTGGCCTGTGTTCACTTTTGTTGAATATTTCTACCAGTTCAAAGCTGTTTGAGCCTCTCTAAATTTTTTTAATTTTTTTTTTTATTTATTTTTGAGAGACAGAGAGAGACAGAGTGAGCGGGGGAGGGTCAGAGAGAGAGAGAGAGAGACATAGGATCTGAAGACAGGCTGCAGGCTCTGAGCTGTCAGCACAGAACCTGACACGGGGCTCGAACCCACGAACTGTGAGATCATGACCTGAGCCGAAGTCGGACGCTTAACCAACTGAGCCACCCAGGCGGCCCTAAATTTTTTTTAAGCTCTATGCACAACATGGGGCTTGAACTCACAACCCTGAGATCAAAGAGTCGCATGCTCTACTGACTGAGCCAGGCAGGCACCCAAGGAATTTTTAAATAAATTTATTTCATTATACTTTTTCATTCCAAAATTTCTATATGGTTCTTTTACCACAATTTCTATCTAACATTATTCTCTATTTGGTGAAAAACTGTACTCCCATTTAGTTTTCAAGATCTGGGTTCTTTTAGTTCTTTGTTCACATTTTTAGAGGCCAACTTAAAGTCTTTGTTTAAAAGTCCAACATCTGGGTATCCCACACTTTCCTGTTTCTTTGCCTGTATTGTAACTTTTCATTGAAAAGTAGACATTTAAAATAATATAATGTGCCAACTCAGGGCACCTGAGCTCAGGTCAGGATTTTGCGGTCTGTGAGTTCGACCCTGTGTCAGGCTCTGTGCTGACAGCTCAGAGCCTGGAGCTCGCTTTGGATTCTGTGTCTCCCTCTCTGCCCCCCTCACCCCGCTCTCGCTTGCTCTCTCTCAAAAATAAAAATTTAAAATTAAAAAAAAAATCATGTGCCAACTCTGGACAACAGAATCCTTTCACCTCCTCAAGGTCCTGAAAGACCTTCCTGGACTAATCCTGTGAAGCCTGCATTTTGTGCTTTGTGTGACTACTATATATTCTGCTTCATTAGCTTAGAGGTGAGCTAAGATTAAACAGAAATTTCTTTAAAGGCCTTGAAACAATAATATAACTCCCCTCGCCTTGCTGAAGTGCTGTGTAAATGTGTGGAGACATGCCTTCAACACCCAACATGCAGTTTTTACAACTCTACCTTAGCCTTCACTTCCTGCTTGCAGAGTCTCAAAGTAGTGCCACAGGTACAATTAGTGACTTCCTTTTTTTTTTCTCTCTGTTGGGCATGCACACAACCTTCTATATTCAAAGAAATATGCTGAAGCTTTTCAAAGTCCTGCACAGACATGTCATTCCTCAGCTTTTCCTTTTATTTTTTGGCCATCTTCTTTTTAGTCCCAATTGGTATCACTACCTCAAAGAAGCTATGTTAAATAATTGAAACTGTTTTTAACAACAGGCTGTAGATAGTGCTGTATACAGAGTGGGCAGAGTCACATCAAATAAAGACAATTTCTTGGACTAAAGCTATTCAGTGAAGAACCAGACAGGTCAGATAATGACAATTCTCTGGGGTGGGTTTTTTAGGGAGCTGTAAACCCCTTCCAGTGGCTACAAGGCTGCTTGTTTCGACTGCTACCATAGTTGCAGGCTATTCTTTTTCAAGGCTACGGGAACTGGGGTAAGGCAATCAATAATGCTACAAAATTTATATTACAGTTTTAACTGAATGCTTTTTTGATTACTGAAAGACTTTAGTTCAGTTTTAGAGTTCTAAAAAACTTGAACTTTGACATTTACAATGTCCTCGCTGCTTTTATGGAAGAGCAGATATCCAGAGGTCCTTATGCTATTAATTCAGAAGAGTTCCCAAGTAATTTTTAGAGTGACAACAACTACACACTAATATTCCTTTCTTATAACTGTTTCTAAGATTTAGAACGTATAGTAAAACCTTGAATTCTGAGTAACTTGTTCTGCTAGTGTTCCGAAAGACAAGCAAACATTTCTAATAACTTTTAACTTGATAAACGAGTGATGCCTTGCACTACAAGTAGAACGTGACACTGAAAGTCACATGATCACAACTGAGCCATTGGTTCTCGAAATTTGCTTTGATATACAAGTGGCTTTGGATTACAAGCATGTTTCCAGAACAAATTATGCTCGCAAACCAAGGTTTTACTGTATTTCCAAGGAGAAATGTGAGGGGATTTGGAAAAGACGCTTTACCTCATCTGGCATTTCAATTATTCCATATTTAGTTATCCAAATCAGAATCCTGAACCTCAATTTCCTAAAATGTACACAGGAAACATGATCTTCTTAACAAGGTTCAAAGGATTTAAAATTATAAGGTAAAACTTATTATAATGCTACAGTAATCAAAACAGTGAGGTACTGGCAAAGGGACGGTCATATAGACAAATGAAATACAGAGCCCAGAAATAACCCCTCACATATATGATCACTTAATTTCAAGTAAGACTGCCAAGACAATGCAATGGAGAAAGAGCAATCTTTTCAACAAAGTGCTGGGAAATCTGGATATCCAAACACAAAACAAAATTGAATCCATGCACAAAATTCAAAATGGATCAAAGACATAAACGTAAGAGCTAAAACTTAAAAACTCTTAAGAAGAGGGGCGCCTGGGTGGCTCAGTAGGTTGGGCAGCCGACTTCGGTTCAGGTCATGATCTCGCAGTTCGTGGGTTTGAGCCCCGCATCAGGCTCTGTGCTGACAGCTCAGAGCCTGGAGCGTGCTTCTGATTCTGTGTGTCCCTCTCTCTCTGCCCCTCCCCTGCTCATGATCTCTCTCTCTAAAATAAACAAACGTTAAAAATTTTTTTTTTTTTAAAAAACTCTAAGAAGAAAGAAAACCTATAGGAGGATCTTCATAACACTGGATTTGGCAATTCTTTCTTGGATAGGACACCAAAAGCATAGGCAATGATAACAAAAATAGACAAACTAAACTTGATGAAAATTCAAAATTTTGTGCATCAAGGATACTATGAAGAGAGTAAAAAGGCAACCCACAGAATGGGATAAAATATTTGTAAATCATTTATCTGATAATAGATTAATATCCAGAGTAGATTTTTAAAACTTCTAAAATTCAACGAGATAACACAATACAATTAAAAATGTGCAAGACTTGAAAAGATATTTTTCCACAGAAGATATACAAACTGCCAATAAGCATGAAAAGATGCTTAGTAGAATCACAAGCCATTATGGAAATGTAAATCAAAATCACAATGAAATTAACACTTTATACTCATTAGGATAGCTACTAAAAACAAAAAACAAACAAAAATAACAAGTGTTGGTGAAAATGTGGAGAAACTGGTGTCCTTGTACATTGCTGGTGGGAATATAAAACGGTGTAGCCCCTGTGGAAAACTGTTTGGGGTTCCTCAAAAAATTAAACAGAATTATGGTATGTTCCAGCAACTTTGCTTCTGGGTATACACTCAAAAGAATTTAAAGTAGGGACTAAAACATATACTTGGATAAAAATGTTGATACTTCTAGAAAAGTTTCATTAAGCTAAATTAATAACACACAAAGGACAAATATATGATTCCACCTATAAAAGGTGCCTTAGATAGTCAAATTCAAAGAAAGAAAGAAGAATAAAGGTTACCAGGGGCTTGGGGGCTGAGGATGAGAGGAATAGGGAGCTAATGTTTAATGGGTCCCGAGTTTCTGTTTGGGATACTGAAAAAGCTCTAGAACTAGATAGTGATGATGTACACAACAGTGTGAATTTACTTAAATTAATGTCACTGATTTGTACACATAAAAATGGTTTAAATTATAAATTTGGTTATGCATATTTTACCATAATAAATTTTAAATTGATAATGTATCCAAAGGCCCTTACCACATTTGGTGAGCCTTTTGTTCTTCAACTGAAAGGGTGGGTATAAAGGTTACTTAGAGACTAAGTTACAGAACCTTGACTGGTAGTGATGGTAAACGGTACCTAACGCATGCGTGCGTGCGTGCACACACACACACACTACACTCAACGCTCTATTGAATACCCATTATATTTTGCAAAGGATTACAAATCTAATAAATTCACTAATGATGCAAAGTTTACATCCTCCCATACTGACAGAAACACATTCTCTAAGCACAAAGCTTATATTCACAAATAATTTTCTGCAACAAGACAAAATTTCAATTAATCACCATGGGAATTTAGTTATTTAATGTAACCACTAATCTAATATCACCAATAAAATCTACACAGTTATATCACAAAACCAGGGTTATATTCAGTGGACATGCATTAATAATCTATACAACTTTAACATTACACCAGAAAAGGAACTGAATACAAAATTTCCCTTGATTTTTGGTGGTCTTCAAATTTCATGGCACAGATTACCAATAAAACTGTAGAAACAGACTGTAAATATTTTCAATAAAATGGTAAAAAATTTAATGAGCCTTTAAGTTTTCATATTGGGCTAAAGATTTAAAACCTCAAGTTGGCCCCAATCTGTCAAAAATGACAGATAAATATATACAATGACTAGACGGGTTATTTAGTTACAATGGTACTGAAGCACTACTCACCCCTGGCCAAAAACAAAAAACAAAACAAAAAACAAAACCCAAAAAACCCACTGGGGTTAATTTCTCAATGCAAACAAGTCTTTGCAAATACTGTGATTATTATAAACTTGGAAACATACCTGGAATCAATCAGGACAGTGATGTAAGTAACACACAAGTCAATCATATTTCTGATCTGTCTTCATAAAGCCTTCTGTCTCCAAAAGCCCAACACTGTCCCTCAATGTAAAACTAAATTAGGAAGAGAATGACTTCACCCTACCTGCCAATATTCTTCTACAGAATAATCTTTCACTAGGGCAGGGCTCAAGTTCCATTAACTTGCTTCTCTAGAGTGTGATTAGCAGAGCACCAAATTTATAAACTGAAAGGGACACCCAAAATGCTGAACACACTTTTCAAACAGAAGCAAACGTTTTTTTTCCCCCAATCGTTAGTTCTATGCGCCATGTTATTCTTGAAACTTACGTGGCTACCAATAAGAAAAGAATTAGGGAAACTTTGAACATATCTTGTACTTTTCATCAAGGCTAAAGTGCAAAATATCTCCATATCTCTGATATTTTAATAGGAAAAAACATCAAACACACATAATAAAGAAACTGAAGTGACAGTAAAGCTGGTACAAAAAAGACCTCTTTAAATATACACTTGAAGACTACATAAGACCAACTTAATTTTTCTTTCTTCAGTGAAATCTGTAAATGAACCAAGTTCTCAGAGAACTTGACATTTTGTTTCTTTCCCAGGATCAGAAATTCCAAAATTAGAGGGAAAAAATGGAAAAAAAATAACATTGCATGACAATGGACACTAAGTTCATAAAGAACCTTTTTAAAAAATGAGATTTTATGGAAGAAAATACCATGAAAATAATAATCCTATGAGAATTGTTTTTTAAGCACAGTAAATTTGAGCCTTGGTCTTCATGAAGATACTACAGCTTATATAGAAAACTATAAATATACAAGACTCCAGGAAAAAAAGTCAAAATACATATTATTTAACATTCTGTAGGCCTAAAAAACTTTTGAGGGGAGGGAAAAGGACAGCCAACTGAATCTTAAGAATACAGAACTATGAAAAATTTCTGGGTCAAAAGGGTGCTCCAAATGGAACCATACTTTGTGAAAACATACAACTTAGATTATTTTTAAAAGGAAAGAAGTCTTGAATAATTGCAGTTCCTTCCAAAAAGGAAATCTTAAATTAGGGGGAAAAGATTCTAATAGTGTAAACGAGTCTGGCTCAGAAAGAAAACTGAACAACATATCCAAGATTCTGTCCATAAAAGTAAAGACGTTACATCTTTAATATTAAAGAAATAGGCTATAAAAAAAGTTCGTTCTCAGACTTGGTTTTAGTAAAAGCTCATTTGTGCTCCTTAGTGGGTGCATAATAAAGTTCCATGGGTTTGTTCACTTTCCAGTATTTCTCACTGACCAATTCCAAAGAAAAAGAGCCATTTAATACCTAAAACAGAAAAAGAAAGAATTAGAAAACTGCTTAAAGCACAGTAGTGAGGTGTAACAAACATAAAAGTCCATTTTTTTTAAATCTTAAGGTAAAACTTCTTGTCACTTATACTATTCATAAAAGAACCAAAAGATATCAAAATGCTAACTACCCCACTGCAATTTCTCATCCTGTCAGGGTCTCAGGGTCCTGAACCATTTTTATTAGACCCCACCAAACCACCTGCCAGTCTCAGATGGTGAATGTGCTTCCAGTTTCAATAACTATTCTTTTAAATACTCACAGTGAATTGCCCACTGGCTGTTGCTATGTAAATGGTATACTGCTTCTCACTGGCTGTATCAAGGTTCATCTGGTTTGATTCTCCTTTGCTTCGAAGTTCTTCCAAAGCTAACCTCACAGCCAGATACTTGGATAAGTGATCAACAGTGGCATTACCTGAAGTCTTTATGTATCTGGAAAAATAAATCATTAAAAATATAATTTCTACATTCATGACAAAAACATACTCAAATTATAGAATACATTTCTAACAAGCTAAATAAAATGTTAAGTGTCTCAATTACTGACAAAATAGTATCAGAAATGTATTTCTCTACTACCTAAACTTTTTTTTATTGAAAGGTACAGAAGAGGGGAAGGTACTTACTCACCATCTGTCTACAAGGACATGGAAGCTCTACCTACCTTATCATCCATAAATGATAAAATGACAAAAATCAAACAAATACAAGGAGAACTGAAGAGGGAAAAGAACATACCCCTCAACCCTCATCTACAGCAGCAAGAGGAACAGAAAGAATATGAGCAAATTTCTTGCTAAGAATTGATCGATTTTCTCGTTTTTAAGACAGAGCCTAGAAGCCCTAACCTTGAAAAAAAAATTTTAAGCATGGTATACCATTCAATCACTCACTGAACAAGTATTTGATGATTATCTGACCTCAATGACAGGCAGTGTGCTGGCGATAAATGGTAAAATAGCCATCTTTGCCAGCTGAATTCTGGAGCCTGCTGGTAACCCTAACATCATTTGAACAACTCTTCTTCCCCCTCTACCTAGAAGCGTCATTCCTTTTCGATACACAAATATGGATGGGAAGCACATGAAGAAGGAAGAAAATAACAATCTAGGCAGCAAGAATATCCAAATGAACCCTGGCAATCAATGGCATAACAAATACTGCCCTCTAAGTAAAACTGCCTTTTAATTGCAAATTCCATATTACAAATTCAGATAACCTGAAGCTAACCTACACACTTACCTTGTCTGTGCACTATCATCTTTTTCCATTAGTGTGGGATGAGGCCTGAATACTAATTCAATTTCACTAGCACCGTCCATTACTGGATCAATTGCCACTGTTGCATTGTTATTATCAAGCTCAAGCCCGGAATCATCAGATGTTTTGGTCCGTTTGTTACTAGGTCCTGCTTCCTGATTACTGTGTGTGGATGCATTACTACAGTGAGAACTGTCACCATTGTCTTCTGCTCCACTACCATTTTCAATCTGTTGTTTCTTGCCTCGCTGTAATCTGGTTAAGGAAAAATAAGGGGTTGCATAAAATTTACATTTGGACCTTTTCAACATCAATTTTGAAACATGTTTACTGAACTTCAGAATTCTAAAAAAGTCTTCATAACTGAACTTGCTCCAAATTGGATATGGCATTTATTTCCCTCATGTCCCAGAAAGTTCTAAAGAACTTCACATATTTGAATAACTCAAACAAATGTTTATATTCACTTAATAATTTTCTTTATTTACTATCAGAATTATTGCCAATTCCTTATTTATATATTTTTTTTCATTTTTTTAATGTTTTATTTATTTTTGAGAGAGAGAGAGAGTGTGTGAGCAGGGGAGGGTCAGAGAGAGAGGGAGACACAGAATCTGAAGACAGGCTGCAGGCTCTGAGCTAGCTGTCAGCACAGACGACACGGGGCTCGAACCCACGAACCACGAGATCATGACCTGAGCTGAAGCCGGATGCTCAACCGACTGAGCCACCCAGGCGCCCTTCCTTATTTATATTTTGATAATTTGTTGTTATGAGATTTTAAATCTAAAGAAAGTCATGATTCAGAAATGAAAGTTTAAAAGTACTGAGGGAAGATATTTGTGCCCCTTTAATTTGAAATTCGTAAGGAAACAAGATTCAAGACGAATGGGAAGCACTCCCTCCCTGCCAACCTCAAAGTCTGCTAATATAAAATTATTCTAGTGAGAAAAATGAGAGGGTATCTAAATGACAAGCATGAATAGAAAAGCAGTCTGACAAGCTCAAATACTAAAAAACAAAACAAAACAAAACAAAACACTAACTGGGCAAGGTGCTCTGGGTATGCATCTGATTTACTCATCAAAACAATAGTCGAGGTAGTAATTATCATTTTATAGTTGAGAAAACCAAAGAAAATGAAATTCAAAGCACCATGGTTATAAGCTAGCACAGCTTATATAGTGCCAGAACTAGAGCTAGGATGTGGTATACACTCTACCACACTGCCCCCCAACCTGTATATGAAATAAATATGAAGAAATGACCTGTAAGCCTAAGACAGTATCGTTATTACATGTTTACTGCCAGAACAAGGAAATAATAGCCCACTGCTTGGGAAACATGCTCAAGAGCCTTTACTTTTTAAAAAAACAACAAAAGCGCGCACACACACACACACACACACACAAAATCCTGCTTATGAAATCTATAGATCACTTTAAAATTAAGCAGGGATCAGTAATACATTAAAGGACAAAACTACTATTCAAGAAGATATGAACAGATACAACGAAATACTATTTAGTCTTAGAAGTGAACTAAGCCAGTCACAATTTCGCTTATATGAACTATTTAAAGTAGTCAAATTCATAAAAACAGAAAGTAGAATGATGACTGCCAAAGCTGAGGGGAAGAGGAGGAAATGAGTTGTTTAATGGGTACAGAATTTCAGTTTTATAAGATGAAAAGGATTCTGGAAATTGGTTATACAAAACTGTGAATGTACTTACATACTACTGTGAACTGCATATTCAAAACTGGTTAAGACAATAAATTTTACGTTGTATCTTTTTTATCACAATTTAAAACAGACCAAACTAATAAAACAAAAAAAAAAACTCAACACTGAAAATATAAAGACCATACCTAAATATTTCCTAAAATCTGCAACTAAAAGCAAAAGCAAAGTTGTTTCAGTTGACTATAAAGTAATCTAACAGGGTTACTTGTCTTACTGTATTGATTTTTATCCCAAACTTCTTTCCAAAAAAGTTTGAGTCAACAGAGCTAATTAATTTCTTTCAGGCAGCATTCTTAGAATAATGTTCATAATACAGATTAGTAGCTTAGTATATCCTAGATGTATCAAACCATATCTATAATACTACCTACTCCTCTAGTAGCATTTCAAGAACTATACCATCACACCTGAATGTCATATGAGGAACCATAAAAGTATTTAGGAATGTGACTATTTAGCCTCTACTATTTAAAGAACTAGTAGAAATAGTATAGAATCCAATAAGTATTTTGACAAAGACAGATCAAGACTGCTACACATGGGGCACCTGGGTTGACTCAGTCGGTTGAGCGTCCGGCTTCGGCTCAGGTCATGATCTCGCGGCTCTTGGGTTCGAGACCCACATCAGGCTCTGTGCTGACAGCTCAGAGCCTGGAGCCTGCTTCAGATTCTGTGTCTCCCTCTCTCTCTGACCCTCCCCTGCTCATGCTGTCTCTCTCTCTCTCTCTCAAAAATAAAATAAAACATTAGAAAAATTAAAAGAAAAAAAAAGACTACTACACATAAGAAACTAATTTTAATTCAACATAAAGGCAGAACTTCAAAAAAATTCATACATTCAAAAATATTTACTGAGTAGCTACTTTTTTAAAAATATTTATTTTTGAGAGAGAGAGACAGACAGACAGACAGAGCATGAGTGGGGGAGGTGCAGAGAGACAGAGAGAGAGAAAGAGACAGACAGACAGACAGACAGCATCTGAAATAGGCTCCAGGCTCTGATCTCTGAGCGATCAGCTGATGCAGGGCTCAAACTCACAAACCATGAGTGAAGATCATGACCTGAGCCAAAGTCAGACTCTTAACTGACAGCCACCTCGGCGCCCCATGAACAGTTACTTTATAAGCCAACCATGGTTCTACGCACTGGAGTTGTTAACAATCAGTAATACTGACTTACAGTCTCTACCCTCTAAGGGCTTATATTATTCCAGCGCAGAAGAAAACACATGTCAGAGAATAAGTGCCGTAGGGAAAAATGAAGATGGGAGGATAAGAAGGTATGGAGTGTTGAGGTAGAAGATGGGAACTTAGCAACTTGAAGAAAGTGAGACTGTGCCATGTGGATTATCTGGAAAAGGGTTCTTTACAGAGTACAAAAGCATGCTGGGGAAATTTGAAGAACAGCAAGGAAGCTGTAAAAAGCTGCGAACAAATGAAAGGAGCTCCTGTCATGTACTCCCACCACTAGAAATGTTCAAGCAAAATCAAAGGACTATCTATAAAAAATTCTGCAAAGGGGATTCTTTCTCCTGCTTTTAAAAGACTAAAATGAACAACCATTAAAATCCCCCAAACTCTTAGAAATGTACATAACTCTTATGGGTGATGGGCACTGAGGACGGGCACTTGGGATGAGCACTGGGTGTTGTATGTAGGAGATAAACCACAGGAATTCACTCCAAAAACCAAGAGCACACTTTACACACTGTATGTTAGCCAATTTGACAATAAATTATATTTAAAAAATATATCAGAAAGGAAACAATAACGAGGGTAAGAGTGTCCATATTATGCAGGGTGTTGGAAGCCATCATTATGGTCGTTAGCCTGAAAGTGAACAGAATATAGATATTAGAGACTTCAGAGCAATGGAGAACCATGGTCTGACTTTCAATTTAACAGAATCACTCTGGCTGCTGTGCTGAGAATAAACTTTGTAAAGATAAGCATGGAAAGCAGAAAGACCAAATAGGAGGCTATTTGAATACTCGAATGAAAGATGGTGGTAGCTTAGACCAATCTGGATACATTATGGAAAAAGTTAAAAATATATTTATTCAGACTCAAATGCACAATGTGACCCCCCCCCCCAAAAAAAAAGAACAGTTAAGGGTGACTCCAAACTTTTTGGCTAGCAAGTGTAATGGCAAGGCTGCCATCAATTGAAATGATCAAGAATGAAGAGAAGTAGGAGGTATGAATAAAAAGTTCAGTATGGGGGCCTGGGTGGCTCAGTTGGTTAATCATCTGACTCTTGATTTTGGCTCAGGTCATCATCTCAGTTCATGAGTTCAAGCCCTGCATGAGGCTCTGCACTAACAGCATGGAGTCTGCTTGGGATTCCCTCTCTCCCTCTCTTTCAAAATAAATAAACTTTAAAAAAATTAAGAAGTTCAGTATTGAACATGTTAAATTTGAGTTGAGGAATAGCTAATTCATACATCTAGGAGATTATCCTCTCCTAAGAGCCCGGTGAAGAACACTCTTCAAAAGGAAATTAACTGCCAAATGCTTTTATTTTTTTATTATTTATTTATTTATTTATTTATTTATTTTTGAGAGACAGAGACAGCACGAGCAGGGGAGGGTCAGAGAGAGAGGGAGATACAGAACCTGAAGCAGGCTCCAGGCTCTGAGCTAGCTGTCAGCACAGAGCTCGATGTGGGGCTCGAACCCACGAACCGTGAGATCATGACCTGAGCCAAAGCCGGACGCTTAACCGACTGAGCCACCCAGGCGCCCCATCAAATGCTTTTAAATAAGATGGAAAAATGAGGTGTGAGAATCAGCAATTAGATTTTGTAATGTGGAGGTCACTAGAAAATTTGATGAGAGGATATGGGAGTGGGAGAAGGTTTGATACAAGTCTGACTACAGGGGATTCAAAATAGAATGTGAGAAGAACTGGAGACCATGAGCACAGACAACTTTTTCAAGCAGTTGTGCTATAGATATAAGAGGAGAAAAAGAATGGTGAGTGGAGGGAGAAGTGGGTATAAGAGAGAATAGAAAGGAATACCCTATTACAACTGAAAGTATATATTATGCCTGCATGGAAAAGTAATAACCATGCAGAACTACTATTTACAACTGCGTTTTATCTTTTTCAAAGTGGAGGCTATTAAATAAATCCAGTATTTTAATAAAAGTATTCAGAAAAATGGCCACCATCTCTGACTTCCTTTCCCATGTACCTGTTCATGGCCTGTATCTTCAGTCCTTCCTCAATGCTGTGACTGAGTGCTTGCTGATTATTGTGCTTGTTGATCCTGGCTAATACTCTCTCTTGATGAGCTTCATACTCATCACGACTTGGATAAATTTTGCTGATGAGTGCATCAAAGTTTGGGTCTGGCCTTAGTGACCTTTTAGAAACTAGCTTTTTCCGACAGGTAGGACATTCTTTATTGCTAAATAAAAAGAGGGGAAAGAAAATGGAAACAATGTCAGTACCTTTGGACTAACAACAAAAATATCCAACTTGTGGATAGTTATCTTTATTCCAATACCTTCACTAAGTCACAGAAATTTAAACAGATTAACCTGAATTTCTTTGAGGGCAAGCAAGATTTCGGAAACTTGAGACACTCAACAGTACTTGCTAACAGAGAAAAATGTGAGTACTTCCCAATGATAATTTATATACAATCATATTAGAAATAAAAATCTATTCCTCGTTAATATAAATTCCCCGATACCCATGCCACAAGAAGGAAAACCTTTCCAATATATATTAATTTATGTATCAATTCTTTTATTAAAATAGCATTCATAAGGGTATTATTTTATATGATTCAGAAGTAGAAAAACCATGGTTTCATGCTTTGTAATTTCCTCAAAACAAATACTCATGCTATAAAGCTTTTAAAATTGTGTAAAATCAACTGTTTCAAAACAAAGAGTCTCCAGTAATTAAAACTTAGACTTTAGAGGTTTCCACTTCTCAGATGAATACTTATTAGAGAATGTATTTCTGAAAACCTTCATAAAGCACCACGCTGGTATAATTCAAGTAGTTAGTATAACTCATTTCAACATACCCACTTCTGAGGGCTGTGATAATGCAGTCTGCACAAAAACGATGTAAACACTCCTTTGTAGTCATGGTGTTCTTCAACATATCCAAACAAATTGGGCACATTAATTCACTGTGTAGACTTCGGGGTGAAACCACAATTTCCAAGCCATCCGTTATTGCCTCCTGTAGAAGAGTCACTTGAACATTAAACGCCACCTATCTTATTATGGACAAGTACAGACATACAAAAGTACTAAAAATGACCAACATGAACATTTATATACCCATCACACGGCTATCATCACTGTCAACTCATAGCCAACCTTGTTTTACCATAATCTCCCCCAAATCCCTTCAGGCCCCCATATCCCTTCAGGCCCCCATAACTGTTATTACATCATGATCTTATTTTAACGCTAAAAATAATAATGTGTTTAAAAAGTAAGTAATGGTAAATCATCTTGGCATAATAAAAAAAAGCACTGAATTTGGAATCAGATGCCTTTGGTTCTAGTTCTAGACCTATTAATGTGACTGCAAATAATAATTTAACACTGTTTTGTTACCTGCAAAATGAGGAAGCTAAGGCTAAATAAAATTTAATGCTTCTATCTTCACAAATTGCACCATTCTAATAACAAACTATATATTTCACACCGGCCATTTAAAGATTTTTAAGATTCCAGTACAAGTATTCTCTAATTTATATACAGTAAAACAGGATTTCATTTTAAAATCACTTCTTGAGGGGGGCCTGGGTGGCTCAGTCAGTTAAGCATCCAACTTCCGCTCAGGTCATGATCTTTGGCTCAGGTCATGAGTCATAATTTGGAGCCCCACATCAGGCTCTGTGCTGACAGCTCGGAGCCTGGAGCCTACTTCGGATTCTGTCTCCCTCTCTCTCTGCCCCTCCCTGCTCACGCTCTGTCTCTCAAAAATAAACATTAAAAAAAATTTTTTTTAAGTTACTTCTTGAACCTTAAATCTTGATCCACAGAAGTAGTTTTATACAAAGTGGTCAGGTTCTCAGGTTAACCTACAAACTAATTTAATCCAAAGTACCGGTATTCATATTTCTAACTGTCATATGTAAAAATGTTCCAATGCAAAAATGCATTTGGAATTCCAATGTAGAATTTTATAACACATCTCCCAGCTGGAGAGACATTAGTGACTCCTCCTTTCTTCATCGCCTCCACACTACCCACCTTTCCCACAAGGTGGCACTAAGTACAAATTTACCTAGCTCTAAAAGTCACAACCATGTACTCCTATGGATTAAGGAAAGATGTCCCGCAGAAGAGGAAAGTCAGATAGAAATAAAGGGCTTCCCATATGTTACTGACACTCCTTGTTTCCACTGGTTCTCCATACTTATGTTTTCTCTACAGGGTCAAAGAATGATGACCCTACAAGGAAAGACAGAAACTACAGATAATGTCCATAAAGGACTCAAGTAAAATACATTTCCATTTCCATTTCCAATAATTACCACTATTTTTGAGTGTCTTACGTTTTAACCTCTCTATATAAAGCACTTCCAGTATTTTCTTTTACTTAATTTAATATACACACAAATTTTTGATGAAGAAACTTATCACTCCAAGTATGATGACTCAGCTAATAACCAAGTCTGTCCTCTTCCTCTTTAGAACTTGCCTAGCAAAATCCCAGCCCTGGATAAACTCAACCATCCACTTCTCCATGTCTGTACCAGTGCAAGTGTGTAGCACTGTGGAAGAAAAGGGGCAAAATCATACAACCAGACTAGTATCACTAAAAATTTCACCAGTTTCAAATGGGTGTTCAACACAGCTCAGCAATTCTCTTGCAACCAACTTGTTTTTTCTATGCCATTTTATACCTTTTCTTCTATCTGCAGAACTTTCTACATTTGAACACTGAAAAGATTATCTTATCTCAAATTTCATTAAGATAGCGCTCTCATTTTCTATCACGTCTTTTATAAAAATTTCTTTTAATGCTAATTTTTTGAGAGAGAGAGAGGCGGGGGGGGGGGGTAGGGAATAAGAGAATATGAGCAGTGGAGGGGCAGAGAGAAAGGGAGACACAGAACCTGAAGCAGGCTCCAGGCTCTGAACTGTTAACACAGAACCCGAAGCGGGGCTCGGACTCACGAACTGTGAGATCATGACCTGAGCCGAAGTCAGAGGCTTAACCGACTGAGCCACCCAGGTGCTCCTTTACAACATCTTTTTAAATCATCATCTTCTTTCTTGCTAAACGGAGAAAACATGCCTCTTCCTATCAAAGATACATTCCTTCCTACCTTTTCAAGTATATCCTTTTGATTATTTTATTTGCTCTCAGACTTCAGCAATCTCTGGCTCTCCACTAAATCAGCCTAGAGTAGCATCAGTATGGGGTTGCTATGTATAGTGAAATGTGAATGATACACCTCAGAGCAGTGCAGACCTGGGGGTGGGGGTATCCTTGGTGTACCTCTATCTCCCATCTTATAAACAAAACAAAATTCAAAACTTACGAATTCCATGTTCCCCTCCAGTTTTTACTCCACTTCTCTGCTTCTCTGCACAGCCAAACTTCTCTGAAAAATTGCCTATATATTTTCACTTTTTTCCCCTTCAACATAGTAAACTCTATACAAGCGAATTTACTCTTGTCAAGGTCATGAAATATACATTGCCACATTCAATGTATGCTTTTGTAATCGTCATTTTACTCCTACTCTAGGTAGTGTTGAACACAGTAACTACATCCTCCCTCTTGACACATCTCCTCTTAGATTCTGATCCCCTATTTTTCTTTACTTTGGCTGTTCCTTTCAGTTTCCTTTGCTGGCTTCTTTTCTATTACTTCGTTTCTAAATGTTGAAGCTCCCCTGAATGAAGTTCTGGGCCCCTCTGATCATCTCTCTCCAGGTTTCCAGGTTATCTTATCCATTCTCACTGTTTAAAATGTGCTGACAACACCCAAATTCTTATAGTTAGTCCAGACTCCTAGTTAGCACCTATGCCTGCCTGACTTACAGGCATCTCAAAATGAGTTCAGTTTTAAGTATGTTTATCTCCTTCAAACCTGCTACTCCCTGGTCTTTCCCATCTTCACCCCCTTTGTTTTCTATTAAGATTTTAAGTAATCTTTACACCCAACGTGGAGCTCGAACCCATAACCCAGAGATCAAGAGTTGCACATTCTACCAACTAAGCCAACCAAGTGCCCCCATCTTCACCTTCTTGGTCTCCCTTAATGCCTCCTCCCATTATTATTTGTTACAGTAGCACTGAGGACTTTCCCCATTCACACAACCTCTAAAATGTATAATTCTATGGATATTTATTTGTTTAATGTCTATAAACTCCATAAGCTGGTGCCACATCTATTTTATTCCCCACTTCACCAGTGCCTAGCTTAGGACCTGGTACAGAGTATGCACTTAACTTGTTTAATCAATGAATGAGTGTAAACCAAACATACACAAGTCAAGACTGCTTATATATAAATTATTACCATTATATTCTTTCAAGTATTCATTTTCTAAAAATGTATACCAGTTCATATACCAGGTCATATTTCCCCCTAGTTACCTTAGTCTATATATTACCTGAGGTGTTCGTTGTAATTCATATAAACTGAGTTCCCATGTTTTGCTTAATGGTTGAGTTCCGTTTGTCTGCACAGCCTGAGACATTGCTAGGAATAAGAAGGAAAGAAAAACATTTTAGTATCTGAAGGGGAAGTAAATCTCACAACTGATTTTTTGGAATTGTGAATCCTAAAAATAATCAAAAGAGAAATTACACACTGGCTTCTCAAAAATTAAAAATAAGAAAAGCTCAAGAATCTTTTCATTTAAGGGGCGCCTGGGTGGCTCAGTCGGTTAAGCGTCCAACTTCAGCTCAGGTCATGATCTGACGGTTTGTGGGTTCGAGCCCCGCGTCACGCTCTGTGCTGACAGCTCAGAGCCTGGAGCCTGTCTTCAGATTCTGTGTCTCCCTCTCTCTCTGACCCTCCCCTGCTTATGCTCTCTCTCTCAAAAATAAAAATCATCAAAAAAAATTAAAAAAAAAAAGAATCTTTTCATTTAAAAATACAAGCTACTTGAGAGCAAGAGACTACCACTGAACTCTAAATGCTCAACAGGTGGCACAAAAGAAGAGCATAAAATTATTATGAATATATAGAGAATGGTTTTAATCCTAAACAATAACTATGTTTATAAAATTCATGGTCATGGAATTTGGAACTAAATCAAGAAAATTTAATACTCTTCAGCATGGTCAATTCCTGCCAGACATAGCAAAATCTACTATATAGTACTTTAAACTCCTGGTCATTCTGCCTCTACTTTCACAGCTCCACTCATGAAAAATCCTCTACCTGATTTAGTAAGTCAGCTTATAATGTTCAGAAAGCTCTTCCTAATGCTGAGCCTTAAGAATGCTACATATTCATCCTATAGCTGCTCTCTGGAGGCACAGTGATTAAGAATAATTTTTCTACATGACAGCTTTTCAAATATTTGGGTACTATTATCATATCCCACCTGATTTTTCTTTCCTTTTGACTAAATATTCTAGTTCCTCCTATTGCTCACCATCTGACATGATTTCAAGGTCTCCTCACCACCTTGATGTTAATTCTGCGTCTCTCCTCTGGTTACGAATAAACTTAACAATGTTAAGGACAACTTCTATGCTTGTCTTTGAGTAGGGGAATGGGATCTAGGATACATCGGAGGAAGACGGTCTTAGAAAACTCCTCTCCAGAACAAGCAAAAGAAGGGGCTCCAGGCATTAACATTTTTAGTAGGTATCTATTATTAGCCAACCTGAACTGCTCTATGTCCTTGCCTCAGAATTCATAGCCTAAAAAGAAGGAAATTGTGTAAATAAGTAAACTACAATCTAACAAGATAAATTCTAAGCAGCAGAATCAAAAAACTAATATGGAATTACAGAAAAGGATCAAGGAATTTGAGGAGTCAGGAAAGGCTTCGGGCAGAGATGGAATAAGCTTTAAAAAATAAGAGATTACTACACCAAGATGGGAATAGAAAACAAAGAGGGTTCCAGACAAAGTAGAACACCATGTAAGAAGACAGGCATGAAAACCAGAATATGCCTGTATTTAGGAGCTATTGGAAGTTTCAAATGAGAGTGATACAATCAAATAGTTTCACAGAAACTCAAGCGGTAGTGCAGAAAGTAGTGGAACAAAAAAGCAACTAGCAGTAAGACAAGTGAGGAGGCTGTTTCAAAAACTTGAGTGATGTTGGGGCACCTGGGTGGCTCAGTCAGTTAAGCGTCCGACTTCAACCCAGATCATGATCTCACAGTTCGTGGGTTCAAGCCCCGCGTCAGGCTCTGTGCTGACAGCTAGCTCAGAGCCTGGAGCCTGTCTTCAGATTCTGTGTCTCCCTTTCTCTCTGACCCTCCTCTGCTCACGCTATCTCTCTCTTTCAAAAATAAATAAAAACAAAAAAAAAAATTTAAAAAAAACAACAAAAAAAACTGAGTGATGTTATCCGAACCAAAGCAAGGACAGAGACAAAATTAGATAGAAAGACCTAGTGTGATACATTCGACACTGATATAAGAGAGGAGGATCCAACATGACTTTGGGAAAGCAACCATAGTTTAAGGAGATGGAGAATATAGAAGGAATGTGTGGGCGCCTAAGTGGCTCAGTCAGTTAAGTGACTCTTGATTTCGGCTCAGGGTGTGAAATCTCCCAGTATGTGAGTTCAAGGCCAGCACCGCGGAGCTTGCTTGGGATTCTCTCTCTTCCTCTCAGTTTTAATAATAAAACTTATTAAATGAAATTTTTAAAAAAAGAAGAAGATAAGTGGAATTGCTACAAATACTGAGTTAGTTATTTACGCCCCACTGAGGAAGAGTGGTCCAGTAAACAGAAAAATCCCATACCTGCCTAAAGACACAACCTGCATATTTAAGTCATACATTCTGTACTGGCATGCACACAATGAAGGACATGACCTATTTGTATTCAGAAAGCTTAACTTCCCACGTCCAGCAAATACCATTCCAACAGCTATCAAGAATTCACCCAATCAGCAATTAGCTCCACTTTGCTTTAAGAAGTAAAAGCACTTCATTGAAATCCAAACTGTATTTAACTGCTAAAATTCTACATATCTCTTTGTTTAACAAAAAAAAACACATTCCACATGAAGTTTCTCCCTTGCCCAAGCAAAAACTTGAAATAAATATGTTCAAACTTTTCATAAGAGTGAGCTGTGACTTCTGTTTACAATTTCAAGGCTGCCCACTGAGTCTACCTCAAGAGTATTCTCGCTTTTTCCCTTATCAGAACTAGTGGGCTCATAAACAAGCAAATGTTCCTTGAGCCTTTTGTTTCCTTGTAGATATATGTACCATTATCTCTACCATAAATCCTACTACAACATAACGAATGTCTCCGAGAACTAAAATTATCGGGGAATTTCTAAGAATTCCAAATCCTAAGCCCATGTCCCAACCTGTAACTGTAACCTGTTACAGGTTGTCTCCAGAAAGCTTCCCCAGCAAATTAATGGGAACCATCAAATAAAATAAAAGCCACCTGCTGAAGGGTCATTTCTAGAGATATCAGTTCTCTTCCATATAAGCAAATTGTATCTGACTTAGATATTTGTATTTCTATGGCAAGCAAGATTCAGGAAGTAATTCACAAGTTAGTTGTACTTGCAGAGTTTCCTGGTATTTGGAAAAACTAGGATATTCATGGCTTTGAAAAGTTTTCCAGTCTCTGTGTATGTTTGTATTACAATCATACAGATTGTATTGTTCCCCCTGGTATCTGGGATGCTATTCTACCAGATAATTCAGCAGGTAATCCTGAGACCAAAAAAAAAAAACAGGATACAATCATGCTGATCATCAAAACCACTATCTCAATTCTTAAGAACATATCTGCAGTGTAGACTAGAGTTATATTCAGTGGCCTCTCCTGTGACCTGGCCAAGGAGGGCCAACAGGGCTCTAAGAATTAAAAATTCCATTTTTTGCCTCAAGACACACACATAACATATATATATACATGGCCTGAAGGACATGATCCACATGTGTAACAGGAAGCTCAATTTCCACTTTTGGCAGTCACTGAACAGATAAGCTCTAGAGAATTAGTTCCTCTTCCTTTAGGTCAATATACTGTGTCATTTAAATTTAATCTAAAGTCTGCTCTTCCCCAAAATCACATATACCTTTCTTTTACTTTCATTTGGTGAAAGCTGCATTTCTGCCTTGTTGTTCTTTATGTTCTCCCTTGCCCAAGCCAAGAGTATAAAATACACTTAGTTTTTGTTTTTCAGAGGAGAATGAATTGCAATTTTAATGAACAGTATTTGGGAATTATCTATGTATAGATACTACTAATACATAGAGGAAATAAGAATGGATCACCCAGAAATAATCATAACCTGAAAGGACAGAGCACAGAGTTTGTAATGCCAGTAAAGATGAGAAACAAGGTGTTAGAAAAAATAATCTTAGAGATTCTTTCCAGCAACAGGAATGTGCTATACACCTAGACTACTGCCTGATGATCCTTGCAGGACAAAAGAAAAAGATCTAAGTCTACCTGGCCCAATTCCCAATCACCACACCTAAATTACACTTCTGAATAAGAGGTCCCCAACAAAACAGAAATGTTTCCTGCACAAAATAGGCTCTCACTTTTGTGAAGAGAATATACAAATGAAAAGCTAGTATTAGCTTGGACAAGATAACTTGGCAGAAACAGAAAATCAATCCGATAAAAGACCTAGTTACAGGCAGATTTTGAAAGCTTGCAGCTTCAAAAACCGATGGGGAAGAAATATCAATACAATATTTAGAATGTTCTTTTAGAGACTACAAATACCTGGCACTTTAATACTGACATTGCACATCTTAATATTTATGGCAGGCAGATCACGCAATCCTTTCGCAAAGTCTCAATGTGGTTTCAAAAGCTTTTTCAACATAGCACCTTCAAGAAGTGACTACCCACAAAGAGCAGAATATGCAGAAGAGATGAAAAATCCCTATGCAGCTACAAAGAATGATTGCATCTACAAAGAATGATTTAGTAAGTTTGTCTTTTCTAAAACAAGAAAAAGGTTAGACTTCCGGTTTTCCAGTTCCACGTTAGTCACCACTTTGTCCTAGTGAGTAAAAAACTGTAGAGACTAAAAAATCAGCAACTTTTCTTATATCCATAGCAAGGGGAGGACACAAGGCAAACCACTGCCGCCAAGACTGGAAAGACAGAATAAAGGGAGTCTCAGCTTACCAGAGCAACTCAGGAGTGGAAACTCCAACAGGATCCAGTGTGAGGAGGGTAAATCTGAACTACAATTAAATTGCTGGAGACTCAGTGCAGCTAAGTCTGAGAGTTAAAAACTCCAGGCGGACCCAGTCACAGCGGTAGTCCCAAACTATGAAATTTACCTCCAGAAGCTTGACCAGATTCCTACGTAAACAGGAAAAAAAATCCCTTTATGCTTGCCAGAGAAGTCTGTTCTTAACAAGGCCTTCCCTCAGGGAAAACTAGTTATTCAGAACCTATTATGCTAGGATATTATCAGAACCTGACTGAGATAGGGAAGGACAGTACCCAATGCCAGCCCATTCTAGCAATCCTGTTCCACCGGAAGGAAGTGGAAATAAACTGAGAACCACTAGTAGGGTTCACAGTACGAAGTATTAGTCTCACTAAAAAAGACTGCGACTACAAGACTGTAAAGCCCTTCCTCTCCACCTACATCTCACCAGCACATAACTAAAGGCCTATTTACAAACCCAGAACAGAATATCCAAGGACTGTGAGTTAACTTCAAAAGATGTAACATACATGTAATGAGAATATCAGGAGGAGAAAAAAGAGAGAAAGGAATAGAAGAAATAATTGAAACAATAATGACTGAGAATTTCCCAAAAAGTGAGGTCAGATACCAAACCACAGACCCAGGAAGCTCAGAGAACACAAAACAGAATAAATACCAAAAGAACTACACCATGGCCTATCATTTTCATCCTACAGAAATTTAAAGATAATGAAAAAATTCCTGAAATAAGTCAATGGAAATCGTTACTTTCTAAAGTAAAAAAAAAAAAAAAAAAAAGATACAAAGTATGTCCTGCACTTTAGACTTACTTGCATTACAGTGGCTTACATGGCTGCTCCACTGACTTAATATATCTTAGTGCTTTCTCCTACACCTAGAAAAGAGCCGGCTTTTTTTTTTTTTTATAAATTTTTTTTAAATGTTTATTTATTTTTGAGAGAGAGAGAGACACACAGAATCAGAAGCAGGCTCCAGGCTCTCAGCCATCAGGACAGAGCCTGACGCGGGGCTCGAACCCACAAACCATGAGATCATGATCAGAGCTGAAGTCGGCCACTTAACCGACTGAGCCACCCAGGCGCCCCACGAGCCTGCTTTTTGATATTAGTTAAATATGTGAAGAAAGATGTTTAGAAAGGAAAAAATGAATCTTAAATGATATGTAATGGTAAAGAATTACTGCTTACTAAAGCTGATCTTACATGATTTAACCAGGCATCTTCAAATTGGAGTATACATGTATACTCCTAACCTATACAAAAGCTTTCCAGGGGGCTATTCAGGGCCAGGATAGTTTTCAAATAATTTAATTTACAGATTATAAATTCTACCCAAATCCATCTAAAAACAGGACAATGTATTTGGGTAGGTCTCTCCCCCTACCCTAATTCTTTCATAAGATTACAAATCATTCATTCACTCATTCAAATATTGATTTATCTACTGCACCCCATGCACTGTACAAGCTGCTAGGAATACCAACAATAAGCAGAACAAACATGCATACAGTAAACTAATAATTCTTAAGTACTATATAAAGATACAAAAAAGGATCCTGGTGTACACAATCAAGAGGAGAAAAGGAGCTTTTTAAGATGGGGGATCAAGAAAGGGCTTTCAAAAGAATAGAGTTGCTGGAAGGGGCACCTAAGTGGTTCAGTCAGTTAAATGTCTGACTTCGGCTCAGGTCATGATCTCAGAGTTTATGAGTTCGAGCCCCACATCGAGTTTTGTGCTGACAGCTCAGAGCCTGGAGCCTGCTTCAGATTCTGTGTCTCCCTCTCCTTCTGTCCCTCCCCTCCTTGTACTCTCTCTCTCAAAAATAAAATAAACATTAAAAAAATTAAAAAGAAAAAAGAATAGACATGCTGGGGGAAAAAAGGTCAATGTGGCTGGTAAAGAGGAAAACAAGAAGTTACAGAGCTAAAGAGAGGTGACATTCTCAAGAATCAAATGAGATTAAAAATATATGGGATGTATAACGAGTGAAACTTCCCTCAGAAATATTTATAATCTTCAATTTTAAGTAATAAAACCATAAAACTGAAAAAAGCATTAGAAATTAGAATATAAACCTAAAGATAACAGAAAAGTGATTACAAAAGCATAAAGCAAACAGAAACAACAGTTAAAAAAAAAAAAAAAAAACGGGACTTGTTCATGAAAGCAAAATTTAATTTAATTAGCTCTGATAAAAAAGGAAAAAAAGAAAATGTACAGTATAAATATATTTTTAAAATTATATTAGACTGCTATATTCTACTTTATATCAACAAATAAATTCAACTATTCCTAATTAAAAGTCTTTTAATAAGTTAGAAATAGATGGAAACATTCTTTTTCTTTTTTGAGAGTGTGAGTAAGAGAGAGAGCGCGAGCGAGTGAGCCGGGAGGGGCGGGGGAGGGGGGGGGACAGAGAGAGAGGGAGGGGAGCCAGAAAATCCCAAGCAGACTCCATGCTGTCAGCACAGAGCCCAATGTGGGGCTCAAACCCATGAACCCTGAGATCACGACATGATACGAAATCAGGAGTCTAACACTTAATCAACTGAGCCACGCAGGTGCCCCTGAAATAGACGAAAACAGTCTTAACTTGATGAAGATACATATACCAGAAGCCCCAAGGTTAAAACTTCTGAAGATCCTATTTTAAAAGTCAGGGGAAAAAAACCAAGACTGCGTTTCTGCTGGAAGTCCTACATATGCCCTCCCCCCAAAGAACAGAGCAGCAGGACACTGAAAAAGGAAGTGACAAAAAGTATCAACTGTAGATAATATAAATACCTAGAAAATCCAGTAGAATCAAATGAAAAGTTATTGTAACAACAACAAAAATGTAGCAACATGATGCCTTCAATAGAGAATAACATGCCAAAAAAGCCATAAATTCCTATAAACCAGGAATAAACATTCAGAATGCTTTTTTTTTTTTTTTTTTGATGATCCCATTCACCATTCACAACTGCAACAAAAGCTATAAAATATTTAGGAGTAAATTTCATGAAACACTGACAACACAAAACTCTACAACTTAACTGAAAGACATTAAAGAGGACATAAACTGGATAAACATATATGTAAACGTAAATGCAATGCAATGTAATCCCAATAGAAATATCAATATACAAAATGATTCTAAGATTCACCTGAATAATGCACAAGAACACTCAGGATATTTTGAAAAAGAAGAGGAATCAGGGAGACCTTCTTTCCGTCTACTATTAAAGCTTCATGAAGTGCAACACTCTGGTTTGCAGAAAAGATGAATTTAATGCAACAAAACAAAGGGTTCAAAAACAGATATGTGAACTTATGTTATTTAAGATTTTTAAATCAGAAGAATTTAAATACCTACATTAAAAAAAATTAAATCAGACATACCTAAACAAATAAATTAAAAACTCCAGAAGTATTAAGCATTTAAAAAAAATCTATACTTTACAGATACCATATGTTTGCACTCATAGGTCTAACAGGAGAAACCCAACAGAGGACCATGGGGAGGGAAAGGAGGAAAAAGAGTTAGGGAGAGGGAGGGAGACGAAACAGGAGAGACTCTTGAATACTGAAAACAAACTGAGGGGGGAAGGGGAAGGAGGAAAAGTAATGGGGGGTGATGGTCTTGGTGGAGGTCACTTGTGGGGAAGAGCACTGGGTGTTATATGGAAACCAACCTGACAATAAACTATAAAGTTAAAAAAAAAAAAAGAAAAAAGAAAAAATGTAACCTAGAATTCTATATGCAGCTAAAATGTCTTTAGAAATTGTAGGTCTAAAAATATGTTCAGAGAAAAAAAATCAGAAAAATTGCTGTTTGGAGATCTGCAGTAAAGGAAATGTTAAAGATAGTTTTTAAATCAGAAGGAAATATAAATAAAAGTTCTATCTACCAAAAGGGGAAAAAAAAATCTATACTTTCAAAGAGGCACATGCACACCAATGTTTATAGCAGCACTATCAACAACAGCCAAAGTATGGAAAGAGCCCAAATGTCCATCAAGTGATGAATGGATAAAGAAGAAGTGGTGTATATATATACAAGGGAGTATTATTCGGCAATCAAAAAGAATGAAATCTTGCCATTTCCAACTACGTGGATGGAACTAGAGGACATTATGCTAAGCGAAATTAGAGAAAAACAAATATCATAGGACTTCACTCATATGAGGAATTTTATATAACAGAGGAACATAAGGGAAGGGAAGCAAAAATAATATAAAAATAAGGTGGGGGACAAAACACAGGAGACTCAAATACAGAGAACAAACAGAGGGGTGCTGAAGGGGTTGTGAGATGGGGATGGGCTAAATGGGTAAGGGACATTAAGGAATCTACTCCTGAAATCATTGTTGCATTATATGCTAACTTGGATGTAAATTTAAAAATAAAAAAATAAAAAAGCTACATAAGATAAGGGTAAAATACCTGCCTACAATTAAGATTAAGAAGGCAGGCTAGGGGCACCTGGGTGGCTCAGTCGGTTTAGCGTCCAACTTCAGCTCAAGTCATGATCTCACTGTTATGGGTTCGAGCCCCATGTCGGGCTCTGTGCTGACAGCTGAGAGCCTGGAGCCTGCTTCAGATTCTGTGTCTCCCTCTCTCTCTGCCCCTCCCCTGCTCACATTCTGTCTCTCTCTCTCTCAAAAATAAATAAACATTAAAAATTTTTTTAAAAAGGCAGGCTAATAAGCAAGATGCAAAACTATAATACTTTAAAAGTAGTTCACATTTCACCTCAAATTTTTTAAACTTATATACAAAAACAAGGAAAGTTATCACAAGCAAAGTAAATGGGTAAGCGATGGGGGAAAATATTTGCAACATAAATAATAAACAAAGGCAAATATCCATAACGTACACTGAATCCCCTCCCAAGACAATTTGGACAACTCAATATAGGCAAAATGATTGTGCTTAACTTCACTAATCCCTAAACTGCAAATCAAAACACTGTTATTTACATAAACTCTATTTCTTGTCTATGATACTGACAAAAATTAAGATACTAATAATACAGTATGTGTTAAAATAGGCAGAAAACAGGAACTCTCAAATCCAGAAGTTTACAGTGGCATGGTTTCAGGGACAGAGTATTTGCAGTATTCGGTCTTAGGAATGTACATCTTGAAATGGAAACTGGATAAATTAAGCTATACGATTATTACAGAAACCTCTATGGAAATGCACACCTATTTTTAAATTTATTATCTTTGATCAACATATAATTAAGATTGATACCATTTTATCCACATTCTTTAGAAGTTTTATAGACAAATCAGCTCAGAACTTCCATACAGCATGTACTTTAACATGTATAGAGGTACCTTAAACTCTAAAAGAATCTCATTTGTTTATTCTTTTAAAAAATCAATTAAATTAACAGTTGTAAAAGCTAAAGACAGTATCTGTCAAACACAAATGCCAGTGAAAGAGAACATACCGAAGAACGGTCTCTGCTCTTTGGCCAAAACAAAAAATAACACTGCACTCTATTGGCTAAATCTTCCACCTCTCAGAGCAGCCTGAATCTGTCAAAAATTTTTAATGTACTTAAGTTTGACCTTATAATGGTTCTCTTAGGAAATTTATCCAACAAAAATTCTCATACAGGCATGTAATAAATATACACACAAGAATTGTGATCACAGTATTGTTTGTGATAGCAAAAAATCATAGAAATCTGTCAATAGGAATATGGCTAATTAGGATATACCCAAAGCACACAGTATTACACAGCTATACATACTAAAATGGAATTCAACATAAGTACACAACATACATTAACTTTTTACAAAGTTGTAGGGCAAAATATAGAATATAATCCTATTTCAGCAATAAAAAAAATTCAAACACCTAAATGTAGGTTTGCGATTTTGAGTTCTGTTCCCTATGTGTCAGCCATATTTGCCATCTTTCTCTTTATCAATCTTGCCAAGTTCATTCTCATTTTAGAATCTTTTTTTTTTTAATTCTTAAAAAACTGTTTTATTTCTTTTTTGAGAGAGAGCATAAGCCGGGGAGAGACAGAGAGAGAAGGGGAGGGAGAGGATCCAAAGGAGGCTATGCACTGACAGGCTGACAGCAGGGAGCCCGAGCCTGATGTGGGACTTGAAGTCAGATCATGATTTTGTGAAAGAGGATGCTCAACCGACCAAGCCACCCAGGCACCCCTCATTTTAGAATCTTTTTAACTAGTGCATCCCTTCCACCTGGAACAGAATGCTTTCTTCCTTTCCCCCTCAAGATTTTGCCATAGCTAGCTCCTTCACGCATTCTAACAAAATTCTAACTTTGCTGTTTTCTCATGTCTCCCCCCCCCTTTTATAGCCTCTAAGCTCCTAGAATGCAGGGTATATATCTACCTTATTCACAACACCCCCAGTACCTTGCACTGTGTCTGGCATACAGAACTCAACAATAGTGATGACTAAAGGAGTTCAAATGAGGCAACCTTAACATTTCACATTTTCATGACCATACATTTACGTCAAATTAACATGGGGAAAAAGTAAGACAAATGGAATAATTATCAGTTGGTTTATTTTCTATGTATAAAGATAATATTTTTAATGTATCTGCATGGTTAGGGCTATTTGAGTAAACAAATCTGTCCTTCAAAAAAAGAAGTCTGAAAAATTAAATATAACTGAATTGATAGGTAAAAGATTTATCTCCCCAGAAGTATGTGTTTATACCTCAGGGGGTGTGAGACTACACAGACATTCATGGGTTATAAATTCTGACATCTGATCTTCCCATACCCCCTCCCCACATTCATTTACATTCTAAAGATTAAGAACCTAAGATCCTCCCCTTCAGTAACCAGAGAATTTGTTTATACTGAGGAACAAAGGTTTCCCTTAGGTCTTTCAGGAGGTGGGTAACACCTCTACAAGCTCCCAGTTTTCATAGTTTTCAGGCTCCTTATCTACCAAATGAATATCCAGGTCTCAATGCATCCACTCTGAGAGGGAAGAACTGGGGCAAAGGGGTTATTACTGTAATAATTAATCCATCCCTGCCCCAGAAATTTTGTTTACTTTCAGGATAATATGAATATAGCTATTAAAAATTTATCATTTGAACAAATTTTCGTTCATAAAACTTACCATGTGATTCAAGGTTTAATAATAATTTTTAAATGAATGTAAAAATTATTTTTTCAGGACAAAAATACATTAAGTCCCCAACTTAGAAACTAAAATTCCATTCTAAGCTTTTCCATTAAAAACATACTGCACTTAAGTAATGAATTTAATGAAGTGTATGAACTACTGGAAAACTTGTATTTGTATACTAGGTTTAATGATGTTATGCATTCGTCTTTTGAAGACTAGTCTAGAAACCTAACCATTAATCACAACATTGTTCCTACATAAATATTCATTTAATAGTACCTGGCAAATAAGTAGAGGTTCCCTGAAGTGCTACTTTTTTTAATCCCATCCCTTATCTACAATCCTTACACTGGTTGAGGGAGTATTACAAAATCATAGTCAAGTCTATTAGAGGTTATTAGATGTGGCAAAGAACAGTTTTCATGTAAAGATTGAAAACAATACTAATACAGGTCCCCAGTTTAACTCTTCAGACTCCCAGGACCCTCAAATCCCCTGAATGGGCCACACATTTGCTCCCAGGACCATCCTCTAGCCCCCCTACAAGGAAAAACAGATCCGCTAAACGATAAATTCCTCAAGAATAAGGGCAGAGAACTTTATATTTTAGGGATGTCTTTGTTATGGTACAACAAATGAGACAGCTAGAAAGCACAGTAAGTGATTTCTGGAACTAGATCAGCTTGCATTTGCATCCCAGCACTGGCAGCTACTGGTTACGGATTGACACCCAAATTTCTCAAGGCTTTTTTTTTTAAACTACAAAGTGACAAAAATTTTCAGGGTCATTGGCAAAGTTGAATAAGATGCTCGTATAAAGTGCCTGACATATTCCACAAATGATGGTCATAAAATGGAGAGGGTTTAAGAGCCCTCCCCGCAACATGTAAAAGATTAGGGAGAAAAATTACTTAGCCACTCCTTAACATACTGAAAATTGTACATTAATCTCCTCTCAAAAAGAATAATTAAATTACTTTAGAAAGGAACAAAAAAAGTGTTTGGTTATGTGCCTCATGTGATAAAAAAAAAATTAATCAGCAGGCCAATTAATCCAAGACTACTCCTTAAGCCCTTTTCAGTAACAAAAAATTGCCAGAAAGAGATTTGTCAGTTGTCTACTGCTAGTACACTGTATGCGGCTCAATATTAAGTAGAGTTCCTGGATGCTTAAAAGAAAAAGAATACTAAATAGAGACATTTCTGACCCACATTTCATTAGAAACTTGTGGAATCTTTATAAAAGGGACACAAAATGATGAAGAAGTGCATCTTGAACAACAGTTTTGCAGGACTTTAGAAGACATTCAAATGGATGTTTCTTGGATCACCCCTCCCCCTCCTCAAACACAATCTTTGAGGGGAGTAAGATAAAACAGGCCAGGTACACTGGTATCTGATCATTAAGGACACAGGGCGAAAGTGTTACGAACCTACGTGGCCTTTCTCCTTTGGTCAGATTCCCAATATACCAGCGTCTCAAGCGAGACCCCTAGCACCATTCTGGGTCATAGTTAACTCATAACTTAATCCTCAAAAAGACCTCACATGTACTTTTTCTATAGTACAGCTGAAAGAAGAATTCATATTAAATAGCAGATTGGCAGGCAAAAGGGCTGACAACTGTGTTGTAAAATTTTAGGAGTCTAAATAAACTATACTCTTACCAAAGTATAGCTATAACAAAGCAACCACAAGGGGGCTTCCAGACTGGATAAAACAATTTTCCAAAAAAAGGGGGGCTTTAAATATATTTTGAGGGGCACTTGGGTGGCTCAGTCAGTTAAGCGTCCGACTTTGGCTCAGGTCATGATCTCACAGTTCGTGGGTTCAAGCCCCGCGTCAGGCTCTGTGCTGACAGCTAGCTCAGAGCCTGGAGCGTGTCTTCAGATTCTGTGTCTCCCTCTCTCTCTGACCCTCCCCTGCTCACGCTGTCTCTCTCTCTCTCTCTCTCTCTCTCAAAAATAAATAAAAACATTAAAAAAATAAAAAGATAAATATATTTTGAGCTAAAACTTCAGTTTTGTCCCTAGAAATGTTCACCAATTGCTTTAGTCATAAAAATTGCCTGGTCTACTCAGAATATTTGAAGTAGAACTAAAGACTAATAAGAGTGAGCCATTAAATATACACCCCCAAAAGAAACATGAGTTTAAGTAAATGGGGTTGTTTAGAAATGCCCATTTACACTTTGAAAAATGATTGCTGTAGGGGCGCCTGGGTGGGTCAGTTGGTTAAGCGTCCGACTTCGGCTCAGGTCATGATCTCACAGGTTCGTGAGTTTGAGCCCCACGTTGGGCTCTGTGCTGATAGCTCAGAGCCTGGAATGTGCTTCCTGCTTCAGACTCTGTCTCTCTCTATCCCCTGCTCACACTGTCTCTCTCTCTCTCTCTCTCAAAAATGAACATAAAAAGAAAAGAGAGAGAGAGAGATGAAAAATGATTGCTATTTAGTTTCCTGTAACTCTGCAGCAATTTACCACACTCTCTCAGTTCTGGAGGCCAGAAGTTTCACTGGGCCAAAATTAAGGTGCTCACAGGGCTGTGTTTCTTCTAGAGGTTTTATGAGAAACTCTGTTCCTTATTCCTTCCATCTAGCATTCCTTTGCTTGTCGCCGCTTGCCTTCTCTTCTGGGTGTGTAATCTCCTTCTGCCTCTCTTTTATATGATGACATTTAGAACCCACACAGATAATCTAGGATAATCTCTTCATATCAAGACCTTTAATTTAATGACATTTGCAAAGACTTACACATACACATGCACAGGCGCCCCAGCCCCAAATGAAGTATAACATTACAGATTCCAAGGATTAGAATGCGGGCATCTTTTAGGGGCCCATTTTTTAGCATACCATACTTGCCAAAAGTATGCCTAACTGTACAACAAATTTCTTGCAGCCAACACTTATTTATGTCTTTATTTTATACATAATTTGTTTCCTTAATTTGTTTTTAAATTGAGAAATATATATCAGAAAATACAATCATTAGATTATCCCATCTTCCTATGAAGCACTTTTCTTCATTTGAGATTTGCTTCCCTAAGCACTATGAAACAAAACTAAGAAACTTTTTATTTTTAAACCAAAAAATTCATCTTTTTCTTACATGGTTATTGTCCCCTCTCAACATGAAGTAAATAAAAGTCATATCAAATTAACTTCCTCAATCTTTAGCCTTTTTTTCTCTTACATTATCCAATATGTGAATGAGGAAACTATTTGTTCCTTAATTAGAACACTGCTTGCTTACAAGATACAGGTGTTTGATTTTTAGAAATGTATTCAAGACTAAGCAAAGCAGGAAGCAGTAATAAATTCTGACTAAGCAATCCAACTGCCATCATAACACTGCCTGCAGTATCACCTCATAAAAACCACTGGCAGCAGTTTAATCTAAAATTACAGCTGTAAGACATTAATTTTTGCAAGCTTCTAAAGACACAAAGAAGGTCTTCTTTATTGAAAAAGATGCCATTGTACTAAACATCTGGAATACTCACCTATTACTTTTGGTAACCTTATAATAGCACCTTTATATTAAAAAGTGATACAATAAATTCCTAATTGGATTATACCTTTTACATATTGTGCAGCACAGAGCAGGAACTTTAAAGATGATTTACCAAATCTTCATCATCCAGTCTTAAGTTATTGAGTATTGGTAACAAACAAGGAGTATTAGTAACAAACATTATTGTTACCTGAGTTATTGTTACAGGGAAAATAATTGTTTTAGGATTTTTTAAAACAGTAAAATGCAGATCTAGAAAATTTATGTGATCTGTGCCCTTCTACCATACTTATCACCCATCACTATCTCATCTCCTCTAACACTACTCCTTCATTTTCTGTTGGAGAAAACTTGCTCCACTCCCCCAAGTTTCTTAATGGCCTAATTCAGTCTTTCCCCAGGCTTCAGAATGCACCTATCAAGGTCTAATATTAGTCAACATCAGTTATATCAGAAACAGCTTTGTTTTTCTTCTGTCCCTCTGCCTATCCATATTAGAAGCTGATAGACCCATAAAGAAAAACAGATGAGTTCAATAGTTTAGGAAACATTTACTGAGAACTACCATGTGATAGGAAATGAGACCCTCCAAGAGTTTATTGGCTAGTGGGCCCTGAACATGTTTTCAATATAATTTGGTAAATGTTATAAGAGTACAGAACAAAACAGTCAAATGGAAAAGCAGAAATGGTTTCCCAAAGAGACTACTCCCTGAAAAAAGAGACTTTAAGGTTAAATGGAAGTTAATCAACTGAGGAAAAGAAAGCAATCTAGAAAAGACCATCATAATAAGCAAAGGCACAACTCAGTATAGTGTATGTGGGAAATTCTAAGTAGTTCACTATTAAATGAGTGAAAAGAGAGAGGTAGGGAGTAGTAGTAGAATTAAACTGTGGACCAGATTGGAGAGCCTAAAAGCCAGGCAAAGGTGTCAGGAAAATCCACAACTGAATGACAAGGTGAGATTTGCATCTGAGACAAAAGGATCAACTCTGGTACTAGTGGAGGATGGACTTCCAGGAGGCAGGAATACTAGTTAAAGGGCTATATTCAAGAGCAATAATCAAAGTTAGAAATGTCTATAATAAGTCTGTTAACAGTAAGAATGGATTAGGGGTGGCAAAGCTCCAACATACTTAGGAGGCAAAAACATGGGGTATAGGAAATAGGAAAGAGAGAAGAAAGTCACGAGCTCTCAAGCTTGTGGCTGTTTAGATGTTGATGCTAAAAAAACAAAACAAAAAAGTGAGACAGCAAAAAGGAAATGGTGTTTCTGACACCACTTCTGTTCAACATATTATACTAGAAGTTCTAGCCAGATCAATTCGGCATGAAAAAGAAATAAAAAGCATCCACACTGGAAAAGAAAACTATCTGTTTACATATGATATGATCTTACATATAGTGAACCGTGAAGATTCCACAAAAAAGTTAAAATATAAACTGGTTAAATGAATTAAGCAAAATTGCCGGGGGGAAAATAATAAACACACAAAAATCAGTTGCATTACTATACACTACCAGTCTGAAAAGGAAATCAAGAAAACAATTTCATTTACAAAAGCATCAAAAAGACTACAAATGAATTTAACCAAGAAGGCAAAGCTTATACATTGAAAATTATAAAACACTGTTGAAAGAAATTAAAGATGTAAGTAAATAGGAAGATATCCCATCCCATGTTCAATATTAAGTTCAAAAGACTTAATATTGTTAAGATGACAGATTTACCCAAAGCAATCTATAGATTCAATGTAATCCCTATCAAAATCCCGATTTTTCTGCAGAAATGGAAAAAACCCATTGTAACATTCATATAGAATCTCAAGAAACTCCAAACCCTGAAATAACCCTGAAAAAGAAGTTTGATGACTCCTAATTCCTGATTTCAAAATTTACTACAAAGCTACAGTAATCAAACTAACTTGGTATTGGCACAAAGAGAGAGATACCGACCAACCAAAGGAGTAGAATACAAAGCCCAGAAGTAAATCCTCATGTATATGGTAAATTATTTTGACAAGAATGCCGAGACAATTCTTGGTCAGTTTCTTCAACAAAAAGTACTGGGAAAACTGGATATCCCCACATGCAAGAAAATGAGGTTAGACTTCTTCCATTTACAAAAATTAACTCAAAATAGATCAGAAATCTAAATGTTAACTAAAACTATAAAATTCTTAGAAGAAAACATAAAGGAAACTCTTCAGGGCACTAAGTGTAATGATTTTTTTGGATTGGGCAGCAAAAGCACATGCTTTGATGAATTGGATCTATTCAATTAAAACCTTTTAGAGGCACTCAGTAGAGAATGCAACTCTTGATCTCTTGAGTTCAAGCCCCAACCACGTTGCGTGTAGAGCTTACCTAAAAAGAATTTTTTTAATCTTTAGTACATCAAAGGTCACTATCCAGAAAGTGAAAAGGGAACCCACTAAATGGGAGAAATTATTTGTAAATCATGTATCTGATAAAGTATTAGTATCTAGAATATATGAAGAATTAATAAAACAACCAAAAAACTCAATTAAAAAAATGGGTGGGGTGCCATGCCAGGGTGGCTCAGTTGGTTAAGCCTCTGACTCTTGATATCCCCCTCAGGCTCAGTTCATGATCTCACTGGTTTGGTTCTGTTCAGTCCATGAGATGGAGTTCAAGCCCTGCCTCCATCAGGTTCAGTGAGCACTTCCCTTCTCAAAATAAATAAATTTTAAAATACAATATTTAAGGGGTGCCTGAGTGGCTCAGTAAGCTAAACATCTGACTTTGGCTCAGGTCATGGTCTCACGGTTTGTGGGTCAAGCCCTCTGTAGGGCTTTGTGCTGACAGCTCAGAGCCTGGAGCCTGTTTGGGATTCTGTCTCCCTCTCTCTCTGCCCCTCCCCTGCTCACGCTCCTCTCTCCCACTCAAAAATAAATGAACATTAAAAATTGTTAAATATTTTAAAAATTCTTAAAATTAAAAAATGGGTAAAGGCTTGAATAGACACTTTTCTCTAGAAAAGATATACAGATGGCCAATAGGCACTTGAAAAAAGGTTCAAGATCACTAATCACTAGAAAGATGCAAATCAGGGGCAAGTGGGTGGCTCAGTCAGTTGAGCATCTGATATAGGCTCAGGTCATGATCTCACAGTTGGTGGGTTCAAGCTCTGCCATCCGGCTCTGGCACTGACAGCTCAGAGCCTGGAGCGTGCTTCAGATTCTGTGTCTCCCTTTCCCTCTGCCCCTCCTCCGCTTGTGTGCAACACTCTTCTCTCTCTCTCAAAAATAAACACTAAAAAAAAGATGCAAATCAAAACGAGATATCACATTTCATACCTATTCGGATGGCTATATAACTGTTATAAAAAAACAAACAAACCAGAAAACCACAAGTGTTGGTGAAGATATGGCAAAACTCAAACCTTAGTGCATTGCTGGTGGGAATGTAAAATGACACAGCCGTTTTTGAATAAAGTATGGCAAGTCCCTCAAAAAGTGAAACACAGAATTACCATATGATCCAGCCATTCTGATTCTAGGTATATATCTGAAAGAACTGAAAGCAGGGAGTAAAGCAGGTATCTGTACACCCATGTTCTTAACATTTATTCACAATAACCAAAAGGTATAAACAATTCAAATACCCATCATAGATAAATGGTTAAACAAAATGCAGTACATATGTATAATAAAATACTACTCTGCCTCAAAATGAAATGAAATTCTAATGCACGCTATACATGAACCTTTCAAACATTATTCTAAGCTAAAAAAAAAAAAAAAAGCCAAACGCAAAGGGACAAAGATTGCATGATTCCACTTACATGAAATACCAGTATAGTCGAATTCATAGAAAGTAGAATAACGGTTACCAGGGGCTGAGGGGGAGAAGCTAATGAAGAATTTAGTATTATTAGTATTATTAGACATAGAATATCAGTTTGGGATGAAGAAAAAGTTCTGGAGATGTACAGTGGTGGTGGTTACACATCAATGTGAATGTATTCACTGCCACTGAATTCCACAATTAAAAATGGCAAATTTTATATTATATGTATTTTACCACAATAAAAAAGTTTTAAAAATGTTTTTAAACAGGAAATGGTATGCATTTTCTAGGAAGGGATGAAAAGTTGAATTCAGTTTCGGATCTGTTGCATATGATAAGGTACATACACACAGGTTAATTCAGAAGAATTAACACATCTGAAGCATGAAAGGTTCTAGTGGAAAATTTCAGCTTATAGTAGTCAAAACTGTAAGAGAAAAGAACATGCATAAAAATGAAAAGTGGAGTAAGGATAAAAGAAAACTTTGGGCTTCTTAACTGAACTCACAGGCATAAGAAGAGTAGTATTCAAAATTATCCCACCTATCAATGTTATGAATTATCTGCATCTGGTTCAAAACAGCTCGTCAGCAATACTACTCAACAGGAAGAAGCCTACTGGTGAACCTCAACCCAGCTATATAAACTACTCTTTGAACACAAGACAAAAATCAAAGTATGAAATCCTGCCAGAGCTCAAATAAAGTACCTATTTCACAGGACCCTGTGAAGAATATGATAGCTATTGTTGTTACAGTAAAAATGAGACAACGCAGCCTATCCTAGCCAACCTACATATCTAACAACAAAGAAAAAAAAAACTGTATTGTTCCTGAGGGGTAATAAACATGAATCATAATTTACTAGATAGAGCTAATTTACTCCTTGGGCTATGATATCAACTTAAGATATACTAAAATATTCCATTTATAAAGTTTTAGTGGCCTTCTGAATTAAGTCTCCAACTGTGGTACGCTGAATAATGGTCCCCCAAAGCTGCCCACGACCTAATGCCCAGAATTTGTGGCTATGTTACTTTACATGACAAAAAGGACTTTGCCAGTGTGATTAAATTAAGAATGCTGAGGTAGGGATAACTAACCTGGATTATCTGAGTTTGGTCCAATATAATCATAAGAGTTCTTATAAGAGAGAAGGTGAAATGATAAAGGAGAAAGGGATAGTAGTCAAAGAGTGAAATCGAAAATGCGATGCTAGTGGCCTGAAGATAGAAGAAGGAACCAGAAGCCAGGAAGTGTCAGCAGCCTCTCTATAAGCTAGAAAGGAAAGGATATTAATTCTTCCCTAGAACTTCCAGAAGAAACGCACGCCTGCCAACATCTTGATTTTAATCCCTTATGACCCATTTTGGACTTCTGACTGTCAGAACTGTAAGATAATAAACTTGTGTTGTTTTAAAGCTCCTATATTGTGGTCAATTGTTACAGCAACAACAGAAAACTAACATACCAGCTGAACCATATTATCATGAGAAAGCCAAGGGTAGAGTGAGAAAAACTGAAAACAAAACAAAACAAAAAAATTCATCAGTTTACTTGCCCAATGGAGTCCTGGCTTCTGCCATAAGAAAATTAAACACATCCACAAGAAAAAGTCTTCCTCTCGAGAAATTCTCAAATTTGGCTGAATATAGGTATCAACTGGAGAGCTTTTAAACAATTCTGGTAACAAGGTCCCATTTCAGGCCAACTGAATCATTAACTCAGGGGCTCCTGCTATTGTTAGAAAGTCAGTCAGGTGGTTTTTATGTACAGCCAGAGTTGAAAACTTGCTGACCTAGACAAAGATTCGTTTTTAGTGACCTGAGAAACCCATGGCATTTCCAAATACTACCAGAAGTTCCTGAAACTGTCCCCCCAAAAGATGTGGTTCATCATTCAGTCATTGGTTTCATGTATGTTTTGCTAACTTTACCTCTAATGATACATTATCGTAGGTAAGAAGTTGCCTAAGTAAATTACAAAAGTAGAAACTACTGGATTAAAAGGCAGGTAAGTTTCGTTGTTCTGACAAATACTGCTAAATTGCTATACCAATTTACCCTTCTACCAATTAAGGATTAACATTTTTTTTAAAGCCTGTCCAATCTAATAGGTAGGAAAACAATTATTTCATTGCTGCTGTAACCTGCAAGGCTTCAATCATGAGTGAAGTATCTTTTCATTGCTTTCTTGGTCATTTTTTGGTCAGTTACTTACTACATATCCATTTCTATTCCTTTTTGTCAAGTGACCAATTGTCCATGAGGGTTAAATATTTTTTCCCAGTTTGTTCTTGTCTTTTCTCTTTGACTTAAGGCCATAGGTTCTACTTTGTATTTATTTTTTAACATATTCATCTTTTCCTCTATAGCTTCTTTAGAAACCATAAATCCATTCTCCAAAATCTAAAAATATCCACCATCCACCTTTACTTTCTTCTAATATTTTCAGTTTCATTTTTCACATTTAAGAACTCAGGATCTGCACTCCTTTCCCTGCCACCATGTAACTAACTGGCAACATCATTTATTGTTTAGTTTATATCTCTTTTCCACTGATAAAGTTACCATGCTAGGCATTTTAACTCATGACAAAAAAAGGAGGAAAAAATGTATAAATGTGGGTATATACATATATGCTTACATAATATGTGTGTGTGTGAAAATTCTAAAATACAAGCTTAACATACTAACTTCTTATAGTCAACAATGAATGTGCTGCCAAACTCAGGTATACAGAATCTACAAATTCCTTAATAAGGTTATAGAATATGAAAGTAAGCATCAGGCACACTGTCTCCCCCTTTGCCTTTCCAAAAGCAAAACAACTGTCACCAAGGCTAACTTCTCCTCAAAAGCTGTGATGAACAGTTTCACCTAGTGGTTTTTCTCATGTTTGTACTCAGCTTTGCAAAATATTTGTTGCCACTAGGTGGAGACAATTTGATAATAGGAATATTGGTTACTGAAGTAAGAGCAGCCGTAAATTTTCTACAAATATTCTCTAATGGTAAACTAGGGCTACACATTTTAGCTGACGATCCAGTTTCCTTATTTGTAAATTAAAGATTTTAAATAAAGCATCATCAAGAGCCGTCTTAACTCCTAATATTTTGTAGATCAAAAAGCTTGCTTAAATGTCCTTTAAGTACAATGCCTTGAAGTCATGTCCGCTTAAGTTAAAAAGGTATGCTACCTTTACCAACTTCTTTCAACTTGAAAACTTCAATCAATCATAACCAGTTTCCTCTCATCTTTTCAAACCAGGTCAAAAGAGGCATACTGTTCACACATCTAGCATTCCAAGTCACAACCAAGGCTCTCTGCACTTTTTTTCCCTGTCTTAAAAAAAAATAGCTGATATCCTACTTCTCCACATCTGGCTTGTTTGCACACATATTTTAAACAATGAACCAGCTATATATTTTTCTTTGTAACTAGTATCCAAGGTACTATACTATACACCTGAGGGATTTTGTTTTTTCTTCTCTTAAGTTTCCTTTTTATTTTTTGCACCTTTTGGTCAAAACCTTCCATTTTTGTTGGTTTCCTGAATTCTTAACTGTCCGTTTATCAAGACCTTCCTCACACTGGCACTTCACCTCCTGGTTCTCATCTGCCAGTCTAGATTTTGTAACTCTTCTAAACTCTCAACCTCTACTTGCCTAAGGGATTTCCAATCTACTGCTTCATCCAATTACTTGAATCTAGTGACCTACTGCCAAACCACTGACTCACTAGTAATTTAGACCTCAGACTTTGGCATAATCTAGGCTCTCAGCCCTGTACATATACCAACTCCCTACCACAAACTAACCACATTCTTAGAGAGGAACTACTTTTCATTCTCCCAGTACTCTAAGACCAAGAGACACAAAGGACACTGATAATTTCCTTAGCAGAGCAGAAAAAGTCAAGTTCCTAAAGTAGAACAAGGTAGGTTACCAATTTTGTTCACATCCCTCCCCAGACTACAGGAAACTAAACAAGGGACCATACTGAAATGGTTAGCAGTAACCAGCTTACTACTAGGCTGTAGACTGCTGCTCAGTGTTATCAGCACACATGGTTAGCCCCACAAGAAACATCTGCAGCTTTAATGGTACAGAGAGATCAGTACCTCTACTTTTGAGCGGGAGATGTCAAACACAACTAAGGCATAAAGCAAACCTTAAAAATTTACAGAAGCTTATCGTTAATGACAAAGTCTAGTAACTACTGAGTTTAGTTCAAAGCCCCATATGCCAGAATAGAAGTTAACTATTGAAAAGTGGTATATCAAGGTTGTTATCCTTTCCTGGGAAGAGAAATGTCCATTAAGTGAAGATTCCTGCCAGAAGCAGAAGTGCTGAAGACACATACATTAGCTTTAGCAAATAACAGTGTAAGAAATCACAGCAAAACTCTTTTATGTCATGAAAATATAGCAACAGGGTCTACGTTTGCAGCAAGGGCATATCTGTTGAAAAATTTGTGGTAAGGCAATGACAAAAGAAAATTATTAAGAAAGGTAAGACGGAAAGCTGAAGGCTGATGCCACCCCATTCTCTTTCAACAGCCAACTGAAATAAATAACCCATTCAGAAAGCAGTGAGGGCAATTCATTTCCAGAGATACAAAAACATTTGTGTTTTTTCCGTTTTTTTTTTTTTTTTTTTTTTTTTGAGAGAGAGCAAGTGTGAGCCAGGGAGGGGCAAAGAGAGAGGGAGAGAGAATCCCAAGCAGGCTCCAGACTGCCAGTGCAGAGCCCAACACAGGGCTTGATCTCACAACTACAAGATCATGACCTGAATGGGAATCAAGAGTCAGACAAGAATCAGATGCTTAACCAACTGAGCCACCCAGGCACCCCAACATTTGTATTCTTTCACCCAGTCCTAGGAAATAATGTTATTATTAGTAATGGGTAACATTTACTAAGTGTTTACCACTTTCTATGAAATCTTACTTAATCCTAACAACCCTATGAATAGGAACTATTATTTTCCTCATCTAAGAAATAAGGAAATAGAGCCAAAATGTAAATAAATAAATAAATAAATGAGCAACTTACTTAAAGGTCTCACAGTAAGTATCAAAGGCAAGACTCAAACTTAGGTTTGTTGGACTAAGAAGGCCATACCCTTAACCACCATACCAAACACTACTGTTAATACTATAATATCATCACCATCAGCAGGGAGGCATTTGCAACATCAAGAAATTTCTTCAATCATTAAAAATAACAATTATTAATATATGTAATGACTAGTAATACTTGCAAGGTAAAGTGGTAACAGAGACCACTAATTTGCACCTGTGCTACAATTACAGCTATGTAAAAGCTATGTTCTAGAAGGCAAGAGAGTTGTTCAAGAGTCTGTGGAGGGAGTTTCCATTTTTCAACTCCCAAAATATTAAGCACAGATTTTAACAGTTTAAAGGCAACAACAGATAAGAACAAAGGAGTAAAGAATGGGTTTCTGATGTCCCTTTGCCACACAGCACAGATTTTTCTCTTGCAGAAAAAGAAGAAAAACTATTATGTCCCTGTATATTTTCCATAGTAGGAGCCAGACTGGGACTCAGGAGATCTCAATTTTCATTTGGAGTTCTTGAAACAATTCCAAAAGATAAACGGATTTAATCTTTCTTCTGGCCTTTCTTATCTCCTAGTTTCTGCAACTTGAATCAAAAACATCAAAAAAGTGTTAAACTGAAAAAAGCAGCTCCTGGGGTATCAAAGACCAGGGTCTTAGAAGAATGAAAAAGAAATCAGAAACCCTGAGGCACCTAGGCGGCTCAGTGGGTTAAGCTTCTGACTTCTGGTCAGGTCACCATCTCACGATTGGTGGGTTCGAGTCCCACAAGTGGAGCATGTGCTGTCAGCACTCTAGCGCCTAGAGCCTACTTTGATTCTCAGTCTCTCTCTTTCTCTCTCTGCCCCTCTCCCAGTCACATTCTCTGTTACAAAAATAAACATTAAAAAATTTTTTAAAAATTTTAAAAAAAGAACCACAAACTCTGAGGATAGAAGGAAGTTTTACATAGCTCTGATAAATCCAAAGATTAGCAAAATCTTTGTCCATGAAAGAAACAAAAATTTGACATAGCTCATACAGACACTGGAAATCAATATGATTTTGAGTTAGTCAATACATAGATCTAACCCTCTTTGTTTTGTTTTGTTTTTTTTTAATATTTACTTTTGGGGGGGGAGAGAGAGGGAGGGAGAGAGAGGGAGGGAGGGAGGGAGAGACCGAGGGAAAGCAGGCGAGGGGCAGAGAGGGAGACAGAACCCAAAGCAGGCTTCAGGCTCTGAGCTGTCAGCACAGAGACCGATGCAGGGCTCGAACTCACGAACTGCAAGATCATGACTTGAGCAGAAGTCAGAGACTTAACTGACTGAGCCACCCAGGTGCCCCAGATCTAACCCTCTTTATAAAATAAGCATGTTTTAGGTGAAATATATATATAATATCAAGACAAAATTCCTTATTAGAAAGGAAAAAATATATATTTAAATATGTATCAAAATAGTTTTTAAAAACTACTTGTTAGCAATTCGACTTTGACAAACTTAATGGGAGTTCTTCAAATAATGGTAAAAACAGAAAACCATAATCATACTATAATAAAGAAAAAGTTGAGGTGCCTGGCTGGTTTTGTCAGTGGAGCATGAGACTGTTGGGTGGATTATGAGTTTAAGCCCCATGTTGGGTGTGAAGATTACTTTAAAATAATCTTAAAAAATAATAAAACTTTAAGTAGCTAAGTAGTGAAATCATTCTCTACCAAGTAAAACTGATTTTATATTATTAAACATTAACAAAAAACAAAACTGACACTAATTCAGAGGTACAGTACAAGATACTGTTTGCAGGCACTTTATTTATAGTTTCCCCTCTACTACTTTTTAACAAAATCCTTTTAAGTCCTCGGTTTTTAACTTTGAGTCCACACCCCCACCAAGAATCTGATCAAGTTAGGAACTCTCACCTGGCAGCTGGGAGGGGGGGGAGGGAGGGAACTACCACACAAATGAACACATGCCCCAAATCTCAGAAGAGTCACGGTCCCTTAAGAGGATCCCAGGACCGAAGGCCAAGAACACTTGCTCTAAAAAAGAATTCCAAAACTTAAAACAGAAAAACCAGAGGCTATCTCTAAATCCTTCCTGGTGTTATCATCAGCTGTACTGTAACAAGCTACTACCACTGAAAACAATTACAGATTTGTTACTGCAAAGGTAAACTTACAGAGACAATAGGTATTGCTTGTTAATCACTTCCATCTGGCTGCCACAATGAATTTTGGACCTCTCTACCACAGCGTAAATACAAAGCTAAAAGGAACCTCAGGATCCAACCACTATTTACATCCACTGGAAGTATTATGCCATCATCAGAAATGTTACCAAACTGGTATGACATAGAAAATGTTTGTGATATTAAGTTAACTTTAAAAAACACACAAAAACTCAGGTCTATATATAAAATACAATTAAAGCTATGTTTTAAAGAAACAAACAAAAATAATAAATTTATCTCCAAAAGTAATACATCAAAATTTAAAAGCAATTAAAATTGAGCATTGAAAGCATTCTTTTCCTACTTCTTAAATTTTCCAAAATTAAAAAATACACTTCAAAAAATTAACAAAGTGACAACTAGGGGCGTCTGTGTGGCTCAGTCAGTTAAGTGTCTGACTCTTGGTTTCGGCTCAGGTCATGATCTCACAGTTCGTGAGTTCGAGCCCTGCATCATGTTCTGTGCTGCAAGCACAGAGCCTACTTGGAATTTCTCTCACCTCTTTCTCTTCCCCTCCCGGCTGACTTGCTCCCTCGCTTGCTCGCGCGCTCTCTCTCTTTCTCCCTCAAAATAAATAAACATTAAAAAAATTAACAAAGTGACAACTGAAATTATTATACTTGATAAAAAGACAATTTAATAATTTATAGATTTTTCCCATTAGCTCTTAAGCTATTTTTGAAAGGACTAAGCAATATATTGAACATGAGGATGAAAAAAACAATCCATTTAAGGAATGAATAACAGCTAGGTTACTGTGTGACACTTTTGTCCTCACTGGCATACCAATATTGTGTTCTTAATTCTCCTAAATCATTTATTCCAACAGATTATCCAAAAGGTTTCAGAATAAATTAAATTGGCATTGATAATCATGTATCTATATTACACAGAGCTATAAATTATCTTTCCAAAAGTTATGGAGCCTTCTGGGAAAAAAAAGTATTTCAGGAGGCTACACTGGTTAACACTGATTAACCCAAACTGGAAATGAGGCCTATGTTTAAATACAAACATAATCAATTATAATAAAATTAAGGACAAAGAACTGGAGTCTTAGTATCTTAGACAATACTCAACTATCAATATTAGAGAGCCTTTAAACTATTTCCATTACTTCAGAGCCACATGAGAAGACAATTCCTGGAGGACAGTACCTCATAAAAATTAAAAAGCTAGAAAAAAGCATCTTTCCATGGATTCAATGAGGCATGTTTTCTCCACAAATATGCCAATTAAAAATTTTAAGATCAAGGATAAGAGGTAAATTCATTAAAAGTAACAACAGATACAATTTCTAATCTTGCTAAGTGTAGTGTTAAAACCAGATATTTTCTGTAATTGATATCATAAAATAACACAGAAGTAAAACAAAATCACAATAGGTTAATTTTCAGTCAAAACAGTAATACCATCTGTTTCCCCTACTCCCCCAGGCCCTTGTCATTTAAACAATCTACAGAGTGGTAGTTTTGTTCTTAATGTTTAAATAAATTTGGGGTACTATTGTCTAATGATATAAGCAAGATATTCAATCCTGGTGTAAAGAAATTAATGAGGCATGTCAACCGTAAAATACAATTATTTAAGCGTGAGAGAATACTATAGAGTAAACCAGACTTGGGAAAAGTAGGGTTATAAGACATCCACAACTCCTCCCAAACCCCATTTCCACCCTCACAACTTTTAAATATGAAAACTCCCTTGAAAGTGGGCAAAGACTATAACCAGGACCCATGTCAGAAATCAATCCATCTTAGTCTTTCTTCATATACCCCATACATTTACAATGTGCTTTGCTGTTTACAAAACATTCTACCTACACTACCTCTTAGGTCTTCACAAATAACCTGTGAGGTCAGCAAGGGTGGTATTTTTTTTTTTTAATAGGAAACAGAAAGGCCAATGATCTTGCTTATAGTGAAGCCAGACCTAGAAACCAAGACTCCTGCCTTCAATTCTGAAGCTTTTTCCACTATACATAACACTACCCCTTCTGTAATATAGTAAAGCCGTCTATAAAACATTTGGCTGGATTCCAAGATAGCAGTCCCAGACTGAATTGGACTCTATATACCAAATACTGTAAATAGTGAGGGTTTAATGTAATTACTGGCATGGAGGCATACATCTTTTTAAGTGAATCAGTCGATTTTAAGTTGGTTTAAGTTAATAGTGTATGTATGGTGGTGGAAACAAACAGAACACTATTCTAAAAAGAAGTCAAAATGAAAATACTACAGATATGCAAGTTTTACAATAGCTAATAGAAGTCGTGGTAAGCAAAACAGGAAATAGGAAAAAAGGAGACAAAGAATGGATAATTAAAAAGAACAGTGTAAAAAGAAACTGTATATTTTTATTTTCAGGAAATAAAATAAGGGGCTTCTGTCTTTTCTTTCCCCCGTAAGTAACTATGAGACTTTAGAACATTAGGCTATGTAATGATAAGAGAGGTAGAAGAGGATTTTATTTAGCCACTAAATGAATCCCTGCCAAAATTTCTGGCTCTGCAATAAAAAATCCTAAGTCATATTTCTAGATCAGCTGCTGGTACCATACAGTTTGAGTTAACCGATTTTTTTAAACTTTCAATTCTCACATCTGTAAAATCAAACAACCCTACTTAAACTATTTTCTTTCTTTTTTTTTTTTTTAAGGTTTATTTATTTATTTTGAGAGAGAGGGAGGGAGGGGCAGAAAGAGAGGGAGAGAAGAAATCCCAAGCAGACGCCACACTCTCAGCGCAAAGCCCAATGCAAGGCTTGAATCCACGAACCATGAGGTCATGACCTGGCCAAAATGAAGAGCTGGACACTCAACCGAGCCACCCAGGCACCCCAAAACTATTTTCTAATAATCTTGGAAGGAAGAAACAATGCCTGCAAAAGTAATGAACATTTTAATTCCCATTATCTACTGCAAAATAAATATTTCTCGAACATCTTATATGCTCACAGTACTAAGCTAGGCTAAAAGTACAGAGAAAGTAATGGTCTTTACAACCTAAATCAATAAGGCACAGAGAAATGCTTAACTAATAATGATTACAATTACATAACAAAATTGAGGCATCTCAGAGAAAGACATCTCATAAGAGCTGAGCTAAACACGGCAGAGAATGAAGTTGGATTTGATCAAGATACAAAAAAATAGACATTAAGTTTAGACAGGCAGAGAAGAGGCAAGTAGGCTGCAATGTCCTTTGGGTTCCCAAAGCACATCACTCATCTGTCATTGGATTTAGCACACTGTAAGATGGTTTATTTGTCATCCCCACTTAGACTGTAAATTCCTCTATGACAGAGACCTTGTTCAATTCATTTTTCTATCCCTAATACCTAGCAGAGGGCCTGGCACAAAGAAGACAACCAACACATTTTTTTTGAACAGGCAAGGACAAGATTTCCTATTTAAATTGCTGTATTTTAATCTACACCATTTTGTGTAAATCATTTACTCGTCTCTCAACTCCAAAACCACCATTCTAGACTCTGCTATTTGGTGACAGGGCTGAGACTACAACTGTATCCCATGGACTCTTCTGCCAGCTGTTCCAGGGAGCTCCCTGTTAGGCTTTGACAGTGGATTGACAGCAGAGGTAATAAAAGGAGACTGGAAAGCAGGAAGAGGGGTGAAAGGACTTCCTTCCAGTTCCTGGCAGCAGCAATTGCAGCCCCTCACCCTGGCATAGGAACTGGTTCCAGACTCCAGCTTCTTTGGGTACTTTTGGGTACTTCCAGAACCTGACCAGCAGCTGAACAAAGATGACCTCCTCAAAGGTTCAGAACCAGGCCAATGGAATCTCCTTTCTGAGCTCTTAAATTGTTTATACTGTAATGTTGTTCTCTTTTGCTGTTACAACCATCGAACCAACTCTCTATATTAAATCACCTCTGTTGAAATTCTTATTGAAGTCTGTTTTTTCTACCCAGGACTAATATGTTGTCAAACATAGTGATTCCAACTGCTCTCCTTTGAGAGATCTTGCTGCTTCACTGAAGGGGAAAAGTAAGGAAAATTCAGTGTTATTCCTAGAGATAAAATCTATTCTATAATAGATAACTCAAAACCCTTTAAATTTGCTGAGAGGCGCCTAGCTGGCTCAGTTGGTGGAGCATGCGACTCTTGATCTCAAGGTCGTGAGTTCCAGCCCCACGTTAGGCATAGAGATTACTTTAAAAAAATTTTTAATTGTCTGTTGAGTTGCACTATAAAAATCATTTCTCTTTTGTGAACTATCCAATTTGGAGGGGCACCTGGGTGGCTGAGTCTGCTGAACATCTGACTTAAGCTCAGGTCATGATCAATGAGGCTCGGCTCATGAGTTCGAGTCCCATGTCAGGCTCTTTGCTGACAGCTCAGAGCCTAGAGCCTGCTTCGGATTCTGTGTCTCCCTCTTTCTCTCTCTCTCACGAAAATAGATAAACATTAAAAATAATTTTAAACTGTCCAACTTGGAAAGAAAAAAAGACAAATATTTAAATAGTGCAGGCTGTTGCAAGCACGCCTTTTACTAGAGCATATATCCTAGGGAAAATGTGAGATGATAGAGCTGATCTGCTGTTCTTCTTCAAAGGTCTCAGGTCCCACAAACCTTTCCTCGTGTAAGCATAATACCATGCTGAATGTGATTCTTATAATAAATAAATATATGGGGGGGGGGCTCCTGGGTGGCTGAGTCAATGGAGCATGCAACTCTTGATCTTAGGGTCATGAGTTTAAGCCCCACACTGGACAGTTTACTTAAAAAAACAATTGGAATATTTTTAAAAATAAATACATGTTTTTGCTGTTGTTCAACATGGCCCCTAAATGCAAGCTAACTACTTTATCTAGTGTTCAACAAAAGAAACAGCAATCTGTTCTAAATAACTAAAGCTGAGCCGAGCGTACTGGTATAGTGTTCTCCCTTCCCGAGGGATCCTGAAGCATCTTTTTTTTTTTTTTAAACGAAGTGTGACTTTCATTTTACACATCAACTTTAGAATCTAATCCCTTCATAAAATACAACTCCACTCTATTCACTGGAAACAAAAAGAAATCCCCCTTGCAGGAAGAGTCCATAATCAACACATCTGTTGAAAATGACCAAAAGGCTTTGATAAGTTTTCATATGGTCTGTTACTTCACTTAATAAAATGACATTAGACAATTTAATCTGAGGTTAATTTCAAAAATGTTTCATTACTGTATTTTTTTAATTATGAAAAAATGGCAGATATGCAGAAGCAGCAAACATGTTGTTACTCCACCTCTAAATGAAATGGAAGAAAGCAAATTCAAGCAACAGCAATCTTTCTCAGATTTTATTCATGTACATTGCTGCTGAGCTTTCAACGGGAATATCCCTAGGCCCAGACTAACTATACTCGTCCACTTCAGGTGCCTGACATCTATAAGACAAAAGAGAAGTGAAAAGAATTTTAAACTTAAAAGTCCATGGCCAGTTCCACTGGAGTTCCTCCACAGAGCATAAAACTGGATAGTGGATCACCTCCCTGCCTTACAATCTACATCTGTAAAGTCAGTTATACTCATTACCCAGCTCCTGCTCCAGACTCACTAACACCAGCTTCTACTTAAGTACCAAGAGTCCGGTAACCACAGTCAGTGTGTCCATGTAAAATCAACCAAAACGTATTCCTTACAATAAGAAACACCAAAGGACCCACCTGATACATTAGGTGGAAGACTAGAAGGGGATAAAAGAATATTTTGACCTACAGAGAGGGAATGGACAGGGCAAATATTATTGTACCTTTGTACTCCCAAATTATATGCAGATCTACTCAGTTAAATGCAAATAAATAATCAATAAGTTACTATGATAACTAAGATTTCAGAGAAATGGAAAAAAATGAAGAAATTAACTGATGTCTAACAAAAATATCTTCACATCATGTGTAACAAACAACACTAATCAAGTGTAGGTCTGTATGTGGGCAGAATGTACATAATATCACAGTATTTTTCCTTTTTTAAAAATGGCAAACTGTGATGCATTGTTTAGTTTCTCCAGATTTAATAAACGATTGCTACAAAATTATGAGGTACTTTAAGTCATAACTAAAAATGTGTCCATAACTTTAATAAAGTGCATTTTAATATTAACTCACTTCTCTTGCTGAAAGCAATTATGCTTCTTTGCTTAATGTACAGAAACTGTCACTAAAACATATTATATATTATTCATTAGACATACATCACCTTTACTCCAAAGACCGCATAATATACACAGAAATGATGAATAAATCAGATTAAAGAGATAGACCTGACACTACACACTGAAGGTCAGTAATTGAAAAATGAAATTCCTAAGATGTTTGCTGACCTGCTGTACACAGTATCTATGTCTACAAAAACCTGGGTGCCAGCTGTCTGGTTATTCAACACATGCAGAAAAAAACTGAAAATTCTCAGAATGTCTCAGTATTTTCAATGTCTGCATTGTTCACATAATGTTAGTGGCTCTAATTTGAAATTTTCCTGTGTAGCGCATTTGAGGACCACCAGCATATTTTTAAAAACTCAGACTAGCCTACTGAGGCAGTTTTCCTTCATAAAATTCTCCATTTCACTCTCACACCTACTATAATTAACCTCAAATGTGGATTCCACAAGGGTACCTGAAGGAAATAACTCAAATCCTCAGAAAAAGTGAGGGGCCATATTTGCTGTGCTATCTCTGGAAAATGGAGTCTTACGTAACTACCCACTATTTTACTAAAAAGCACGTTAAATGTACAATCAAGATTTAAAAGATACCTGTTGACTGTGACAAATAGAAATTTCGGGGGTAAAAGTAATAGCCAAAAGTCCTATTGCTGCCATTTAAATTCTTTGTAAATCAAAGGATCAAAATATTCACTGTAAGAACCTAGATCTGACACCAATCTAAATTATTAAAAAATTCAACAACTATACCCCGGTGCAAGTGGGGAAAGTAGATTATCTACTAATTACACTAAGTATTCCAGCTTACCGTCTTGGAACTCACCAAAAGTAGATTATGTAATGCAAATCACTCATACGTTAGTTTTAAACATAATTCTCAGTCTAAAACACTAAAGCCATGTCTCAATTATTTTTAGTTTTTAAAAGTAAAGCGTATTACCAAAACAGTGAAGGCAAACCTGTCCTTTTCATAGCAAATAAATTTCTTGACACATCTCAAGGAAACCTATCATTTTCAAACCATTTTACCCCTTAAAGGCACACGTTCTCTCAAACTTCTGACAGCCATGCAGTACGCACCCAAAAAGGTTTCAAGGAGGTAAGTCTTATAAAGCCATTATGGTCTTAACGGGCAAATAATCGCAATGAATCTCGAAGTTTCAAAGACGAATTTTTACTAACAATCTCTGGAAGCAAGGAGACTACTTACACAGGAGGGAAATGATCCTGACAACCGGGGCTACCGCTCCCCGGCGACACCCGGTACCAAAGATCTCGGCGTCAACGACAGGGTTCAAAACGCGAAGGTTCCATCAGAAACAAACCAAGACACCCCCTCCCCCCACGACTCTCCTCCGGGGCAACCTCGCGGTTTTAGAAAGCAGCAACAGATACTCCTGGGCAGGCAGGCGGCACTCCAGGAATGTTTTCACCATGAGGGGTCTCTCCGCAGCCCACAAGGTACCCCGACGCCGAGCAGCGCCTCCAAACCCGAACCCCGACTCCAGCACTGCGGGCGGAAAGGGGGCATTTTGCACAAAGCGCCCCTACCCCACCCCCAGGGTGCAGACACATACCCCCGGCAGCGAGGGGGAAGCCCGGAGGAAAAACCCCACATTCCACGCCGCTGGCCTCCGAAGAAGGGGCCGCAGAGAGGCTGGGGCCCCCGCCCCGGGAGGCGAGGGGGCCGCACCGCAGCCCCGGCTTCCGCGCTGAGGAGCGGACAGCCAGGGGTTCCCAGCCAAGGAAGGAATCCAATCCCTGAGCTTCGCCCACCGGGTCCTCCGCAAACCGACCCACCACCTCCGCCGAGACCCTTGAAGAAACGCGAACAATGAGAAGCTGCCTCCCCCGCCATCCCCGCCCCAAGAGCGACCGGGGGCGGCAGCGACGCCATCTCCCCTCACGCCCCCGCGGGCAACACACCCCCGGACCCCGGGCCGCCGTCAGCCGCCAGCAGCCCGGCCGAGCCGACGCGCGTCTCGGCCCGCGGTTCCCGCGCCCTTCGCCTCCTCGTCCGCCCCACTCACCGGCTCCTGCCCCAGCCCGGGACTCCGCTGGCCGCGGCCAGACCGAGACTCAGGTACAAGCCGCCGCGGCCGCCGGCGCCGCCGCACAATATGGCGAGCCTCGGCTTCCGCAATGGAGCTCGGGAAATACAACAGGGGCCGCTCAATATTCATGAGAGACTGAGGGGAAGCCGGCTCGGCCAGCGCTGCGGGGAGGGCGGGAAGGAGCGAACGAGCAAGGGGGCGGAGGCGCGGCACGGGGGCGTGCACGGCGCGGGAAGGCTCGCGGTGCGAGGGGAGGGGGCGCCGCCGCGTGCTGGCCTGGAGGATGCGAGCCGCCCCTCCCGGAGCCGGCCCCGCCCCCCACCCCGGCGCCCTCCGCGGGGTCGACGCAGCCCCGGGGCAACGCCCGGATGTCGACGGCGCCGCCTCGTCCTCGTCGTTCTGGCTCCTTGAGCTCTAGTGCCCCTGCCTCGGCCCACCCATTACACCTCCTTGGCCGGCTGCTGGGGTTTGGGCTCAAGAGTTCTGCTCTCCGTGACTGCCTCCTGTTCTTACACCCATCCCACTACCGGGTAGAAATCCTCGTTAGACCTTCAGCTCTAGAACTTCACCTGAACTTCGGCATCCTATCTCCCCGTTTAACAAACACACACCATCCTGGCCCAGTGAACCTACAAGATCTAATTATTCCAGGGAAAATGACCTTCTATTCTAGAACTATATTGTTGCACGTCTGTAAGTATTCTGATTGTTTTCATCAGCTCTATTATACCTTGCTGCTATTTTATTCCTACCCCCTTGGCCCCTTCCAGTATTCTCTTCTGAACTTGAAAATATAAGAAGTAATAGATTAAATAGATGTAATTATTTCCTGAAACACAACCAATGCGAATAATCTATAAGCTGAAGAAGTAACAAGTGAGAGTTCCCTGACCTCAAGGTGTATCATTGGTGAGATGTCCTGCTCTCTTGAAGATAACCAACAATATCAGATAGTAAATACGAAGGCATTTGTGGCATAAGGAAATGGGCCACACTGGGAATTGGCTATAAACAAACTAGGTTTATAACCTCCAGTGTGCCTCTAACTATATGACTTAAAGTAAATGGCATAACGTCTCTGGACTTAATTTCCTAAGGAACTAGGATTTGAGTAGGATTGTGGCCATAGTTTTGGATGGGTAGAAAGAGGGCAGGTACCAAAATACTAAAGACAACCCATTATGTATCCCGTTTAGCAATCCATTAAAGTAAACGAGGGAAGCAAGAGCAACGCATTACTCTTTTTCAGTGACTTGAAAACTTTCACCTACTATCTATAGATTTAAATAAGAAACGACAATTCTTGGGAGTCTGGCTGTTCAGGTGGTAGAGCATGCAACTCTTGATTTTGGGGCTGTGAGTTCCAGCCCCATGTTAAGTGTGGAGCCCACTTAAAAGGGAAAAAAAAGAAATGACAATTCTCAGACTCTACAAAGCCCTTTGAGGTCAAAAAAATCAAAATACAAATAGTCTCCAAATTACAATTCCACATATGACTTTTCAACTTAATGGTTGAAAGTGTTACTATTCGGCAGAAACCATAATTTAGATTTTGAACGTTTCCTGGGCTAGCTATATGTAGCAGGATACTCTTGTGATGCTGGGCAGCAACAGTGAGCCACAACTTCCAGTCAGCCGCTTGATCAGGAGGGTAAACAGCTGATACACTTAACAATCACTTTGTACCCGTATACAACCATTCTATTTTTCACTTTCAGTACAATATTCAATTACATGAGATATTCAACACTTTATTATAAAACGGGTTTTGTGTTAGATGATTTTGCCCAACTGTAGCTAACATAAGTGTTCTGAGCGTGTTTAAGGTAGGCTGAGCTAAGCTATGATGTTCAGTTGGTTAGGTGTATTACATGGATTTTTAACTTAAAATATTTTCAACCTCTGCTGGTTCATCAGGACATAACCTTTTCGTATGTAATCAGGGAATGCTTCTGCTTCCCTCTTCCTAGAAGAGTCCCCTTTCTAGAGACAGTGCAGTTGCAGAACCATCCCCCTTCTTTATTCATGACGACTGCATGTGTAGTTCTATTAAAAGTGTTCATAATTCAGGGGAGCCTGGGTGGCTCAGTCAGTTGAGCGTCCGACTTCATGATCTCATGGTTCGTGGGTTCAAGCCCCGCATCAGGTTCTGTGCTGACAGCTAGCTCAGAGCCTGGAGCCTGCTTCAGATTCTGTGTCTCCCTCTCTCTCTGACCCTCCCCTGTTCACGCTGTCTCTCTCTCTCTCTCAAAAATAAATGAAACATTAAAAATATTTAAAAAAGAGAGTGTTCATAATTCAGAACCTTTTGCTCCACTTATGCCTGTGAAGATAACGATGTGTGGTTAGATTAAGAAATTCAGTTGATGTTGCAAAAAGTGATCATTTGTAGAAAGCACAGGAACTTTATGGATGAAAGTTAAATATAGTACTTAAAAAAGATTCACAGGAGAATTAGTGGGAAAATGGAAAACTTATGGGATATCTGGATTAAATGTGATTAAAAAGCTAGACCTCAGGCTAGCATCCTTAATATGAAAGACACTACTGACAAATTAATGGAACTCATATTATCTATTTTATCCCTTCCTTAAAAACTTGGCACCGAGAGTACTATGGTCCTTTCCTGACTATATTAATCGGGAAAGATTATGTTATGGAATAGTAACAAAATTTGCAAAATCTCCATGCCTTAGCACAACAAAACATTTATTGCTTGTTTCATGCTTCAGGCTTCATATGACTCAGACTCACCCTGTTCGAGTCACTCCAGGAACCAGATTGACAGAGGGTCCACCATCTTGTAGCTATAGCACGAAGATCACAGCACCTGAGTCTCTGTGGCAGAGGAAGCGACTAAAGAATCACAGCCTTAGATTGGGAAAAAAGCAAATTACTGATCTCATTTCATTGGCCCAAACTAGTTACATAGCCTCCCCCATGTGCAAAGAGACTGAGTCATTGAACCAAGTGAGAAGTAGGGATATTGGTAAATAATACTAATGTCACCCATCCTGACCCCACCAGCGAGCTCCTATATATTATGACAAACTCCCAAGAAGTTTTATTCCATAACAATGGAAGCTATGCTTTCAAAAGTAAACTCTTGTACTTGTTAAGAATTGACTATCATGTAAATAAATGGACTTTCCATTTACTTCCCCTTTGTTTTAATTGTATATTAAATCAGTGTCAGCTGATGATTTGACATATCCAACCTACATTCCTTTTGCTAATTTTTTGACCTGACATAAGGGATATTACCCTTACAAACATTTTCTACTAATACTCGGCTCCCATGTTAAATGTACTAATTGGAAGTGATAATTATATTTTGAGTAGGAAAACATTAAATTAACACTGCATAATATAAGTATCATACTATAGGTAGATGACTACATGAACTATAGTTAACTTTTTGGGGCATCTGGCTGGCTCAGTCAGTATACATGCAACTCTTGATATTGGGGTTGTCAGTTCGAACCCCATGTTGGGAGTAGAGTTTACTTAAAAGATTATTTTCCCTCAATTGGGGAATATAGACCCTGTTAATCACATGGTGAATTGATTACAAATATCATGTCTGATAAAATTCATGGCTTTATTAGCTTTCTGCTATGGTAATGCTACAAAATTAGATTAGTTCAGCTCAGCCAACTTTTATTGAGGATCTACTATGTGCCAACACTGCCAAGTTTCTGAAATAAAGATATTAATGTGATCAGGTCATAAGTTCCTTGATAGCAGAAATCTTGTCCATCAGTGCCTATGTAGAAATTAGTGCAATGCTTAGCACATATATCAGATGCTCAATAATAGGGGTTAAGAGAATGAAAGACTGGGAATCTTTGATCCCAATGTGCATATGAATTAGCACAGTACATATGAGCTTGGCTTGCCTCACTTTTATCACTTAAGAGTAGAAATTTCTATTAAGGTTGCAGTTAGTCCTTCCAGAGTCTTTCTCTATTTAGGCAGTGTGTTTTAAATGGAAATTTATGCTTGCCTCTTCTATGTATACCACATAGATATCTTTTCTAGCTGTTCTCCAAATATCTAATGGTTATCTGCTCTTCTGAAATGAAAGACTGTGTGACACCAGTAGCCTGTTAATAATAAGCTACGTTTGTGTAACAGTTTATATAACACATTTATATTAATTATTTTACTGAATCTTCAGATCAGTCCTCCAAGTTATTATTCCTACTTTACAGACAAGGAAAAGATGACTTTTGTGGTTAACTAGCTTTCCCAAACATTGAGCTCGTAAGTGGAAGAGCTGAGGCTTAAAGCTAGGTCATCTGAATTCAAATCCAAGGATACTTTCCTTTATGCCACGTGTGTCTTCCAACTTTATGCTGCATACACAGCTCCAGCATTTTTCTTCTTGCTAATGGGTAAGCAGCATATAAACAAACATCTCCAGAGCTTTCTCTCAACCCTAGTATTATTCCAATCCTCAGTGTGGTCTTTTTAAGAAGTTAGAGATGATGCTAAATGTAACAGTATATTAACCTGATCCATTGACAGAAAACTAGCAGGTCTTGTTTTTGTTTTCTTAGAAGACTTGCTTTAAGAAAACAAAACAAAATTAAAATTAGGTTAGAAGACAGAAATAGCTTGGGATTTAATCACCATATATATACATATATATATATATATACACACACACACACATACATACATACACCATTGTCAAAATATATCTTCTACCAAAATCTTTATTTGCCATCTTTTGGATGTGTTGTGCTTTCTTTGAAAGGGTCAACTTAAGTAGGGACATTGTAGAAAGGCCTAAAGAGACCTATAATTCAAGGTGGCTTCAGGAAGCAAGCAACTCAAGATTTACAACCTCTTCAGCTGAAAAAATATAGCTCTAGCCACAGGCCTTAGTTTTATTTGTATTTTAGCATAGCGTATATTCTTTTTGTGACACTTCACTTGGCGTTTTAGTTCAGTGTTCCTTTTGTATTCTCAAGACAACGGAGATAATTGGTGCTACCCTTAACTGTTCAACTTGAAGGAGTTAAACAGATTAAATGAGATGGGCTAGTTAGACTTTTGGGGAGAACTAAACAATATTACTATTTCCCTCCTATGGAGAGTTGGAATGTATTTTATGTGTCCCAGATGTGGCCACATTCTGCCTAACATCTGTTAGTGCATCTTATTAAAATAATGAACTAGCATGTGTTTGAAAAGTCAAAAGAATGAATAAAGTTTTCATCCTGATGCAGAACAAATAGCCAAATGTTTCTTTGTAGTGAATAATAGAGCATATAAATGGGAGATTTTATTGTGATATCCAGCTTCAAATATAAATTGAAATATGATTTAATAATTACTGGCTCAAGTTTTCTAGTATGAAAAATATTTATTCCATTCAAATAAACTGTATAAGTTTTTTTCTTTTCAAAATGTTTACTGCAAGGGAAGAGATTTATGCCTTGGCATTGATATAGGAATCCCAAGAATCATCCTGGAAACTAGCAATGAATAGATAATTAAGATTGAAACTCTGAGCTAAAATGGAGATTTCTCTGAAAGAGAAGACTGGAAAATCCTTGTGGGGATGTACAGTAGAAGAGTGCAAAATATTTAAATCAAATTACAGCTTACTCCAACTGCCTTTGTGGACATTTTAATTTTTTCCACTTAAAACAAGCATGGTTATAGAATTGTTTTTTGTGAGGTGAGAGAGTAGAGGGTAAAGACATCTCTTATATGACACATTTCTTGGAAATGTTTTTAGTAAAGAATTTAAAAGAACTGACAAATCCCATCCATACAAAGAAAATTTTATTTTATTTTAGACTACATCAAGATCTGGAAACCCTTGCAGTATTTATCTGCTGAGTCATTAGCATTTTATACTCTACAGAAGCAACCCATTTAAATATACATTGAATAACATACTAAAGTAGGCTTTAATTCAGGTAAATCTGAAAACTATTCTGGTCAACCCAGAAGAGGTTTTATGTGTTACATCCAGGAAGAAATATTTTCTAAGGATTTTAGTCTGTCTGTAGAAAAGTTTTATCATTTTTTATTTATTTATTTTTTAATTTTTTTATTAAGTTTTTTATTTATTTTTGAGAGACAGAGACAGCGCAAGCAGGGGAGGGTCAGAGAGAGAGGGAGATACAGAATCTGAAACAGGCTCTAGGCTCTGAGCTAGCTGTCAGCACAGAACCCAATGCGGGGCTCGAACCCACAAACTGTGAGATCATGACCTGAGCCAAAGCCGGACGCTCAACCGACTGAGCTACCCAGGTGCCCCTATCATTTTTTAAATGAATACATTTTACATACCATGCTTATAAGATCAGAATTACTATTGTCCCCTAAGAATTATGAAGTGTGTCACATATGAAGTAAGATGGGATACAGGTGGCTGCAAAAGAACCTTTTTTTTAAAGCTTATTTATTTTTGGCTTAAGTTTTCTAGTATGAAAAATGTTTATTCCATTCAAATAAACTATGTAAGTTTTTTTCCTTTCAAAATGTTTACTGCAAGGGAAGAGATTTATGCCTTGGCATTGATCTATTCTTGAGAGAGAGGGAAAGCATGAGTGGGGGAGGGGGAGAGAGAATCACAACCGGGCTCTGCTTACAGCACAGAGCCCGACACAGGGCTTGATCCCATGAACCATGAGATCACTACCTGAGTGGAAATCAAGAGTCAGATGCTTAGCTGATTGAGCCACCCAGGCACCCCTGCAAAAGACCCTTTTTGTCATAGTATCCTGTTAAGGATATATGGATGACCATGACCAAACTTGCCCTGTTGTGTCCCTCTCCAACACTTACTCCTCTGTTCTAATTAGTTCTTGTTCTAAGACAGTATTGATGTTCTTAGTGTATTTGCAATTCCTTGACTTCTTGACATTTACATATCCTTGCAGCCTCCAGTCTCCACTCATGGATTTTATTATATTAGCTCTCCTACTTTGACCCTTTCCTAAACTCTAAAAGATGACTGTGGGCCTGACCTTAAAACACAGCTATCCTTTCTTCCACATGATCCAGTTCTCAGCTATTTGCCAACCTATTCATTTCCTGACTTGCTCTTTAATTAGGCTTGGCCATATTTTTATCCCAGCCTTTAGCTTGGGGCTTGACACATAGTGAATGGAAACTGTATTACAAGAAGATGTCAAATGTAACCTGTAAACACTATGCCATTCATGGTACAGAAAAAGACCCATCTCTATCAACAAATGTGGAAAATTCAGAGTTCTTTAGTAGAAAACAACAGAGAAGCAATGAGGTTGCTATGTCTGGTACTGAATACTCCAGGAACGATCTTGGGTCAGGAGAACCTGTGTTAATAATGTCATGTGATATGTTGGAGCTATCTCCCCCCTACAAAATAATGACCAATAGGAAAGTTTGTTGTTGGTGGACTTTCACGTAGAACTGTATTTGGATGTTGATTTTGTGGTATTAAAAAATTGTTTTTAATTTATTTTAGAGAGGGAGAGAGCACAAGTAGGGGAGAGAGGTGGGGGGTGGGGTGGGGAGATAATCTCAAGCAAGCTCCCTGCTCAGCACAGAGCCTGACACAGGGCTGGGATCCCACAACCCTGGGATCATGACCTGAGCCAAAATCAAGAGTTAGACATTCATCAGACTGAGCCACCCAGGTACCCCTTGGATGTTGATTTTGAAGAGTCCTGTCAAAAAAACACCGTAATGTTTCATACCAAGAGTAAAAGTTTAATGTACATTAATCCTAATATTCCAAATGGAACTTGAAATTTGATTAGTTCTCAAACCACATTTAGCATATTTCTCTCCCATTCACTTACCTAGTTTAGCTGTGTGCAAATATGTCCCCCTAACCCATCCACCAGAGTGAAAGTAGCATGAGGGCACATTGTCATCATTCATTTTTCAACACCAGTCATTATTCATCTGTAAATGGGCCTCAGTACTTGACAAAATATAATGTATAAGCATTAAACATATATATATAAATGTATATATATACATATGCCTTGTTCTTAAGATATATCTGGTATGGTTTTAAGTAATGAAAATAACTATGATTTTTAAAAAGAAGTCATTAAAAATACTTGCTTTGTATATTTTACAGATAGTGTTTAGTTTAATCATTGCAACAATATTTAGAAAATGAACATTTGAATAGGTATCATTTTCTACCTCCCATATTCCCACAATCATAATACTGATTGTTGGTCTGTGTTTATGAACATGCACATTAATGATGTGCATGAAAAATGACATAGTCTCCTAAGAGGGCAAAAATTTAAATGTGTATGTCTTTCAGCCTAAGAAATCCAGTTCTAGAAATATATCTTACAGAAGTACTCATACAAGTGTGCAAAGAAATATATACATGGATGTTAATTTTTACATTGCTTGTGCTTATAAAAACCTGAATATAATTCACATTTTTGGCTAAATAAATTTTAGTATTATATATAGTACTATATCATATAACTGTTAAAAAGAATGCGATAAAGCTACAAGTTCTAATATAGAAAGATAAAAATATATTATCAGGTTTCTCAGCAATATATGCAATATGTACCATCTATCCCATTTTCATAATACAAATTCAAAAGAATATACACCAAACTTAAGGGTTCTATTTAAGGAAAGGAGGACTTTTGAGGACTTTCAGTTTCTAAATTATTTTTTAATTTCTTTATTGTTTGCATGTTCCACACATAAGAATTGTGTTTGTCATAAAAGCAGTAGATGCAATTACATATAAAAAGTAAACTTCTCTAATAAAACTGAGTGAAATTTCTGCACATGTGTACTTATTATTAACTGAAGAACTGAGGTAAAGACAAAAGCTGTTCTAGATCAGGCATCATTAGCCAAAAAAATAGAAAAACTAGAACTTGGAAATTCTTTACTTTGTTTCTAGAGATCTAGTTGTGTAGTGGCCTTGGAAATCAGGGATTCAAATGTCTTACTACTCGACCTCAATTTCCATTCCCCCAAACATTCCTGACTCTACTTAGCAAGAATTTAGGCTAAACAGGGACCAACCAATGATTACAGAACCCTCAAATAGCAACCCTTTAAAAGAGTTCTAGAACCTATGTAATTATCTTGAGATTCTGTTCTGCTACTAATTTATATCCCACAGTCTCTAGGGGAAATACCAGGTGTTGTTTGCTAATTAGACTCCTAGTACTCCTTCCAGAAATTCATACTGATTTAGCTTGTGATTGCTGGAAATAAGTACAAATTGTAGGTTGAGAATGAAATATTTGAATTTTCCATCTTATATATATATACATTTATCTATTCCAGGGAATTTTCATTTTCTAGACTATTTGAGATCACCATATGGTAAAAAGCTTGAGCAATGTATTAGACTGGGTTCAAGAGACTTGATCTTCCTCCAGATTGGCTCAGATGACCCAAAGGGTCACAGCAAGAGCACTAGCCACTGCAGTTGAGATAGAGTGGGGGTGGGGTTGTGCAGAGATAGAGGGACTCAGAATAGTCAGGTTGTTTGTCCAAAGTGGCCAAATGCCCAGAGCTGGAGCAAGAATACAAATCACAGGCAAGGAGGAAGTCCACGAAAGAGGGGCACAAGATAAGTTTAAGGGGGTACAATACATCCACCAGAAAGCTGAATCAGGGGGTCTGAAGTCAAATCATCAAGGTAGCTATCTTTCCTTCTCCAGAGGAGAGGATGACAAGTGAGGTGAGGAATAAGGGTGAGGTATAACATGGCTGGTGTTAGCTGAGACTAGCAAAAGGACGCCCCTGACCTTGCCTCTGGATCCTAAAGTTTCAGGTGGGCCTGGCTGAAGACACGTGTAGAACAGAGTATTGAATGAGGGTTGTGCGAAACTGAGAGGGTTAGTCTGGAAAACTGGAGATGGATCCAAATAGCATATCGAATTTGCAACAAGCTCCCGAGATGGATGTGAGCAAGAGCCACAGACAGTGAGAGCTGATCATGTGATAATTGGCTTTCTTTTGGTTCTCCTAATTTCTTTGACCCTCCGACCCTCTCCAGCTCAGTCTCTGTTGTAGCTTTTCATCATCACCCCAAGCTCTAAGTTTTAGAATGTCCCAGGGTTTAGTCTTAGGACTTTTTCCCCCTCTTAATTTATATCCTCTCTCTGGGGGATCCTATTCAGTAATGTGGTTCTAAGTACTACTGATATGTTGACTACTCTCAATTTTCTCCAAACTTGTGGACTTCTATAAGTTTCTGGAAAGGACCTCTCCAAACTCACGTCCAACTTCTTGTTCAGCCCCTCTACTTGGATGTTTAATAGATGTCTCAATGGGGTACCTTGGTGGCTCAGTCAGTTGAGTGTTTGACTCTTGATTTCAGCTCAGATCATGATCCCAGAGTCATGGGATGTGCTGGGCTCTGCACTGAGCGCTGAGCATGGAGCCTGCTTAAATTCTGTTTCTCCCTCTGTTTCCTCTTCCCTGCTCATGCTCTCTCTCTAAAATAAAGAATGAATGAATGAGTAAAATTTCAATAGGTATCTCAAATACAAAATGCCTAAACTAGATCTCTTCTTTGAAATATAAACAAAGAACAATACAGTATATAATTTTTAACTGTCCTTTTATTTGTAGCTATAATATCTATATTGCTTTATAGACCCAAGGGAATTAAAAGAAATTACTCTTTATGATTACTTAAAACCACATAAATAACTTAAGTGTAAAATTAATGTTTTAAGTGTATTTGCATGCATATTCATTTATGCAGCCCCTTAGCAAGAGTCAATAATTAACCAGACTCAGTAATTCAAAGACACATAAACTATAGACCCTATCCTCAAAGAACCTGGCATCTAGTAGGGTACACACACATACTAAATATAATGAGGCCAACAAGATAAAGGCAATAGGAATAATTCTTCCTTGAGGCCCATTATTAATTACAGACTATGGAACAGCTCCTCTCATAGGACTCCAGTCTTGGTAATATTAGCTTTAATCCTGAAAACGAGAAGAATTGTAGGTGAGTTCACAACTGTGCTAATAGCCAACCTCATAAACTCTGTATGTGTCAGGTACTGTGCTAAGTATTTTAGAAGCATCATGTCATTTAATTTTATACCAACTTTATGAAGAAGTTACCATAATTATTACGATTTTATGGATTGGAAAATATAGGTTTAAAGCATTTCAGTACTTGCCTAAATCACCTCAAGTAATAGGGTGGGCAAATCCATATCCTTAACCACTGTTCTAAACTGCCTTCTCATAATTGGTGACGCTGCTTTAACAAATAATGGTGGTAGGATTTTTAAATATTTGTACTGAAATAAAAGAATAAATATACAAATAATCAAAATAGTGAATATCCATTATACTTTAGTAATAATCCCCAATTACTAAACATAATTGTATAGAAAGGACTATAGCATGAGAAGTCAAGAAATGTTGGGTTCAGTTTTTCAAAGCTCATAAAGATATAGGATTGATCATTTCAAGTTTCCTGCTGATTACCTTTGGAGACAAGTTATTAGTTCTAAAGTACATTCTGTGTTTTGCGCCTTCTCTTATTACTATAACATAGATAAGCTAAGATGGAAAAATCATCAGACTTGCAAAAGCTAAAAGAATAGAAGCCAAAGCCTATAGGAATATAAATTTATTATCTGTTATGCATTGATTTATCACATATGGTAGGAATTTAAACCAGATGTATGCTTACTGGAAGAGGCCAGTCCAAGACAGAAAAGGGAGAGGAATGTGACCTCAACTTGAAAGTAGAAAATCAGAACTTGGTGGTGGTTCAGAAGTTTCCTTTTATGCTAGTTATATAATAAAATAAGAGTTCTCCAACCATCTTTTCAGATTAACTGGGACTTCATTTCTCAATCTGGAAGTTATTGAAACTTCCGGCTTTTGAAATACAATTATTTTTATTTGAGAAAGACCTAAGATTTTCTGAGTAACTTTTGCCTAATCTAAGGCAAAACATTTTTGGAAAAAACAGTTCTGATAGGTAAATTAAAATTTACATATTCCTAGTTGCTTCATTCTCACCTGGAATTTAAATGTCAAATTTTAATAGCTAGAATTCAGTAACATCTTTGTCTGCCATCTGCTTTTTTTAACTGAAGTTTATTTTTGTTTTTAAAAAAATTTTTTAATGTTTATTTATTTTGATTTTTTTATGTTTTTTATTTATTTTTGAAAGACAAAGAGAGACAGCATGAGCAGGGGAGGGTCAGAGAGAGAGGGAGATACAGAATCCGAAGATAGGCTCCAGGCTCTGAGCTAGCTGTCAGCACAGAGCCTGATGCGGGGTTCGAACCCACGAACCATGAGATCATGACCTGAGCCGAAGTTGGACACTTAACAGACTGAGCCACCCATACGCTCCAATGTTTATTTATTTTGAAGGAGAGAGAGAGCGTGCAAGCAGGAGAGGGGCAGAGAGAGAGGGAGACAGAGAATCTGAAGAGAGCTTCAGGCTCTGAGCTGTCAGCATAGAGCCCCACACAGGGCTCAAAGTCACGAACTGTGAGATCAAGACCTGAGCCGAAGTCGGACACTTAACCAACTGAGCCACCAGGCGCCACTTAACTCAAGTTTTAAAAAATCTATTCGTTCATGTCACATTTAAGTATTGAAAGCAATTGCATTTTAAGGATGTACATTGTGTGGGGGTGGGGGGACTTAGCCTAACATGAGTAATCTAGTTATGTAATCTTTTTATTTTTTTAAACTTTAAAATTATTGGAGAAAACATCTGTCATAATAAATGCTTTAGTTTGGGAACAGTCTTGGAACAAAAGAATACACAAAATGGAACAACTTTGCAGTGATTCCTCTATTTTTTGAGGGGAAATTATCTTGAAAATCATTAGTTGGGCAATGATGTATTTCTCACCAGTACTTGTGATATAGTTTTCAGTTTATTTTCACAATACATTTATGTGATCATATACTTTAAAAAAATAATTAGCCAATTTAGACAGTTTCTATCATAGGAGAACAACTCAAGACGACTGATTATACTATGGAGACATGCACATGGGCACACGTACGTCTATACTGACTGCCAAAGAGAGTTAATTTGCTCAAAGCTAGAGCGATCATTGCCAGCCTAAGAAAAACATAGAAAAAAGGTCCCTTTCTCTATAAGGAGTTCTCAGTAGGAAACTAAACACGTGCCTAAAAGAAACTACCTGAATGTCTCATTGTAGGTCTATAAACTGCCAAAACAATCGGTTCTTTTGTTTAACTTCCCTCAAAAAAGTATTGAGCAGTCATTGTGTTCTGGACACTTCTAGGCATCAGGAGGAAAAACACTAAAAACATGCAAATGGTATGTTTGCTTACCCTGCTTGAGGTAATTAATTATATGATAACATTCCTTTCTTATGGAGGTAAAATTTACATGCAATGAAATGCATAGATATCTGTACAATTGGATGTGAGTGTTTAAATTTTTTTTAATGTTTATTTATTTTTGAGAGAAAGACAGAGCTTGAGCAGGGGAGGGACAGAGAGAGGGAGACACAGGCCTCCAGGCTCCGAGCTGTCAGTACAGAGCCTGACACGGGGCTCCAACTCAACGAGCTGTGATATCATGACCTGAGCCAAAGTTGGACACTCAACCCACTGAGCCACACAGGTGCCCCTGGATATGAGTTTTAACAAATGTATGTACTCAGGTAACTACCACCCCAATCAAGACATAAGTCACTTCCATCACCTCTAGAAAATTTCTTCATGTCTTCCTTCAGTCAATCTCCCTTCCCAGATAGGCAGTTGTGTTCTGATTTCTATCATCATGGGTTATTATGCTCTTGAAGAAAGATATGTATTCTTTTGTGTCTGATTCTCTTACTCTGTACAATGTTTTAGAGATTCACCCATATTGTTGTATTAGTACTTTATTCCATTTTATTACAAATATTCTTTATATACATACACACCATTTAAAAAAAATCCATAATCCTGTTGATGAATATTTGTATTTGCTTCCAGTTTTTGGCTACTAAAAATAAAGCTGCTATTAACATTCTTGGTCAAGTTTTTGTGAATGTTGAGTTTCATTCTCTCTGATAAATACCTAGGAGTCGAACTGCTGGGTCATTAGGTGGGTATATAATTTTATAAGAATCTCCCAAACAGTTGTCCTGAGAGACTGTGTCATTTTGTACTCCATCAGCAGTGTGAGTGTTCCACTTGTACAACTTGCTCACCAACAATTGATGATGTCTTTTAGTTTTAGCCATTTTAGTGGGTGTCAAGTGGAATTTCAATGTGGTTTTAATTCATATTCCCCGGATGTCTAAAGATGTTGAATATCTTTTCATGTGCATTTTTGGCCACTTACAAAGCTACGTTTGTGAGATGTCTGTTTTTTGCGTATTTAAATTTTTTTATCCTTTTATTTTTGACTTGTAGGAGTTCTTTATATATTACTGTATAAGTTCCCTATCAAATATATGTATTAAGAATATTTTCTCTCCATTTATGGCTTACATTTTTAATAGATTTTATCTTTTTAGACATGTTTTAGATTAACAGCAAAATTGAGTAGAAGGTATAGAGAATTCCCATCTACCTCCTGCCCCTACATATGCATAGCCTCCCCCACTGTCAACACCCTGCACCAGAGTGGTACATTTGCTATAATCAACAAACACATCATTATCAACTGATAGGTCATTATCACCCAAAGTCCATAGTTTACATTAGAGTTCATTCTTGGTGTTATACAATGGGTTTGGACCAACGTATAATGATAAGTATCTGCCATTATAGTATCATACAGAGTACTTTCAATAGCCTAAATTCCTCTATGTTTTGCCTATTCATCCCTTTCTCCCCCATCTTCTGACAACCACTGATTTTTTTTAAGTTTATTTATTTTGAGAGAGGGAGAGAGGGAGAGGGAGAATCGCAAGCAAGCTCCACATCATCAGCATGGATCCCAAGGCGGGGTTCGAACCCACAAACCATGAGATCATGACCTGATGCAGTGCTCAAATCCACGAACCGTGAGATCAGGACCCAAGCCAAAGTCAAGAGTCATACGCTCAACCAACCTAACCACCCAGGTGCTCCAACCATTGATGTTTCTATTGTCTCTGTAGTTTTGCTTTTTCCAGAATGTCATATAGCTGGAATCATATGTAGCCTTTTCAGATTAGCTTCTTTCACTTAGTAATATGCACTTAATGTTCCTCCATGTCTTTTCATGGCTTGATAGTTCATTTCTTTTTAGTGTTGAATAATATTCCATTGTCTAGATATACTGTGGTTTATTTATCCATTAACCTGGTGAAGGACATTTTGGTTGTGTCCACATTTTGGCAATTGTGAATAAAACTGCTGTAAAAAACTGTGTGCAGGTTTTTGTGTGGACATAACTTTTCAACTCATTGGAGTAAATACCAAAGAGTGCAATTCCTAGACCACGTGGTCAGAGAATGTTAAGTTTTGTAAGAAACTGCCAAAGTGGCTGTATTCCAAACTATATTCCAAAGTGGCTGTACCATTTTGCATACCCATTAGCAATGAATGAGATTTCCTGTTGTTTCATACCCTTGCCAACATTCGATGTTGTTAATATTTTGGATTTTGGCCATCTAATAGGTGTGTAGTAGTATCTCATTGTTATTTTAATTTGTAATTTTATAATGACATATATTGATCAACTTTTCATATGCTTATTTGCCATCTGTATATATTCTGGGGTGAAAGTTCTACTTATGTTTTTTATCATTATTTAATTAGATTGCTCTAATGTAAGAATTTGATACATATTGTAAATAGATTATATAGTCAAGCTAGTTAACATATCCAGTACCTCACAAATCCAATAGGGTTTTTGTGTGTGGTGAAAATACTTGAGGTCAACTCTTAAATATGGGCTGTTTCACGAATTTATCTGTCATCCTTGCACAAAGGCCATGCTAACTTCTTTGTGTCATTCAATTTTTGTATATGTGTGTGTGCTGCCAAAGTTATACTTGAGATTTATTTTTTCCATACATTTTTACAGTTGTTCCAATACCAATTGTTTAAAAATATTCCCTATCTTTGGGCACCTGGGTGGCTCAGTTGGTTAAGTGTCCAAGTCTTGATCTCGGCCCAGGTCATGACTTCACGGTTCCTGAGTTCACACCCGCATCAGAGCCTGTTTGGTATTCTGTCTCCCTCTCTCTCTGCCCCTCCCCTACTTACTGTCTCTCTCTCAAAATAAATAAAAATAAACTTAAAAAAATTCCCTATCTCATTGTGTTGACTTGGCATCTTGGTAATATTCAGTTGATTATATATATATATATATATATATATATATATGGATCTGTTTTTGATTTCACTATTCTCTCTACACACACACGCACATTTTATTACTATATTGTCTAATCCAGGTTGGATTCATTCTTATATTTTTATTTTAATTTATATACATTATATTTATTATATCCATTTTAAAAATTCCACCTTAAGAAATTAAAATTAAAACATCTTCATAAAGTATTATGGGCCCTTGGCACTATGCCTAAGGATAATTGGACCTTGTATGGGTAAAGCTAGGTTCTGCACATGTAGCCATGTCAGAAACTAGGTGCAGAGACCAATGAAACTCTCCTTAAGAGCGTAGACTGACTTGTGGGGAAGAGCACTGGGTGTTATATGGAAACCAACTTGAGAATAAACTATAAAAAAAAAAAAGCATAGACTGGACTTGCAGACCTTGAGAGTAGCCAATATCTAGGAGCCTGTGGTAGTTTACTTTCAGTGTTGTGTTTTCATTGTATTATCCCTATGACTAAAGTCTTGTTAAGTATTACGATACTGACTTAGTTGGTCTATGGGGAGTTAAGGAAAATATGTTTTTCAGTCAGGGTTCTTAGTTATAAGCAACAAAAGCTACCTTTGGTTGAGTAGAAAGGGAGTTTTATTAAAGGGTATGAGGTAATTCCCAAAATGTCTGGGATATTTGGAACATTAGACTCAAGGCTAAGCCTTAGGAAGAATGCCCAAAACCATGTCCCATGAACAGGTCTAATGAGAAAAGTGTTGCCACCACCAGACACTGGAAGTTACAGTTTGCCCCACAGCAGTGCTGTGCTAGGAAAGTACTTGCAGTGTTATCAATAATAGTCGTTAGTGTCAATGTAGTATTTTTGCCAAGAATTCAATCTTGCAGCCCCTAGTAACTGCTAGTGCAGAGTGAAAGACTGAATGTTTCATTAATACTTACATAAAAACACTTTGCCAGGTAAAAGACCACCCAAAATATCTGAAAAAACAGTCAAGAAAATAAGGAATTCTCATTTTCTCAAGACTGTCTCACAGAAACAAAAATACCACATAGTATATGTCCTCAACAAGCTCACAGTTTTCTGAAGGAGATAAACACATGCACAGCTATTAGTAAAACCATTTTCCTGTGTAATATAAGTGAAATGATAGGAAAGTAGAGAGAGGACAGTTTCAAATAAGGAGAATTTGAGCCTTACATCTTGAAGAATAAACAGAATTTTGGCAGGCAGGGAATGGAACATTCTATGACAGAGGGAACCAAATGGGCAGATAAGCAGAGTTAAATTTCAGGGTGTATTTGAGGTTTTAAAATTTACAACTTTACAAATTGAATACTGATTTTAATTCAAGTAGTTGTATTTCTTTATAAACCAGTCTTCTCTGAAAAATGATAATTATCAACTGACAGAGCTGTGAACAGGGTAAAGGTACGGTTTGATTTTAGGAATCAAGAGATGAGTAAGTTGTTTGAAGGGGGCAGAAGGCAGAAATCAAGGCTAAAGAGAATATAGGTGGTGAGGAAATTGAAGGTACTTTAAATGAAAGAAATAGCCTATAATTAGAAGAAGTATTTAAATGACAATGGTGATTTTAATTCAGAAAATACTTCTGCATATCTGAAAGAAAGAATGAAAAGAGATTGTAGATGATGGAAAGAAGGGTAAATGAGGTGAGGAGGGTAGGAAAGGATCCTCCTGGGGGAGGATATAAGAAAGCAGAAGACTTTGGAAAGAGGAACACTTATTTACCTAAAATGTGAATGAAAAAAGAAAATATAAAGATGTTTTAGAAATGGAAAGGAAGAAAGGCCACAGAGATCATTTACCAATCAATAACTTTGATTTCTATAGAGCAAGAGGTTGAAAGTCAAGTCATCTTTGGATAATGAGGAGTTCGTTGAAAGTAAGCTTTTGCATGGCCTATTCACTGTGCCCTGAATGCTTTTCCTCATCACTTGGTTTCTCTCTCAGCCTCTTCAAGTCACCTTCTCAATGAGCCCAACCCTCACACCATATCTAAAATCTTTACCTGCTCCCTGAGTCCTGAACTCCCCTTCCCTCTCCTTTTTCATTTTTTCCATAGCTCCTATCACTTTAAACATACTATGTGATTTACTTGGTGTATTCGTTTTCTGTTATCTGTCACTCCCGCAAGAATGTAAGAGATTTTTGTCTCTTTTGTTTATTTAGAATGACGCTGATGTTCAATAAATATTTGTTAAATGAATACATACAAAAGTTGACGAATTGAGGGAAAGAAAAAGGAAGAGACAGTTTTCAGAAGAGTTATAGTTGAAAACAGGACTGATATTCAGTTGGCTTAAACCACATTATTGTACTACTTTTTCAAAATATTGTCATACTTCTGTATCAGTTGGGAAACATCTGCCCAGGCAACCAGGCTTCTTTCCCAGGACCCTCAGTCAGCAATTAAAGGGTAAATCCAGGGTGCAAGTAGGAGCCTCTCTCAGACCCTGTTGTTGTAGTCCAAGGTCAGAGCCCCTGCTACACTAGTTAAAATTTTTGAATATGTAGACAGTGTTAAGGAATCAGTGAAGAGATGACCTACAGGATTCCTGGGCAGGCCTACTGAGGTGAAAAGTGTGAATTTAGAGAAAGCCATGCCAACAAAATTCCATGACTTCCTCCAGCAACAATTATCAGGCTGGAGACCACACAGAAAGTGACAATAGAGATGATCCAGAAAGGTCAGATATGATCATGAAAGAGCACGGGCTAAAGATTTAAGGTACTAGGAAGGCATTTCTTTGGAATGGTTGACAGTGGAATCCAGGTTAAGGGTAAAATAGCATTAGAAGACTAATGGGCTTGAGGATGTGGGAGGACTCCAGTGATGAGAGAACCCAGAATGGTGGGTCACTCTACTACCCAACTCATTTGAACTTTGGGGCTAAAAGAGCAGAGAGACAGGGTCAACTTCAATATTTTTCTACTGTAATACAGAATGAGGATCTTGTCATTTCAATATTAAATTGAGACAGTACCTCTTTATCATGGATAGTCTTGACCATTATATAACATAGGATAGTCATGTATGACATCGTACTTGCCCTCAAGATGCTTGTCATTGAGTGAGGCAAGATTGATATTCTTCAAACAACATATGCCACTTACAAGATTGTGTATTATAGATTATAAATACAATTTGACTTTAAATTCTGTAAAACCAATATAAAAACAGTGGGTAGTAGACAGCATCTAGTAATCATCCACTTTTCTCTTGGACTCCATCACTAGGATGTAGTATGGTTTTAGCTTCCCTTGGAGAATTCTGCATGCCAGTCAAAGTGTTACTTTGAGATTGTATTGTAAAGTATTCAAATCCCTTTCAAATTTAATGCATGTTATCATTCCTGTGATTAGCACCTATAAAAAGCTCCTGACACCACTCTCATTTCAAATGTCCTCTTTGTTTTTAAATTATTTGTATTTTTATTTTAGAGAGAGAGAGAGAAACAGCACAAGCAGAGGAGAGAGGCAGAGGAGAAAGAGAGAATCCATGCAGGCTTAATGTTTAGCTCACAGCCCACCACGGGGCTCAATCTGTCAACCTCAGGATCATGACCCAAGCTAAAATCAAGAGTCTGATGTTCAGCCAACTGAGCCACCTAGGCGCACCCCAGATTTCCTCTTTAGAAAGAGAAGCTCTGACAATACTTGTCCTCTTGCCAAGTAACTATTTCTGTATCTTTCTTTTCACTTTTCAAGAGGTTTTGACTTGTTGTTTGAATGTTGTTAGCAATCTGTAAAATGCAGTTCCTGCTTTGATTTCTGCTCTTAAATCACACAGTAATCTGGGTGATTTTTATTTAATTTGTGCCTACTTTTCAGTCTAGACACATGTTTGCCTTGCAATAACAGGTGATATCATCTCTAGGTAGAAATATGCTCTTAAAGCAAACTATGGGTGAACATACAATATTTTTGTGAGAAGCTATTGTAGTGAGAGTGCTGCTTGTACTTGAGAGGTGAGGGTAAGAGGGGAATGATCTATTTCTTCCTTGGGTTATTATAATTAGAGATATTTATAAGAAAATAGAATTACTGTTGCTTAAGTGTTGCTCAGCTCCTGCTGATCAGTTCTCATTCACTGGCACGATCCTTTGTGATACAATAGTTGCTGTGGAGATAATGATCATGTCATGGAGAAAATAAACAGGAATTTAAATGAAGAATGAGCAGCAGGAGCAAAAGAACCTTGCCAAAAGCCAAGCATTTCATCCAGTTTAATTTTCTCTTGCCTTTTTAATGTATATGATATATCATAAAGTTGGATGTATCAACCTAAATAATACAGTTTTAGGGTTAATGATGACTAAGAACAAAAGGAAAAATTTTTTTAAAGGCAAGATATAATTGTGTTATTCTATACTGAGGCAAGACTAGGTTCAAGTTAAAGAAAATGCAATAATAAACCTATACTGTTGGGCCACCTGATCCTTCTTTAGATAAACAATTAAGCTGTTTAGACAGTTCTCTTGCAGCCTAACTTTTGATGAGTTGTTGAGGTAATTTGGGCAGTATTCAACAAGCAGGAACAGAATGCCGAGATAGAGAATGGGGTTTTGTATCAAACAGAGCTGGACTGAATATCACTTAAAAGGCATTAATTTTTGGCAGGTCACTTGATGTTTGAACTTCAATTTTATCAACTATAAAATTGGAACAAATCTGTAGAGTGGTTTTCTGGGTTATTAACTGGAATGGACTCAGATAGTCAAGTCTTACTAGCTGTTTATAGCCAATGCCTGTTCTGATTGGTCGTTGCATTTATTCTGATAGATTAGGGCCCATCCTCTACCAGTTATTAAATATTCTGAATGTCATCTACATTAGTCAGGACAGAAGAGGATATGCTGCATAACAAATTGTGAAATCTCAGTGGTTTAACACAATGACCTAGTTTTTGCTCACATAGATTCCAGTGTGGATCTGGCAGCTGTCCTCCCTCTTGTGACTAATGGCTCCTAGTCCAATATCATTATAACAGAAGAGGGATGGAGGAGGCCTGCCTGTTTTTAACTTTCTTGACCCCAAGGAGACAAATGTTCTTTCTCTTTAGTCCATTGGGCAGAACTAGTCATATGGCTACACTCTATCTGCGGGGGAAGATAGGAAATGTAGAAGAGGTTGAGGAGTCATGGGTGAGCACTAGGTGTCTTGCCACATCACCCCTTGTTCTGAAGGGTTAGTGAGACCACAAAGGCTGATCCTGGTTTAAGTTGGTGTGAATGAGATTATTTTCACTTTCACCTGAAACCAAAAAAGAAACCGATGCAAGGATGCACATGGAAGGGACCAAGGGTAAAAGTAGTGCATGTTGAATACAGCATCATCGTGCCTCCACCTGCTTTGCTCCCTAAGGAAGCATGTTTCTGCTTCAGCAGCCTCAGCAGCCCATGTAGGGGAGGAATTTGCCAGGTCAGAGGAGCCCAGACCAGGAAATTCCTGCCTTTACATTATTTTAGGCTGAGTTTTGGATAGTGGTAGTGTGGAGCAAGAAGGGAAGAAATCAACACACAAAGGACCATCCTATTAGCATAAAATAATTTCTTGCTGAGCCATAGCTATCTATTACATGATTTATTCCTCACTGCATCTTTGGGGCTGCATTAATAAGAATTTCCTGAGTTCATACTTCATGTCTGTGGTAGAATTATACTGAGTGCTACAGGGGGATACTAAAGAAAAATAAAACCTAGCCTCTTCTAAGGACTTTATAATCTAATTTAAGATACCAAGTCACTATCAGTAAACAAGTCAATCAATAAGTGGCAAAATTATACCTATGAAAGAAGAACAATTTAAAGATAGGGCATCGTATAAGATGTTGATTTTGAGGTACAAATGACAAAAAAAATGAATGTAAGAGAATAATTACTAGAGAAGTTCATAGAAGCCACGCAGCATTAATTCTCCATGGAAAGTTAAAGAATGTTTCAGGTTAGGTGCAGGTACCAAAGCCAAAAAGTGCAAAGAATTTCAGATCACATTTAGCAATAGAACTGGTTTGAGAGGCTGAAAAAATTTCAGTAGTTGCTCTGGACAAGGTGATACCAGGAGTAGGCTGAATGCTGTGGGAATGGATGCACATGAGATTTAGCCAGGGGCCTCCCAGAAATGCCTGGGGAAGACTGGGGAGACAGAGCAGAGGTCTTGCAGTCACCCAGCAAGGGGCTAATGAGAAAGAAAAGTCCAGCATGAATATATTCATACCAATGGGTTGTAGGACTATTTGAATTATACTATAATTACAATCATTATCTGTATACAATTTCAATCTTAATATTAAATTGTAAGCATTTCCCCATATTCAGAAATAATATTTAAAACATAATTTCTAATGGACAGAAAAGAATAATCCCAAGTGTTAGATAATGTGTGTTTAGAAGCATATATTCCTTCATTTAATCTTCATAATATCTATGTGGAGTAGGTGCTATTGTCATTACTTTACAGATGAAAAATCTGAGTCTAGGAGATATTAAGTCACACAGCAAGTATCTAATTGAGTTGGGATTAAACCTTAGTTTATCTGATTTGAAAGCCTATCCTCTAACTAGTATACTATATTGACTTTCCTATTGTGTGCCATCATGTCGATATGCCACCAATTAATAAACTGACCTATTGTTAAATATGTAAGTTGTTTCAAGGTTTTTTTGTATCAATGATCTATGTATGGTAAACATCCTAACACATAAATTTTGTACATCCTTACACCTGAATCTCTTTACCAGTGTATACTTCTGTAGGACGAACTCCTTAAAGAAGAAATACTGGTCAATGAAGAATTTAAACATTTTAAAGTTTTTGATAACATTATTAAATTGTCCAACTGAAAAATTACATTAATTAATTATATGTTCACCTGTTGTTTATAGAAGTAACTGTTTCCCTGAAACCTCCCCACAATGGATGCTGTAACTTTAAAATTTTTTGTCAGTCTAATAGCAAACAGCAATAGCTCAGACTCCTCTCAATATGTGGTCTTCCTGCAGCCCCTGGTGTTCTTCATTTGGTATTAGTCCCTCATATAATAACAAATATTGCAGGGGCATCTGGCTGGCTCAGTCAGAAGAACATGTGACTCTTGTTCTTGAGGTCATGAGTTTGAGCCCCATGTTGGGTGCAGGGATTATTTAAATAAATGAATAAACAAAAACTTAAAAAAAAAGAAATATTGCATTAATTATAATTCATTGAATATTTAGCATTAGCTTGTCTTGAATCATGAAAACAAATGTATATTAAGAATTTTATGTTAAGTCCTGAAATTTATTTAATTCAGGTCAGCAGCATTGCTCAGCCAAAGACCATTACTTGGCAGGCCAGGAGACTTGACTAAGCCATACCTGAAATTCCTTGTATAAAGGAAAGGAAAAGAAAATGCACTATCCTTTAACCTCCTTGTAGATATAAGTCATTAGGGATTCTTCTTGTGTTTGTGGACCTGGGTCTGTGTTTATGTGTGTGTGGGCAGGAGCAGAAGACAGGAGTGCTATTGTATAGTATGAATAAGATTTAGGAAAATGAAAGAGTGATTAAAAGTGAAATTTTTATTAATAATTGTTAAGAAAAGAGTTTTTAAAAATATTTTGCATATTTCTTTCTGTTTTGGGAGAAATAAAAACCTGCCAGGTTTCAGTAAATAAGTTCTAGAAAATATGTATAACTTATCAACTAAAACATAAATAAGGTTATTATTGAAAAATAATTTAAAATTTTCCTGTAGTATTAAAATTACTTAAGACTAGTGGCACATTTTTTTGTCAGTAGCCTAATACCACCTTAATTGTATCTGTTCGGCTGACTAAGCCGAAGTATCAACAAGGAAGCTGCCTTAATTCCTAATTACAGATAAAAACACCCAGACTGCAAATGTGTATATTAAAGTGAAAAGCAGCAATGCATGACAAAATCTCATTGAATTAAGAGCATAGGCTTTTGAGTCCGAAAAATCACTAAGCTTGTATCCAATTCTGTCACTTCCTGGTTGTTTAATTTGAGGGCAAGGGACAGTTGCTTACACCTCCTTCAGCCTCATTTCCTAAATTATAAAATAGGGCTGCCGCTAGGGTATATAGCCTAAAGGAGAATATGTATCTGAAATAACTAGACATACTAGAGGGCTAATAAGTGTTACCTGTTTGATTATTCAGCATGTTTTTGGTAGATAGACTAGTGACTCTGATCTATAATCATCTAGCTATTCTGGACTCATCATAATTTGACTTTCTAGTAATTTAACTTGCTTAGTTATAACAATGTGTCGTTATCACTGAGGGTACTATTAAGTGGGAAGTAGACATTGTAGTTTTTATTTTTAACAAACAGTAATCCAAGCCAGGCTCCAGAAGATAGATAGATAGATAGATAGATGGAAGGAAAGAAAATGGAGGCAAAAGGTTCAAAAGCAGTAGAATAAAAAATAACTCTTGGAGAATTTTGAAAAAATGGATTGTTTTCAATGCTGACATTTATGTGAAAATGAGAAATAGCATTAGATATATGTAGTGAATTTTGTGAGTTTTGCAGACATGGTTCAGTGCTAAAGCCTTTAATATATTTCATTTAATAGCCTCATAATCTGTTAACTAGCTAAATGACTTTTATTTTTATGTATTTATGCGACAAAGTAAATGGTTATTTAAGTGCTTTTTGATGTGTGAAGTAATATACTTACTAATTGCCACTTGTAAGTGTCCCTAATTTAGTGAAATCTCTCCCCTGTGTTGATGGTTTTGCTTCTCTGATAAGGCAGAGAATATTTATTTGCTTGTTGGTATCCACAGGCATTATAATGATCCTTTATAAGCATGGTGATAAGGGAATCAATAACAATATGCAAATAGATAAATATGAAGATATATGTGAATTGTAGCAAAGTGAAAAAAATCTCTTTATAATAAGTGGTGCTGGAACCTAGGGAGGGAATTGTCTTACTTTAGGAAATACTTTAACTGTTTGGGGGTGGAAGATGAGAATCTCAGCATGGTCAGCATGAGACAAGAGAACAAAAGAAGTGGCATATTGCTCAGTATAAGAAAGGAACAGAGTCCAGAAAAGCAAGGAGAGGAGAAAGAGAAGAAGGAGAGAGAATGACTGAACAACATAGCAGAGGGGTAAAGGATCTTTTAAAAGGATCTCTGATATTGTTTTAAGCCATTTGCTTTTCTGTGATATAAAATCCCTCTGTCTCCCAGAACTTTCAGTAAAAATGACTGTTCACACTAATTACCTGTGGAAATGTGTGTGTGTGTGTGTGTGTGTGTGTGTGTATGTGTTTTAAGAAATTAGGGGAGGGCAATGGGTTTTGCAACAGGATCCACATGGCATGGAACAGAAATGGCACATGTGGGACAGTGAGACCTTCCATTACCTGAAGCAAAAATTCAAAGCAAAATAAAAGAAAAATTTTGCAGCAAGACAGATATTACTCAGTACTAGTGCAGTAGAGGAGAAACCTCAGTATATCCTGAACTTGGACTCTGCCAAAACAAAAGGTGGAAGACTCTTTTAAATGCTGGGGTGCATAAAAGGGAAAGTACCAATGGATGTCAGTGGGAGAGAGTTAGTGCATATGATTAGGCTGAGTTTTCTAACTGGTGCTCAGGCTTCTATTCCCCCACAGAGTCTGAGAGACAGGGGTCCTATCTTTCTTGGTGACTACATTTCAAAGGGATGGCTCCCAGGTCCTTGAGAAAGGCATTCCTAGGTTGCAGAAGACACATCTCAAAAAGATAGAGAAAGGATTTACAATTCCAGCTTTTCTAAAGTTAAGTCAGGGGCCTAAGAAAAGGGAGGTCAGGGGCCTATAATCAGGTATTGGCTGGGAACAAACAGTAAATTCTTTCAGCAACACAACTTTCTCAGGCAGGAACGTAAGGGGCTGGGGTCATCATCTTAGGGACGCAGCCTTGAGCTGTCAGAAACCATGGTACTCTTTCTTCAAGTCTTTTAATGTAGGAGAGACATGAAATTGTTTATACTGAAAGTTAGAGTTCTTACAGGCCAAGACTGAGGCCCCATTGAAAAGAGAGCTCAGAAGAGCATAACTAAAAAGTTTGGGTAAATTTTCTCAGAGCCAGGTGACCACATGAGTCAGATCTCCCTGGAAATTTTCAGGAATCCTGAGGAAGATACTGGACTTTCTAAGGGCAGTGAATATTTGAGCTGATCCATTCTGTATCCTAATGGGCAGGATGACCCCAGCTCACATCTCCTATACAGGTAAAGTATTCCTGGTTTTGATGAAGCTTCATAAGTAATATATTTCTGCATATTCAAAGAATTATTAGAAGAAATAATCTACTTAAATTATCATGATTATATAATTAAATTGTCTTTTTCTCTATAATATTTTAGGGATTTATCTATTTCACCTAAATTTTCAAATTTTTGCTATAAAGGTGTTCATAACATTATCTCATTAGTTTAGTTTTTTTATTATTTACAAATACACAGGTGGCCTTTATTTCATGAAATTTATATCCATTAAAATTGTTTTTTATCCAATTTTTACCACATAATGCTATTCAAATGAAAAACAATTGGAAAATTCACAAATTATATATTTTAAGTCATTTCTTCTACTTTAAGGAAATGTAAATGTAGGAAAGCATTAGTTCCCCAGGCTGGGTCAGTGAATCGATATTGCCTGAATTTGGATTTTCACATTAGGTTGGGTAAATACTGCACCAGAGGGAGCTTTTGAATCATGTGTTGCCTTGCTTTGGTAGAAGCTTAGTTTTTGCATGTTCTTACGTGCACTTTTACCCAGTCCTTTACTAAGTCGATAAGCCAGTCCCTAGAAACCATGGTTTATATTAATGAAGTCTATTATAGTTAGGAAGGATGTGAAAATAAAGAATCCAAACAAGAATTTTAGGAAATAAGGTTTTTAAAAAAAGAAGGAAATTTCTATCAGACCTAAATAGTCCTAATAGTTTGGGGAGCTAAATACACAATTTCTTTTAGGGCAGACCCAAGTCTATTTGACAAAATACATTTCTTCCCCAACATCTTGATTGAGATATTGTTAGTTTGCGGGGCTGCCATAACAAAACCAATATATATCTCAATCAAATTTCCTCTTCTTTTAAGGACACCAGTCAAATTGGATTAGGGCATACCCTAATCACCTCAGTGTAACCTAATGACCTGTTAAAAAAAAACCCTATCACCAAATATAGTCACATTCTGTGGTACAGGAATTTAGGGCTTCAACATACAAAATTTGGGGAAACATAATTCAGCTCATAACAAGATATAATCCACATGCCATAAAATTCATCCATTTAAAGCATACAGTCCATGGACGCCTGTGTGGCTCAGTTGGTTAACCATCTGACTGCAGCTCAGGTCATGATCTTGCGGTTTGTGGGTTTGAGCCCCGTGTTGGGTTCTGTGCTGACAGCTCAGAGCCTGAAGCCTGCTTCGGGTTCTGTGTCTCCCTCTCTCTCTACCTACCCCTTGCCCGCTCACACTCTGTCTCTCTTTCTCTTTCTCAAAAATAAACAAACATTAAAAAAAAATTAAACCATACAGTGCAATGTTTTTGGTATATGCAGAGTTGTGCTAACACACCACAATCTAAGTTTAGAACATTTTTATCACCCCCAAAGTAACCCTGTACCATTAGTAGTCACTCCTCATTGACCACCACCACCCCTTTACCCCATCCCTAGGCAACCACAAACATACTTCCTGCTTCTGTAGATTTGCTTTTTCTGGACTTTTCATGTAAAAGAAATTCTATAATTATGTGATCTTTTGTGATTGGTTTCTTTCACCTAGCATAACATTTTGGTGGTGTATCCATGTTTAGTAATGCTTTTCAATACTTCATTCCTCTTTATTGCAAAATAATACTCCATTATATGAATAGACCACATTTTATTTTCTATCAGTTGATGGATATGTGTTTTGTTTTCTACTTCTTGGCTATTGTGAACCATATTGCTATGAACATTCATGTACAAGTTTTCATGTAGACCTGTGTTTTCATTTCTCTTGGATACCTATAAGTAGCACTGCTGGCCCATATGGTAACTCTTTGTCTAACATTTTGAGGAACTACCAGTGCCAGTGTTTTCCAAAGTGACTGCACTGGTTTACATTCCCACTAGCAATAAACAAGGGTTCCAGTTTCTCCAAATCCCCATCAACACTTATATTTTCTATCTTTTTTATTATAGCCATCCTGCTGGGTATGAAGTGGTATGACATTGTGATTTTAATATCCATTTCCTACTGACTAATGATGTTGAACTTCTTTTCATGTACTCATTGGTCATTTGCATATATTTTTTGGAGAAATGTCCATTCAAATCTTCAGTAACTTTTAAATGTCTGTAGCAACTGTAATTGTGTCTCCTTTTTTATCCTATTATTTATTTCTTCTTTTTTAAATCCATATAACAGAGGTTTATCAATTTTTAATCTTCTTAAGGAATCATCTGACTTTGTTGACACTCTATTATGTTTTTTTCCTACTTCACTATTTTTGGGTTACTTTATTTTTTTCTCCCTTCTCCTTGTTTAGGTTTATTTTACTGTAATTCCTTCCAACTTCTTGAGAAGTCTAGTTAGCTCATAAATTCCCAGCATTTTGTATTTTATAATTTACTTACTTATTCATTTTTAAATGTTTATTTTTTAATTTTTATTTATTTTTTAATGTTTATTTTTGAGAGAGAGCGTGTGTGTGAGCAGGGGAGGGGCAGAGAGGGAAGGACACACAAAACCGGAAGCAGGCTTCATGCTCTGAGCTGTCAGCATAGAACCTGAAGTGGGGCTTGAACTCATGAACCATGAAATCATAACCTGAGCTGAAGTTGGATGCTTAACCAACTGAGCCACCCAGGCGCCCCTTAAATGTTTATTTTTGAGAGAGAGAGAGAGAGAGGGCTCAAGGGGGGAGGGGCAGAGAGAGAGACACACACAGACAGACAGACAGAGGATCCGAAGGAGGCTCCAGCTGACAGCAGAAAGCCTGACACAGGGCTCTAACTCACGAACCCGTGAGACCATGACCTGAGCCCAAGTTGGACATTTAATGGAATGAGCCACGAAGGTGCCCCTATAATTTATGCATTTAAAGCTGCACATTTTCCTTTGGGTACTTAGCAGCATCCTTTAAGTTTTGATTCATGATTCATAAACTTTAAAAGTTTCCATAATTTTTTTGATCCATGGATTATTTAGAAGTATATTTCTTAATTTCTAGTTACCTTTTTTATTATTGCTTTCTAGCACAACTGCACCTGATTTCAGTCCTTTGAAATCTGTCATGACTTGCTTTATGGACTAGTATATGGAGAATTTTTATGAATATTTCTTGTGTGCTGGAAAATAACATGTAGTTTACAGTTGTTGGGTGTAATATTCTGTATATGTCCATTAGATTGCATTTATTAATGTTATTCAGATCTTCTATAGACTTCTGTATTTTCTTTGGCTTCTTTAATTCAGCAAAATTAATACATTTATAGATTCAGAAGCTTAGTGAGTGCATTTGCTACAAGGCAAAATAACATAAAGCATTATTTGAGATAGATGATGTATGATGAGAAGCTTAACTTTCTGCTCAATAACAATCATTTGAGTAATGGGATAATGCTCATTTACAAGAATTAAAAGCATTCAGAATACCTTTATGGGGGGATCAGAAGTTGAGCTGATAAGTTTTAAGCTTTCAGGGAGAAAATATTAACATGAGGGCAATCAGGAATAATAGGCAAGTGCCCCAACTATCTGGCGTAAATATTTGGGGACTTTGGTCCTATATACCTTGACTCCTGTTGCTCTCCTTACTTATATTTCTTGGATTCATTCCTATTATCTGTCTAGTCTCAGTGCCTCCAAAGAAGCTACCCTGATCATACAAAGCTCGTGTTAATAGAATATAGCATCTAACATTGGCTTCTGAGTATTTCACTCGTTCCATCTGAATATTCCTCTTCCTCTGTCATCTGAGTTGGGCCACCCATCAGCTTCTCTGGCTTCCCTTACTTGATGACCTGTTTTTGATGTGCTTCTCTGGCTCATGCTCTTTATTCTCCTTCAGATAGTAACTGTGTAAAGAGGTACCCCTGTGACCCTCCTGGGCCTGTGGAAATATTCAGGCTGATCCATTTCCTACCAGGCCTTCTCCTCGGAGGAAGGGAATATTGTGTTAGGCTCATCCATAAATCTGGATACACTCTGCTGTCTGTTTCTCAGATGAAGATTTGCCTAGCATGCTCCAACTCTCAGATTACTGTCTGCTATATAGAGTTCCTGATTAATGGATCATGGCTTCTGCACTTAATTTTCAGTGCTGGCCTACCAGTGGATTTGTGTCCTTCTGGCAAGCTCCAGCATGTGAGCCCAAATAACAGTCCTAGTACACTCACAATTGCTATTCTCCCTGTTCCTATTTCCTGATTATAAAAAGGCACACTATATAAAAAAGAATGAAGTTCTGATATATGCTACACCATGGATGAACCTTGAAGACATTATGCTAAGTGAAATAAGCCAGACACAGAAGAACAAATATTATATGATTCCACTTATATAAGGTACCTAGCTAGAATAAGCAAATTCATAGAGACAGAAAGTAGACTCGAAGTTACTGAGGGCTTGGGTTACGGCAATGGGGAGCTATTGTTTAATGGTTACAGGGTTTCTGTTTGGAGTAATGAAAACGTTTTGGAAATGTATCATGGTGATGTTTGTATACATGGTGACTGTAATTAATGCCACCAAATTGTATACTTAACAGTGGTTAAAATGGTAAATTTCGTGTCATGCATAATTCATCACAACAGAACAGCACGATAATATGTCCTTGACCTTTTTCAGTATCCTGCAGGGCTGCTCTCTTTTCATCTGCCTTTCAGCTCAGCAGCCTTTGGTCCTTGGTTCCCTCCTTTTATTGTTCTGCCCTCTTCCTCTGGGGAATCTCATCCAGTTTGCTAATGATGACTCAATGTATATTTTTACCCTAAATTCTTTCCCAAACATTAGACCTCAGTTACTGAGTGATTACTTGAAATTTCCACCTGGATGTTCTCCAGCTCTTCAATCTCATCATCCCCCAACTGAACTCATCTTCTTCCCACAGACAGTTTTTCCTTCTGTACGTCGTTAGCCTTCTGTTTTCCACCGGACAATTTCCCAGCCCGGACACTCCTTTGCCCACAGACAGTCCCTCACAAAGCCCAATCTTTCTCATTCACCTTTTGCGATGCTCCACCACATACCCCACAGCCAAGCCAAACTAAATTTGACTCTGTGCCTTTGGAAATCTCCTCTGCCTGCGATATTTAGGGATGAATTTCCTTGCTTTAGACTCTGTTGTCCTTACCCTCACATTCTCTTCCCCTTCAACTTCAGACACCTTGGTCAGGCTGTTTGTTACCATCTCTTTGCTATCAGTCCCCTGTCTTTAGCAGAATAATCTGCCATCCTTCCTGCCTAGGGAAGGTGTTCTTGGAAATCATTGTTAAGTGGAATCATTTTATAAAGTACATTGCAATTCACTGTAGTTACTTGTTTACCTCTCCAATGCTCTCCCCCAACAGACTCTAATCTTAGATGTGGGGGCTGTGTCCGAGTCCTGTGTACCACCTGGTCTGTGGTCGATGCTCCTAAAGAGCACTGATATCTGCATATATAAACTTGCAGAGAACTAGGCATGTTTTCAGCACTTAAGGTTCACAGACTTTTCAGCAAGGTCACATTTTACATTTTATTCTCTCTTTGCTTTAGATGTTGCTCAGTGGCTGTCACCCAATCACTCAGAGCATTGTTATAATTGTATTGCTTTTTGTGGCGGCTCCAGATGCCTTCCTGTTTGTTTAGATTTCAGAGGTTTTTATTTTGTTTTAAATATTTTATTTTTAAGCAATCTCTACACCCAGTGTGGGGCTCAAACTCACAATCCCAAGATCAAGAGTCATACGATCTCATGACTGAGCCAGCCAGGCACCCCAAATTTCATAGGTTTTAAACTTATTGGGACACCTCTCAAAGATAGATATTGCAACACAATCTGGATATAATCTATAAGACTGAAAAAAAATCCTAGGGGAATCCCTGAAATTAGTGCTTCTTCAGAGTGTTTCAAGTTGCATAACTTTCTCATTGTCTCATTTAATGATGACTTTGCACGTTCTCAAAACAATAAATCACATATGTTATTAAAATTAAAATGACCCACAATTTTATTTTTTAAATGGTGGATGTTTTTGTACCATAATTAGAGATTGTAGGATTCCAAAGCAGATTTGGAATTTATGTTTCTGAATAAATGCTATCAAAGGGAGAGACAGAAACTCCTAATTACTTCAATCTCTTCTTAAGAACTCTTTTTTTTTTAAATATTTATTTTGTAAGTGATATCTATGCCCAACATGGGGCTCATACTCACAACCCTAAGATCAAAAGTCGTGTGCTCTACCCACTGAGCCACCCAGGCCCTCCTACTTCAATCTTTTTAATACTAGTTTATTTTTGATCTGGTGCAAATGGCATAGCTACTGTATCAGGTCATGATTCTCCAGAGAAACGGAACTAATTATGTATATATGATTCTATATATGTAATATATATAATATAGGATCTTAATAAAATATAAAAATGTATTTATTTATTTGGATTTAACAACAAACATTTATTTTCTTATAGTTCTGGATGCTGGAAGTTCTCTCTTCCTGACTTGTAGATGACCACCCTCTTACTGCCTATTCGCATGGCCTTTTCTCTGTGCATGCACATCTCTCATGTCTGGAAATGTGTATGTATGTTTATGTTTATTTAAGGTTTGTGTGATCAGGGCAGCTTCATTTAGAGGCACTGAGACTGGAGAGACAATTGGAGAGAATGAACAAGAAATAAGTGGAGTGAAGGAGTCAGTGTATAGGACTAAGGTCCCCAAATATTTATGCCAGATAGTTGGGACACCTGCCTATTTCTGATTGCCCCTGAAGAGTGTTCTGGGACACATTTTCAATGTGGGGAGGGTTTTCCCCACACACCTGGGACAGCAGCAGGGCATTCTACAATTCAACTTAATTCTGATGCTGTCTGCCCAGAGATAGCATCAGATTCCACAGGCTAGGAACTCAGTCCCACAAGACTGCCCCACCTCCACCCCCCACTTCAGAAGCGAATCTCAAATCCAGGTTGGGACGTGTACTCCTTGCTATAAATCAGAGGTTCCCACGACCCTTTCCTTAGGTTTGATTAATTTGGAAGAGATGCATAGGGCAAAGCATGGGGAAAGCGCCAGGAGATTCCAGGTCCTCTGTGGGCCCACCACTTTCCCAGCACGTTCACAGGCTCACTAATTGGGAGGCTCTCTGAACCCTCTCCACTGGGGTTTTAATGGAGGCTCCACTACATAGGCATGTTTGATTAAATCACTGACCAACCCCTGGAGATTGAACTCAATCTCCAGCCCCTCTCCCTCCCAACCTGGGAGGCTGGGAGTTGGGGGGGTGGTGAGATTGGGACCTTCTAATCACAGGGTTGGCTCCCCTGGCAACCAGCCCCATCCTTTGGTTACCTAGGGCTTTCCAAAGTTATTCATTACTGTAAAAAAAGACACCTTTATCATTCTCACCACTTAGGAAATTCTAGGTGTTTTTGGACATTTAATTTTCTTCCCAAACATTTGTTTGTTTACAAAAAAAATTTTGTTTTCTCAAATTTTGAGTATTCAATAAGAGATTTAGTTTGTCTTTTTAAAAATATTTTTTTTAATGTTTATTTATTTTGAGAGAGAGAGAGAGAGAGAGAAGACACAGAATACAAAGCAGGCTCCAGGCTCAGCACAGAGCCCAATGCCAGGCTCAAACTCATGAACCAAAAGATCATGACCTGAGCTGAAATTGGACGTTTAACCAGCTGAGCCACCCAGGCGCCCCAGAGATTTAGTTTTTCAAATTTGCAGTGTTTACAAATTTATTTTTAAAAATATGTAATATATTTATATGCTTTATAATCCAAAACATATGAAAGAATAAGTTTGTTAAAGGTCTTTTTCTTTTCTTGTCTGTCCCCAACCTTACTGCCATTGGTAACCCATGTTATTAGTTTCTTGTATATTCTTACAGATATTTTATGTATATACAAACAAGTATGTACCTATATTTATCCATACCTTTTTATATTAAATGATGGCATATGATACTGTATCTTGTGTGGTTTTTTCTTTTAACTTAACGCTAAATCATGAAGAGTTTTCCATATCAAAATTTAAAGAAATTTTCCTTTTTTTTTGAGATTCATTCATTCATTCATTCATTTTAAGTAAGCTCTATGCCCAACATGGGGCTCAAACTCACCACCCCAAGATCAAGAGTCACATGTACTGATTCAACCAGCTAGGCACCCAGAATGTAAAGGAAATTTTCATTTTTTTGTTGTTGTTATAGCTACAGTAGTGTTCAGTTTTATTACTGCTCCAAAATTTATGACACTGGACCTTTGGTGGACCAGAGATGCTACAAAGAATAACCTTGTACAAATATCACTTTACAAGTACACAAATAATTTAATAGTATACATTCCTAAAGTGGAATTGCTACTTCGAGAAGTTTGCACATTTGTAATGCTGACTGATATTGTCAAATTACTCTTCAGTGGTATCACTCTGCATTCTGGCCAGCAATTTATGAGAGGGCCTGTTTCCCGCACTTCCCCAATAGAAAAGGTGACCCAAGAAATAATAACTCAGTATAGTTTTAACGTGAAATTCTTTTTATGAGCATTTGTCATATATTTAAGAGCCATTCATTTGTCAACATGCACTATTCATATCCTGTATCATTTCCTGTTTGGTGGTGGTGTTTTTAATAGGCTTAAGGGAACTCTTTCTATGTTAGGACAATTAGCCTTAAATCCCAGTTTCAAACTGTAAATTTTCCCAACTTTTCACTTGTTTTTTGACTTGTGATTTTTTTAATGAAGAATTTTTAATATTTATGGATTTATCAGTCTTCCCTTGTATGGGCTCGAGTGTTTTTTAAATGTTGCAATATACTGATAATTAAATTGACATTTTAAAAATGAATCAGAAATCTAAGAACCTTATAGGAAAATAAAAAACAAACCCAATGGACATAGAACCGTAATCTTATACAAAGTGTATGTAGCATGTACATGTTGTGAATCCTCTTTTTTTTTGCAATGTACATGTTGTGAATCCTCTTTTTGCAATATCAACATTGCAATATGTCTTACATTGTAATGGTTTATTCAACAATTATCCCATCCACATGGGACCTCTAGGTTTTGTTTCATACTTGGAAAGGAATTGCATAGCTATGCCAGTACTTTTTAAATTATATTTTGACTAATCAATTTTGATGTAAAGTTTGAGTTTTATTTTTCCAGACAGTTACCATGTCTCGATGAAATTCTGTGCCAGTTAAAATGCTTTCAGCTCTAACTGACAACCAACAGAACAGCTTAAGTAATCAGTATGTTTATTAACTTACATAAAAGAAATCTGTGGTAGGGTCATTCCAGAGTTGGTTAATTCAGGGGTTCAACAATGATTTCAAGGACCTAGGTTCCTTCCACTTTTTCTGTTTGTTAAGTCTATTCTTTTATTCAAAATAAAAATTGAGCACTGTCTCTTTTACGTTGTCCTTAGAACAAGGTTGGTATTACAAGAATTCCACTTAATTAGACAATGACATTTTTGTACCAGTAAACTTAGATGATCAGGTTAGCAGGATATTTTCACACTGCAAATCAATTAAAGTAGGAGTTACACCTTTCAGACGTCTAATGGAGGATGTGTGGTTATACCCTGGAGTAGGATTTGGGAAAACTGCACACATAACTAATGGAAATGGCCAAGAATGACTTCAGCTCTTCACCAAATCCTGCAGCCCACCTGCATCTGAACCTGGGCACCTGTCTTTCCCTTGAGTTACAGTGAGAGAGGCATCCCTGCTCTGTCCAAGGCCCCAGGCCAGTCCTTCCACACGGCTATTCCCCTGCCCTCCTTCACCACCATATTCTTTCCCCTCACTGGATTGTTTCCTTTAGCAGTCTCTTGGCCTTCCATCCCCACTCCCGCCATAATTCCATCTCTCTTCCTCACTCCACGGAAAAATGTCTGAAAGCCATGCTGCTTTTCTGTCCTCACCTCCCCTTCTAACCTCCTTACTCTAGCCAGGCTTTCATTCCCCCCATTCTCCCACCCCCATATCAATGAGAAAGAGTTCTTACTAAGGTTGCCTGTGTCAATGTCCAGGAAGCCATACTCTTCTGATTTTCCCCTGACTTGCCTGGTAGCTTTTTCTCAGCCCCTCTCCCAGCTCCTTCTCCTCCTGCAGGCCTCCTGCAGTGCTCCAGGCTCTGGCCTCAGTTCTCTCTTCTCTACCTCCACTTCCCTCTAGAACCATGGCTTTAATTTTCACCTATTTACTGATGACTTCTAAATCCATACCTCCTCTCCTGACTTCTAGCCTGAGGCCTAGATTTATTCATCCAATGACCTTTTGGCATTTTTCCACATCAATATTTAATACAAATGTCAAACCGGGGCCCCTGGCTGGCTCCATCAGTAGAGCATGTGACTCTTGGTTTGGGGTCATGAGTTCAAGCCCCATGTTGGGCATGGAGTCTACTTAAAAAAAAAAAAAAATCAAACTTAACATGTCCAAAGCAGACTACTCATTTCCCCTATTCTCCCAATTAATTCTTCCTAGAGTCTTCCCCACATTGTGCATGGCACGTTCATTCCCTAACTGCCCACATGCATTTATTAGCAAGTCTTGCAGGTACTTACAAAACATGCTTGAGCACAGCCACTGGCCCCATGTCCACTGCTACACCCTAGTGATCCAAGTCACCCAAGTGACTGCCATCAAGCCTGGATTACCAGGATGGCCTTCCAAGGGGCTCACAGCCTCCTCTCATTCCCACCCTGGCCCCTTCTGCACATAACAGCCTGAGTGGTTTGTCTACAATGAAAATTTGGTTGTATGATTCCTCTCCTTGAAACCTTTTGTATAGTGTCTCATCACCCTCTGTAATAAAACCTGACTCCTTTTCCTCTAAACCTAACCTCATCTCAGTCTATTTTATCCTATCTTCCTTCCAGTTGAAACTCTATGGCTGGGTTTTTCTCCCGCATCAAGCATACCAAGCTTGTTCCCATCTCAGGACCTTTGCACCTACACTTGGAATACTCTTCTTCATACATTTGCATGGATATGTGCTCATGACGCAAAGCTCAGCTCACACGAGAGTTCTTAGAGAGCCCTGTGCTGAGCAATATACTAACTCAGTGGGTCTCTTCCCACTCTCCATCATTCTCTACTACAAGATTCTCTATTAGTGTTTTCAGAGCGTCATTTATCAGGACCTGAAATGACTTATTCATGGACATGTTAATCCTCTCTCCCCACTGGAATAAAAACTCTTTCTTGGATGTCTTAGGCTCTCATCTGAAACAATGACAAACATTTACCTAGTAGTGGGTACTCCATAAATGTTTGGTAACTGATTTACTACACCTATCTCTGTTTTGGGCAATCATTTTTACCTTTTCTGATCAGAGTTCCTTCAATATTAAGATGAGGAAACTTTCGACTTAAAGATTTTTTTAAAGTAATCTCTACATACCCAATGTGATCAAGAGTTGCACCCTCCATTGACTGAGCCAGCCAGGTGCCCATACAGTGAGGAAATTAAAAAAAAAAAAAAAGTCACCTGAAATTCCATCTGGCTCAGTCCACAATGACTATGCCTTATAACTTATAGCAATTACAGGAAAAATCTTAACTGCACCGAAGATTTGTATCTATTGTAGAACACTTATTCATTCACTCATCAAACCTTTATTGAGTGCTGATCATAAGCCTGGCACTGTTGTAGGCATCGGAAGTGAAGTCATAGCCATCAGAATTATAGTGCCTCAGTCTCAACAAACAAACTCAGAAAGTTGAGGCTATCCTTTGTCCTTCAGCTGGTTTTCTACTGATACTTCACTTTGTTAGTATTGCTTAGTTTATCTACCCCGGGGTCCCTCAAAGTTATTATTGCTCTTCCAGTAGTTAATTTCCAAGAATTGTAGCATTAAGTGATATAGTTTATGTGACTATAACTTTAATAGCACCATGTAAAACAAAGCTATTCAGGCTGCATAATTTCCACCAAACTGATTTAGTTCTTTAAAAAAATTTTTTTAACATTTATTTTTAAAAACATTTTAATGTTTATTTTTGAGAGAGAGAGACAGAGACAGAGACAGAGACAGAGTGTGAGTGGGGGAGGGGCAGAGAGATAGAGAGGGAGACACTGAATCCAAAACAGGCTCCAGGCTCTGAGCTGTTAGCACAGAGCCCAACATGGGGCTTGAACTCTGGAACAGCAAGATCATGACCTAGGCTGAAGATGAATGTTTAATCGACTAAGCCACCTAGGTGCCCCTAACGTTTATTTATTTTTGAGAGAGAGAGAGAGAGAGAGAGAGAGAGAGAGAGAGACACAAAGCGCGAGCAGGGGACGGGCAGAGGGAGAGGGAGACACAGAATCCAAAGCAGGCTCCAGGATCTGAGCTGTCAGCAGAGAACCCTATGCAGGACTAGAACCCATGACTGAGCTGAAGTTGGATGCTTAATCAACTGAGCCATCCAGGAGCCCCTGATTTAGTTCTAATCCAACTTCTTCCATGCTTCCTAATTTAATTGCAGCATGCTTTGAACTAAAATTTCAAATTTTATGATTTTTTTTAATAAAACGAATAAAAAGAGTACTAAGGGACTATATTCATATATATTCAGGTCATGAAGTTCAGAACGACTGTTAATTCTCATGTCAAAATTTGAGACAGCTAATTTTAAATCTGAATTGGAACTAGTGTATATGTAGGGCCAATAATTAATCAAATGTCTCCAGTGCAAATAAATCACTTTCAAAACTGCCTACTGAGAATAAGAAATGACTAAGGAAAGTAAATTGTTATATATTGTGCTGCCATTTGTTGGCATACACCTCAAATCACTCATAGAAAGTAATGTCTGTTTATACTTGTTTTAATCAGTTCTACAAAGTGATACAGTATAGCTATATAATGTTTTACTCTTGCATATAAGCACTATATTTAAGGTCTTATGTTGGTCAAAATGGTTTGGGTTGGGAAGGAAGACAGAAATCCAGTTCAGACTTGTTTAACAAACAAAAATTGGGAGGATTTATTGTTTCACAGAACAGTGCAAATCAGGACTCAATTAATGCGATGTGATCTGAGAATTATTTTCTCTCAATCAGGGGTTCTCCTTTTGGTAGACAAACATCTGCTAGCAGCTCAGGATTACTATCCTACCAGTTCATCAACCTTAGGGGAAATAGACAGTCTTTTCCAGTAGTTGCAACAGAATAATCCTGGGCAAGATCCTGATTGGCCCAGTTGGGAAACAGATTAACCAAATGCATTTTAAAGTCCTTCATGCTCCTAGATTACTCTTTTCTTCTTCAAAACCTTTATCCCTGCAGTGACCTGATGTTAGCTAAATTTTAAAAGAACATAATCTGATGAAATAGATTCACTTTAAGGTATTTAACATGATAGTTTTATCATTTGTAACCTAAATGAACTAATAATTGCTTCAGTGTCAACATAAGAAGGCATTTAAGGCAGTATGGATGAAGACCGTTTGAATGAGGTATAAGTCATCGTGTACTTTTTCCATACACAAGGAATATAATTCTGGACCTCTCTGCCCTCCTACCCATACCATATGCGAGTGCATATATTTGGGGGCGAATCAGGGGATGCTGTGAGAGTAGGCTGCCCTTGGTTCAGGTAATAAGGGGTGCATTGTCTGTAGAGAACAGAAGAGCAATAAAACTGAGTCAGTTTTCATTTTTTAAATTATCACATACAGAAATTATAAACGATGTCAGTGATACAGTACCACTCCCACCGTGATGGACCAGTCCCACTCTTCCTGCATCCCCTTGGGGTGCCTTGCCAATTCTTCCTTCCATCTCTCCATTCAAGCGCACCAGAATAGAAGTCAGAGCCCTGGAATATTACTTTTCACAACTACTGGTACCTGTCTAGAAGAATTAATGTGTTTGGTGACTTGCACCGTAGAGAAAAGAGTGAACTGTGACTCCGAGAGGAAATAATCAAAAGACTGTGCTTTACAAAATGGATTATAGCTACTGTCAAAATGTGTGTTATAAGCAGTAAGTTTAAGCTTGTATAATGAAATGATAGAATTAGCACCCCAAATAGATTCAACAGGAAAATTATGGAAAACCAATTCATTTGTCATCTGAGCATAAGAACTTTGTACGAAATAGGTGAAAAATGCCAAATGACTGGTAAACTAATTTAAGTGCAAGCATAGGAATTTGATTTGGGCCAGAGTCTGTCATTTTCCTCATTGCCATGGAGCCCTAACCCCACACGGAGTATCACTGCTGGTCCAGCAGGTGGCACTCTTCCCTTTGTGCACTAGTACTAACCTAACACCTTGCCCAAGTACAAGGGAGTTTAGAGCTTTGCCTTCAGAACCAATAGAATCTCCTTATCTATGGCAATAATAGGTTATTGCTTTTACAAGGGCAACTGTGTTGGTCTGGTCTTTGTAACATTTGAAGATGGATACCTAAACATCTAAATGCCCCTCTGGTTCTAGAGTATATCATCCTTAGTTCTAAGCCTTCATTGGTTTCTGTTAAAATACTTGTACTTCCAGTGTCTAATACATTATGCAGACTAGAGAACTATATAAAATTGTGATGATTCATATTTGAAAAGCACATTGACACATACCTATACAGTCAATTAATCTACAACAAAGGAGGCAAAAATATACAATGGGGAAAAGATAGTCTTTTCACTCAATGGTATTGGGAAAACAGGACAGCTACATGCAAAAGAATGAAACTGGACCACTTCCTTGCACCATACACAAAAATAAACTCAAGATGGATTAAAGACCTAAATGTAAGACCCAAAGCCATATACTCCTAAAAGAAAACATAGGCAGTAATGTCTTGGACGTGGGCCTTAGTAACATATTCATGATGTCTCTTCAGACCAGGAAACAAAAGCAAAAATAAACTACTGGGACTACACCAAAATAACCAAAATAATAAGCTTTTGCACAGCAAAGGAAAGCAATAAAGAAGGAATAAACAAAACAAAAAAACAACCTAGTGAATGAGAGAAGATATTTGCAAATAATTTATCCAGTAAGTATTAATGTCTAAAATATATAAAGAACTTACACATCTCAACACTAAAAAAAACAATCTGCTTAAAAAATGGTCACAGGAACTCAACAGACATTTTCGGAAGAAAATCTATAAATGGCCAACAGACACACGAAAAGGTGTTCAGCATTACCCATTATCAGGGAAATGCAAATCAAGAGCACAATGATATATCACCTCATACCAGTCCGAATGGCTAGAATCCAAAAGGAAAAACAAGTGACGGTGAGGATGTGGAGAAAAGGGAACTCTCATGAACTGTTGGTGGGAATGTAAACTGGTGCAGCCACTGTGGGAAACAACATGGAGGTTCCTCAGAGAATGATGGGGGGCTGGGTGGCTCAATCAATTGAGCATTCAAATTCAGCTCAGGTCATGATCTCCTGGTTTGTGAATCTGAGCCCCGCATCAGGCTCTGTGCTGACAGTTGGAGCCTGGAGCCTGCTTTGGATTCTTTATCTCCCTCTTTCTGCCCCTCCCTGGCTCATGCTCTGTCCCTCTCTCAAAAAAAAAAAAAAAAAAAAAAAAAACATTAAAAAACTTTTTTTAATTAAAAATAGAAATACCATATAATCCAATAATTCCCCTACTGGATATTTACCCAAAGAAAACGAAAATACTAGGGGCGCCTGAGTGGCTAAATTGGTTAAGTGTACGACTTTGGCTCAGGTCATGATCTCACAGTTCGTCTGTGGGTTTGAGCCCCGCATCGGGCACTGTGCTGACAGCTCAGAGCCGGGAACCTGCTTCGGATTCTGTGTGTGTGTGTGTGTGTGTGTGTGTCTCTCAAAAATAAATAAACATTAAAAAAAATTAAAAAGAAAAGAAAATGAAAACACTAACTTGAAAAGATATATGCACCCCTGTTTATTACATTATTTACAATAGGGAAATTACAGAAGCAACCCATTATCCATTGATAGATGAATGGATAGATGATAGATGATTGGATACAAAAAGATGTGGTATGTATATACAATGGAATATTATTCAGCCATAAAAGAACAAGATCTTGCCATTCGCAACAACATCAGTGGACCTAGAGAGTAGTACTATGCTAAGTGAAATAAGTCAGACAGAGAAAGACAAATACCGTATGATTTCATTTACATGTGGAATCTAAAAACCAAAACCAAACAAAAGCAAAGTCTTTTTAAATTTTTTTATTTTTATTTTTAAAAATTATTTTATTATTATCATTTTTGAGAGAGAGAGCACAGTAGCATGTGTACCCTTACAGGAGAGGGGCATAAGAAGACAGAGAGAGAGAGAACCTCAAGCAAAGCTCCATACCCAGTGTGGGGTGTGATGCGGAGCTTGATCTCACTACTGTGAGATCCTGACCCGAGCCAAATTGAGAGTGGGACACGTAACTGATTGAGCCACCCAGGCGCCCCAAAACCAAATAAACTCTTAAATAGAACAAATTGGTGGATTGGTGGTTGCCAGAGAGGAGGTGGGTAGGGGGATGGTGAAATAGATAAAGGAAATTAAGAGGTACAAACTTCCAGCTCTAAAATAAATCACGGAGATAATAAGTATAGCATAGGGAATATAGTCAATAATATTGTAATAATATTGTGTGGTGACAGATGGTGACTACACTTAATCATGGTGAGCACTGAGTAATGTATAAAATTGTCAAATCAATATGTTGTATATCTGAAACTAATATAACATTGTAAGCTAATTGTATTTCAATTAAAAAAAAGAGAAGCATGTTGAAGAAAAGCAATGTTTCTTAATTAAAAAAAAATTCTTAAAAATTTTTCTTAATGTTTATTTATTTTAGAGAGGGAGAGAGAGCGAGCAGGGGAGGGCAGAGAGAGAGAGGGAGACACAGAATCTGAAGCAGGCTCTAGGCTCTGAGCTGTCAGCACAGAGCCCAACATGCGGCTCGAACTCATGAACTGTGAGATCATGACCTGAGCTGAAGTCGGCCACCTTAACCAACTGAGCCACTGAGTCGCCCCAAATTCTGTCTTTTCTAAAAAAATTTCACACAGAAGCTCTTGAAACTTTCCCTCAAAAATCACTGATGAGAAGGTGAATTCCATCTTGTACATATTCTCTCTAGAAAAGATTTTATCTAGCTTAGTTTTCTATAGTTTGATTACTCTCTAGAAAAGATTTTATCCAGCTTAGTTTTCCATAGTTTGCATTATGAAAACAGCTTTCTATGTCTTTCAAAATACAGTTAAAATATAATAGGTACACTTTTTCCTTTTCAAAATTGGTCCTAGTACCCTGCCTCCTGGAAAGTGATTTGCAGACCATAAAATAAAGGTACTATAATAATAATAAAATGAACTAATATTGACATGTTAAAAACAGTTAATAAAACATCTTTTTTTTATTGCTTCTTCTCATGTTAGCTTCATTTAGAGATTGCTAGATATGTGCTAGGGATATTAATATGTATTAAGTGCCTTATACATGTGATCACATTAAATTTTCACAGACACTCATTTTAAAGATAAGGAATATAAGGTTTAGAAAATTTAAGCTATTTTCTCAAATCATGAGACAAGCCAGTATCAGAATGGCAACTGGAGCTTCTAAAACTTACACCCCTGACAGCTTGTTTGGAGGTTCTAGCAGGGGAGCGCAGCTACTCGTATACCCTTGACCGGAGAAAGGTCCTCCTCTATCGGGGAAGGTCGTCCTCTTCCACCAAGCGTGCAGCTTCGGGAGGGACGGGAGGGACGCACATGGAGCGGTAAGGGAAGAAGGGGACATCCGCCTAGCCAGCCAGATCAGCCGAATCAACACTGGCGATCAATGGGGTGACAGATGTCGCAGCCTGATCGCCCTCACATCCAAGCTTGAATACTGAAAACGAACTGAGGGCTGAAGAGGGAGGGGGAAAGGGGAAGGGGGTGATGGTCATGGAAGGGTGCCCGTGTGGGGAAGAGCACTGGGTGTTATATGGAAACCAACTTGACAATAAACTATAAAAAAAAAAAAAAGAAAAAACTGATGATATTTGAATTAGATCTTTGTCTAGTTAAGAATTTTGCAGCAATGTTAATTTTTTGTTTTGATAATTGTACTATGATATGTGTAATGTTAACGTTAGGGGAAGCAGAGGGAAGGGTATCTGGGAACTCTTTTGAGCTATATATGCAATTTTCTGTAAATCTAAAATTATTTCAAAATAAAAGTTAAAAATTCTAGAAAAAAACAATCATTAAAATAGTATTTCTTATGCAAACAAAAAAAATTAAAAACATAAAACTTACACCCCTGAAAAAAACAGAACATATAAGATTATTGCAACAATCTTGCTAATAAGCGAAGGAGCTTATTTAAAAAATTAATAAAATGACTTTCAATAGTTGACCTATGATAATCTATAAGAGATATTGTTGATAAGCTTATGCATTCTTCAGAAACTATACAAAAAGAAAAGAGGAGCACCTGGGTGGCTCAGTCAGTTGAGCGTCGGATTTCAGCTCAGGTCATGATCTTAAGGTTCCTGCGTTCAAGCCCCACAACAGATTCTGTGCTGACAGCTCAGAGCCTGGAGCCTGATTTGGATTCTGTGTCCCCTTCTCCCTCTGCCCCTCCCCTGCTCATGCTCTGTCTCTCTCTCTCAAAAAAAAAAACATTTAAAAAATATATTAAACAAAAGAAAAAAAAGACAAGAAAAGAGAAGGGAATGTTAAAGGAAAATTGGAGGGTGCCAGACACAAATGTAATTGATTTTACAATTTGTATATGGTTGGCCAATCTTCAAAGATTACTGAATAAAGAACATAAGGAAGTACATCTAATAAGCAAAATGTGTTTAATTTGCAATGTATGTTAGACTAAGTTGGTCAATGTCTTTAATATGTATAGTCTTCCAAATCAATAAGAATAAGAAATCAAGGGGTGCCTGAGTGGCTCACTCAGTTAAGCAACTGACTTTTGATATCGGTTCAGGTCATGATCTTCCGGTTTATGGGTTCGAGCCCTGCAGAGGGCTCTGCACAAATAGCAAGAAGCCTGCTTGGGATTCTCTCTTTCTTCTCTCTCTCTCTCTGCCTCTCCCCCACTTGAGTATGTGTGTGCATGCTCACGTGTTCTCTCTCTCTCTCAAAATAAATAAATAAGTATTTAAAAAAGGAATCAACAGAAAAACAGAAAGGTATCAGAATTACCTATTCACAAAGGAACATGTATAGCCAGAAAGCCCATGGAAAAACAATGAAGCTTTCTCTTTAAGAATTTCATATTTAAACCACAGAATGTGATACATATTTTGACTCCTAAATTACCAAATATTAAAATGACTAATGAAAGTTATGATGATAATTAAAAAAAAGATATGGAAATATCCAGTGTGGCTGATGAGTCAGGAAATAAGCATGCATACATTGCTGGTAAATAGGTGCTTTAAGTTACATTTATACAAGGAACTATCATTGACCTAGATCTAGATATTTATTTAAACAGAAATACTCCAAACGAAAAATTACAATACAGATTATAGAATATATAAAGAGCATCACCTCATTTTGGTAATTAAGTAACTATAAATAAGTTTTTATATAATTATAAGAATTGCACATATGTGTAAATCTGTAGGAGTCTATACCAAACTGGTGACGGGTTACCTAAAGATATTGATGTTGGGATTTGCATGATTTTTCCCCCTTTTTTCTCTTTGTTTGTCAGTAGTTTCTAATTTTTTATAGTAAGACCTGGATTATTTATGTAAATAAACAAAAGCAAGATTTAATGTAAAAGTGGTAATATAGTGGTTTAGTGGATAAACTCTGGAGTTTGATAAACCCAGGTAACAGGTGACCTTTGTTAAATTCCTTAAACTTCTTTTTTTAAATTAAGTTCATTTATTTTGAGAGAGAGAGTGGGGAAGGGGCAGTGAGAGAGGGAGAGAAAACCCCAGGCAGGCTCCTCACTGCCAGTGCAGAGCCCGATGTGGGGCTGGAACTCACAAACCACAAGATCTCAAGACAAGAGCCAAAGTCAAACACTTAACCAACTGAGCCACCCAGACACCCCAAATTTCTTAAACTTCTTAACCTGATTCTCTCACCTTTAAAATGGTGATAATAACAGTGCCTACTTCAATCAGTTTTTGTGAAGATTAAGTTAGATAATTGGTACAAACCCACCACGTGTACTTCTCACACAATCTAGTAATTACAGAGCTCCTGCCCCTACATTACACAGCAGTACAAGCTCCCTGGGGAAAGGCAGAGACATCTGAGACCGTCCCTGCTGCTGTGCAGACAGTCAAATGCCCAAGTAGAGAGACGTCACTAACTCAAATGAGAACGTGGCAAACAAAGGATTCATAGTTCTATGACATCCCCAAACACATCACATTTTAAAGGTACTAAATGTCTATTAATCTAATTTGCTCCTTTGAAAAAGGTAATCTAAGTGGGTGAATTTTATGTATGTGAATTATATCTCAATTAAGATGTTTCAAAGGTAATCATTTTAGTATGTGCTCTTTACCTGAAAGAAGTGGTCCTAAGAGTATTTTAATACAGGGGGCCTGGGTGGCTCAGTTGATTAAGCATCCGACTCTTGATTTAGGCTCAGGTCATGATCTCACGGTTTATGAGTTCGAGCCCTGCATTGGGCTCTACGTTGATTGCACGGAGATTGCTTGGGATTCTCTCCCTCTCTCTGCCCCTCCTCTGCTCATGCTCATTCTCTCTCTCTCTCTCTCTCTCTCTCTCAAAATAAATAAAACTTAAAAATTTAAATAAAAAAGAGTATTTTGATACAAAATACATTAATGTAGTACAGAAACTAACATCGCATAGGAAATTTTCTAAACTAGCTGATTTGAATCATATGAAGTTGAATCTGCTTCCTAAAGTTATTGAATTGCTTGGAGACTCTTTTTTAGTGTGTGATTAATAAAATGATGCCCACATAGGATTTGTAAATATTAAATACAATGACTAAAATAATGAATTCCTTATTTTTTCCTGTAAACCGGTTGGGGAAAAGAAGCTTTGTTTTTTTGGGGAAAAATGGGAGCAGAAGTTCTTTATTAATGCAATATCAATGATTTGCAAGGTCTAATTAAAATTGTACTTTCTCTAAAGACTTGCTGCCTTGACCACTCTTGTTACTGATAATAACAATCCTAGCTTCCATTTACTGAACACTTACTATGTTCCTGGGAATTGGTTAAGTGTTTCACAGACCTGATCAGATGTAATTTTGACAACAGCACATAAGGGAAGTGTTATTAGCTCCATCTAACAGATAAAGAGACTGAAACAAGTAAGTGAAGCAATTTGACCAGGTCACATGGTGACTAAGTTATCAGGCTAGTATTTGAGGCTGAGGCTGTGGTTACAAAGCTTGTTGATACTACACACATACAAATCCTTCCTTGTGCCTTGTTCCATCTGTGAGTGCTACACATGGGCAAAGAATGAGAGATGAGAATAATCAGGCTTTTCTCATATTGTTTGTTCCCAAACCAGAGGTGACAAGCCAAAACTCTGGCAGAAGATCCAAATCAGTTTTCTTCAATAACAATAACATCATTCGGAGGCACAATTATAGCTATTTATATAATGAAAGGTATTACAACCTTGGGACGATATACTTAATTCTAAGAGCTAACTTAGAATATTGAGAAAAGAGTTGAACATTGAAGAGTTTAAATCATTGAGAAGTTACCTGGAAGTGCTCTTTATCCATCGAGATTCACAGCTTTCACTGAGTCCAGATTCTATATTATATATTTCATTCATTCACTTAGTCAGGGATTAGTTATTGAACACCTGTATGCCAGGTGCTGTTCCAGGCATTTGAGATACATCAGAGAACATAATGAGCAAAAACCCCTGCCCTTAAAGAAAAAAAAAAAAAGAAAATAAGTAATAATATATATTAAAAGAAAACAAGAAACAACATCAACAAAGAAAATCCCCAACCTTATGGAGTTTCCATTAAAGTGGGGACAGATAAACATATCAGATGACGCTAAGTGATGTGAATAGAAATAATGAAGGGTAAGGAGTGGAGAAAGATGAGAGCTGGTGTATAAATGGGGTTAAAAAAAGCCTCATTTGAAGTGTTAAGCATTTAAGTGGAGAGTTGAATGACACGAGAGACTTAGAGAGTGAACCAGGTGAATATCTGAGGGAAGACCATCCCGGGCGAAGCAAGAAGAGCACATGCAAAAGTGTGTCCCAGAAGAGCACCAACCTGACAATAAACTATAAAGTTAATTAAAAACAATAAAAAAATAAAAAGCAAAAAAAAAAAAAACCACACTGGATTATGATTTTGACTTTTTTGTCATGAATATACTTCTATAAAAAAATATTGTTACTTGTTGGGATGAACACTGGGTGTTATGTGGAAACCAACCTGACAATAAACTATATTAAAAAAAAAAAAAAAAAAAGCCGGTGGGTCTGACCAGAGAGCAAAGGGGAGAGTGGTGGTAGAGGAGGGCAGAGAGGAAGTGGGGCCTGGTGTCAGCCATAGACTGGGGCTTTGTCTCCCAAGGAGGAGGACCAGTTAGGAGGCTACTGTAATCATCCAGGTGAGGAATGATGAGCATCATAGCCTTGGAGGGGGGTGAGAAATGGTTGGATACTGGATATATTGTGAAAGCAGAAAGGAGGTACTTTATTGAAGGATTAGAGTGTAGGGTGAGAGAGATTGGGTGTGAAGCATGAGAAATCTTTGTGTTAAAATGTTAATTAACTTTTGAGGGCAGAGCCTTCCAAGTCCTCCTCAGGCCTGGTTCTTGTGTGTACAGACCACTTGACCTTGGAGGTTAAGTCAATAGGAGTCGCTGAAACTCTGATTACTAAGAATAGGAAGAAATGCATGGTGACCTTTCCGTCCCAGTGGAGTCTTATTTGGGAGAGAGCTTCTGCCAAGCTAAATAGTAGTTGTGGGAAAAGAAAGGATGCCCTTTCTGATGAACTATTTCCAGTCTGTCGAGGGGAAGAACTGGACCTAAAGGTGTAGGAACAGACTTTGATGGGGTTTTCAGAAGTTTCAGGACTGGAAGCATATTGAAGGACCCGGCCTTAGGGTTTCCGTTTTTCTATTTTTCTCTTTCTTTTTTCCCTTCATCCTCCCCCGCCCCGGCCTAAATCATGGCTGCAGTAAGGTACCGTTCACTGTCGGTTCTCAAACTTCAGAACGCATCGGAATTACCTGGAATGTTCTGAGAAACATTGCTGGGCCGCACTCCTGGAGTTTCTAACCAGGGCGCTGCGTGTGTGTGCGTGTGTGTGTTTAGAGGGGTACAGAGAGGTGGGGGAGCTGAAATTTTGCATCTCTAACAAGTTCTTAGGTGACGCTTGAGAACTGCTGCTTCTAGTACCAGAGGGCGTGCAAAGCAGTGTCTTGAATTCCACCTTGTGACATGCGGCGAAGGTTCCAGCTCACGGAGGTTTCCAGTCGCTTAGGGAAATTGTGCACTTACCCCACGGTGTTTTCTCGGCTGCCCGTAACCCAGGAAAAGAAGAAGCAAAGGCCGGCGAGGAGAAGGAAGGAGGGGGAACTCTTTCCAGACTGGACGGCCCCTCGGAGCTCCCCCAGCCAAGCCAGGGCGGGAAGACAGCCCCCGGGCCAGCCCACAGATCCTCAGAGGGCCCGCGCGGACCTGGAGGAGGCGCCCCAGAAGGCGGCGCCTCTCGGAGGAAGTTAGTCCTTGAACTGCAGAGCCGCTTCGCCGTCGCAGCAACCTCCAGGAGCGCGCAGCGGGCGCCGACGGGAGCTGTCAGCGCCGCCCCGGGGACACCGCGCGCACCGCTGCCATGGGCGGCTCGGCCTCCAGTCTGCTGGACGAGGGCAAGTGCACCTACATCCGAGGTACGCGCGCGCGGGGCTTCCCGGGGGCGCGGCGGCCGTCCGCGGGGATGGGGAGCCCGCACTGCCGCGCGGACCCTGGCCCCGGAGGGCGCGTCGCCAGCCGGTGGCGGACCCGGCGTCCACCTGCGGCGCGCTACCGGGGGGCGCGGGGACCTCGCGGGGCCAGCTCTCTCCCAGCTCGGGGGCGGCACCCGGCGGGGCTGCGCTTCGTCCGGGGCCGACGTGGGTGGGGGGCGCAGACGCGGGATGCTGTGGGAAGCGCCGCGGCACGGAGGCGGGAGGCAGGTGCAGGCCGAGGGGTGGGGGCGCGACCCCGTCTTTTCCGCTCAGCCCGCCTTGGGGGACGTTCAGCCCCTTGGCCCAGAAACACCTCGCCCTCGCCTAAGTTCTGAGCTCTTTCTGAACTTGCCCAAAGAGACCACGGGGATATCCCTCGTTTCTGGAGACTTCCCGGGGGATTCCCGCCCTATAAAGCAGAATTTCCCTGCTGGTAACGTTAGCCTGTTTTTGTAAAACGCGGCGTCGGCCACATCTTCACTTGAACTTCAGATCACTTGTGGAATGATTTCATCAGAGGCAGAAAGGACCGTGTCATTATGCTCCCAGGTTACACGGTTTTCTTTCCCTCTCCAGAGACGCGGAGGGGCGGGGAGAGGAGGCAAAAGAGGAACATTGGCATATTTTGTAACAGTTACTAAAGTAATAAGATGGGGAGAAACTCTTTTGGGGACACTTTCAGACATAGTGACTCACTAGAGAGTGTGAGGCAGAAAAACAAAACAATAAAACAACAACAACACACACAAACCCAACAACAACAAAACAGAAAAAAAAAAAAAAACCCAAAAAACAAGCCAAACAAAAACCCAGACTGAACTGAAACTGCAGAAAATCGTGACTCTTATATCCTGGTGTATTTGACCTGTCTCTTTGTTCTCCAGCAACCTTGCCCACAACTGCTACCTGACATTTAGTTACCTTGTGAATTTAGTATTTTTTTCTGGCTTTAGAAATACCATCTAAACTAGGTGTTGAACTGTACGTTTTACCCTAATTCTGTAAGGAAATGGTTAAGTTCTTCCTGGCTCCCCACCCCCTCTGAACCTTTCCTGAAAGGAACGCATTTATTTAGTGTCCTTATTCCATACTTGTTTTCAGTCACCACAACATTTAAAACCATTTTAAAAGGATATCAAATCAGGGCACTTGAGAGCAATGTAATTGACTTTCCAGATACCTGCTCTGGGGTTTCTGGAGACAGAGGATCAACAGCCCATTCTGTCAAGGGATAAATCTTGATCAAGTATTCCTTTGCTGTAGTTTATTTAAAATGGGAGAAAGATGGATGGCTTATTTATATTAGTTAAACAGCTAAACTATGGCTGCCTTAGTCTTAACAAATTTGGCCATGTGCTTATTTTCACCAGTGTGTAAGGGACTGAAGGAACAATGTAGTAGAACATAGTGAGAAAGGGCTTGCATTTAGTTATTTGCAAAATATGTTTATGCCATTTATTTTATGAGACTTTATTCCACTGCAAAGCTTAGAGACCCCAAAGTTGAATCATGGCTGTCTACAGTAATCGTTGGAAGTCTATCAATGTAAGGGATTCACATTCTTGAAAACTTCATGGTCGCGACAGTTGTTGCTGCTGGTGCAAGCCTTGTGTTCATGTGAAAAGAAAATGTGTTACCTTTTATTTTATTGAAAAATTAAGTTATTACCCTTACAAAAGTATGAGATGGTTCATGCACAGGAAGGACTTGTAATGAATACATTCTGAATGAATAAAACTATAGCAGAGTGGGTGACAGTCATTACATCCACAAGTCTTGTTCAATTTTATCTCCTTATTCTTTGGGAGGACACTTTCAAGGTAGGTACAGGCAAAGGGAAGAGAAGAGTTAAAGTTAGAATACCTCCAGAGAAAATGAGACGTTGCCTCATTTGAGAATACTAGTCTTGCCAAAAGAGAAAAGAGCATTGGAAAAATGCATGGTGTTGTGAATTGTTAGTGCATGAGCACATGAAGGTCATGGGGCTGTGATTTCTTGATGGTTTTGAAGCCTCAGAGCCCTGAAAAAAAAAAATATATATATATAGTCCTATCTTCTCTGCTTTGACCATCCTATAGCCCATAAATATTCTCAAGTTTTGATTTAATTATAAGCAGAACAATCGAAAATATGACAGTAAAGTTTAAAAACAATTTTGTGACCTGTTTCTCATAAAGGAACTGCCAATAAAATATTATAGATTTGAAAGCTTCTGTAGCTGATTCAATAACTTGCCATCAAGCTTGCTAAACTTTGCTAACATATGGAGAATAACTAGTCAGTATATTTGGAGTGAGTTTTGTTAACTTAATCTTGTATGTGTTATAAGCAGCTGTACTTCTGGTATGCTGATGAGTCTGAATCAGCATTTGCTTTTAGACAAATCATTTAACAGCTGCCGTTCAGTTTGTGTGCATCGAAACGTTGTGTTAACAGTGATGCTCATCACATGGATGTTTTGAAAATACATTATTTCTTAGGATTCAGTGAATTTCCAGGCGAAGGGATAGCAGAAGTATTAAGGAGTTACTTCATTTCTAAAGATGCTTTGAAAATTATTGCCACACTCATGTTTTTTAGCACAGAATACATTTTTAAGATTGCTTGTGGAAACTTTCAGTAACTTCACTTAATACGATGTTTCAATTAATAAATAATACTAAGACCAGGTTGTAATCACAGGGGCAGTATTACCTGTTAGCCCTCAGTGTTGCTTTTAGCACTGACTTAAAAGGGTCTTATTTCACTGAGATAGTGAAATATTATTACTATTATCCAGGCTCCGGTGATCAATTTAGGGCACTTTGCTCTCTTTGTGCTACGTTTTCTTTTAGTTTTTAAACTTTGATATGCAAAAATGAACTATAGCTTCAAGACACACAATACCTTCCTGTTTGAGCAATAATTATATTTCCTTTTGGAAATTGCCATTGGATTGTTAATGAATCAAAACAAAACAAAACAGAACAGAACCTGACAACTCTCGCTCCTAAGTCCTGTGGAGGGTCACAATAGGTACTGGAAAATCAGTGCCACAGCTGAGAATTGTGGGAGACACAGGTCTTGGGTGGGGGCTGGCAGACACATGGAGACCTGGTAGCAGCAAGAGGCAGGAAAACCGTTCTTTTCCTAGACTTACCGCAGAATCAGTCCCACTTAACCTGTAAGGGCCCAGTGGCTTCCAGTGAAATGCTTATCAGTGATCTGATGCTTATAAAGTAGGAAATGAGTTTCAGCTTAAAAACAACATGTATTTCTTTTAGGGGGATTTTCTCATGTTTATACCGTAAGGGTTCACGTAGATGGTGGTATATGAAATGTATGCTGATAACAGTGTGTGGAGTGATATCTCTACAAATAGGATGAATGGGAGATGGGGACAGCTGTACATGTTTGCGGTCTACTTGATCTAGATGTATAGTACTAATCCACACATTTGCCTATTCTTCAGTCATAATTTGTGGGTAGGAGATGGGCATAAGAACTGGTCTGATTTATATGGATATGATGAGTGTAATCTGAGAGTCCAGTTTATCTGGCTAGAAATGGCAGTATATTGTAATGGGAGATTAGGATATGGAGTGTAGGTAGGTACAGTTAGATATCAACCCAACATCCTTCCCCCATTCCTCTTTCAAACAGAACCCCAGTTTTGTTTGGGGAGTGAACGTCCTCTATGTAAAGCTGCCAGCCCCACTTACAGCTTTTGAGGGATGGGTACAGACTGGCCCGTGCCTGTCATAGTGCTGTGTCCTCCTTGCTAGTAATTGTATGAGGCATGGGGTTCTGAGGCAGTCTGGCCAAGTGAGGCTTGATGGGAAGTTTGCTGGCTGTTTCTAAGAAAGTTTTCTTCCCTTAATTTTAAAAAGGAGACAAAGGGTTGAGACATGTTCTTCCTCCCCTTCTTCTTTTGGACTTTGTTGCACTTGAGTGTGATGCCTGGAACTAAGTATGAAGGGAGCTAGCTCAAAGACATAGCCAACATTGGAGCACTGCCAGGCCAACGTCGTCTCAGGGAAGAGAAGCTGGAGCCGAGGCACACCTTGCTGATGGCTTGCCTATCCTACTCCTGAGTACTTTTTGTTGTGTAATATACTAAATCCTCTTTGAGTGGGGGTGGTAGAGAGTGCTGGTTATCCCCCAATATCATTCTTCCCTACTTTTTTTTTTAAAGTTTTTATTTACTTAAGTAGTTTCTACACCTAATGCGGGGCTTGAATTCATGACCCTGAGATCAAGAGTCTCATGCTCCTCCAGCTGAGCCAGCCAGGTGCCCCTTCCCTGCTTTTAAAAAATAATAGAACCTCTTTGGGGTGCCCGGGTGACTTGGTTGGTTAAGCGACCAGCTCTTGATTTGGGCTCAGGTCATGAACTTGCGGTCCGTAAGTTCAAGCCCTGCATGGAGCCCTGCGTGAAGCACCATGTCCAGCCCCCTGTTAGGCTCCCCACACTGACAGTGCAAAGCCTACTTAGGATTCTCTCGCTCTTCCTCTCTCTCTGAGCCTTCCTTGCCCATGAGCATGTGCGCTCTCTCTCGCTCTCAACATAAATAGACTTAAAACAAATTAATAGAACCTTCAAATGTTAGCTGGCCATGTGAACTTCCAGAGTAAAAATATTCCCCAGCCATCTTTTCAACTAGATGGGCGTCATGTAACGGAGTTTTGGTGATGGGGCATAGGTAGACGTGTTGTATGCTCTTTCCAGAAAGTGACCTTAAAGGGAAAGGATGTGCCCTTCTTTGTCCTATGCTTCATACTCTTGGCTAGATTGTGATGGTGGCTGGAGTAGGATCTTATACTATGAGGTGTCCTTTTAAGAAGGAGTTCATGCAGAGTGGGAGTCAGTGGACAGAAGGAGCCTGGTTCACGTGGTAGAAACTCCACACCAGCACTGAGCCTTCATAAGAGAGAAATAAATGTTATCTGTGTTACTATTTTCCACAGACAAATCTTTCTCTAATTGTCTCTAGTACTTGTGCCCAACAGTGTTGTAATCAGCACGCTAAGTGCTGCCTTGTTGAGTCACCTTTAAGAAAAATTAATCAAAAGAAAGTAGGAAGTTGGTAAAGATTACGCCATTAGTATTGGTGTTAGTTCTTAATTTGTAGAAATGAATTGATTCTCCTGGGAAATAAGGAATTGCAGCTGCCGAGATGGAAATAGAAGGGATGGGAGAAAGAAGAAGGCCCAGTGTAAATAACACAAAAACGTATGTTGATCACATTATATTTTGATTAAAAATCATGCCAAAAGCATGCCAAAATACTGACGAAGCTAGCAGGAGTTTCTAATTAGGAAAACCTATTGCAGATTGGAAATTTCTAGTGGCAACAATAACTTTTTACTACCTTTAGCCTTTCTTTAGTATGAAATGAGAGTTTCTTAAAATCATCAAAAATAAAGACACTAGACTGAGACAAATTAACATGTTCTCCTATACTTGTGGAAGAAATGGTGAACTTTCCTCCTGGGCCCCAATTCATGCTTTGATGAACCTCATAGAGTCAGACACTGAATTAAGATCTGGTCTCAATGAAACATTCTTTTTTCTAAGGACATTGGCAGTGAGAGGACTACACCATCAATGGTGCTATAGTAATAGTAATTACTAAAATGACAAGGGTGATTCATTTTATTGTTTTATTTATTTTTGCGGGACTACTAAATGATTGTAGTTGTACTCTATTGTAATCTTTGGGAAGGTCTGAACTGGGTTCCCAGGTAGAAAGTGCAACATCGAAAGCTTGATTTGTAATGGTTTCTAATCCAATTAAAATAAATGTACTGTGAAAATTTCACAAAATGCTCAGTGTGAATTGTGGCAGTGAATTTTAATCTCCTAATCAGATATTTTAATTTTTTTAATTTAAAAAAATGTTTAGTTTTAGAGAGCGGGGATGCTCATGAGGAGGAGGGACGGGGGGGCAGGGAGAGAGAGAGAGAGAGAGAGAATCCCAAACTGGCTCTGTGCTGTCAGGGCAGAGCCCAACAAACGGTGAGATCATGACCTGAGCCAAGAGTCGGATGTTCAACTGACTGAGCCACCCAGGCACCCCAGATATTTTATTTTATTTTATTTTATTTTATTTTATTTTATTTTATTTTATTTTATTTCAGATTATTGTCAGCAAAGCTAGGTGACATCATTTTAAGAAAAAGGGTACATACATATAGCAACTTGCACTGGTAAATGGGAAATGAAGTCAGAGGTAAACACAAAGGAATAAAGAACAGAATTCATATGCTACAGTCTGTTTAAAGCACTCTAGAAAAACACAGGACGCAAGGGCTAAAGTTCTAACAGTTCCAAACTGAAACACACACACACACACACACACACACACACACACACACAAAACCCCAAATGCAATACAGATTTTCTCTTTTGAAACTGGAAAATTCATTTTAAAAAGAGACTAGTAGTTGCTGCCAATAAGAAAATGCAGGCCAGCTTATAAAAGTGCTGCCTCTTTTTCTTCTTCTTCTTTTTTTTTCCTTGTATACATAGTTTTTCTCACTCCGAGGAGAAAAGATTTAGAGATATGAAAGCAATTAATTCAATTTTGCAAATTGCAAAACTTTGGGTCTGGGACCCAAAGAAATTTATATATATTTGGATATTGATGTCTGTAGGATTAGAATATATTAACAGTTTTAACTAGGAGCTCCTAAGCAAATATTTTAAAGTCCATAGTCTGAAAGAATTTTGGAGGAAGAGTAAATATTTCTATGCCAAACCATGTGGATTTAGATTTTCTTTCTTCTTTTAAAACTGTTTTCATTTTGGCATAAAACACAAGCTTAGAAAATCACACAAAACAAATGTATAGCTTAGTGAATCACTTTAAGGCAAATATCCTTGGCCATCACCCAGGCCAAGAAATGGAAAGAACTTCACTAGCCATTCCAGAAGCTTCCACATGCTCCATCCCAATCCTAAATCACTTGGTTTTCTCCCACAGTGAGCACTATTTTCAGTTCTCTATTGCTGCCTAAGAAACTACCCCCAAGAGATACTGGCTCTTGAAACAACGGTTAATTTGCTTGCACTTCTGCTATCTGCCCTGGCTTCAGCTGGGTGGTTCTACATCTTATGTTTTCCAAGTGGTCATTCCTGTGGCTACATTCAGCTGGTGGATGGGCTGGTGGCCAGATTCAAATGGGAAGGCTTTCTTTCTCTCCAGGTGGCCTTTCTACATGGTCTATCCTATAGGGTACTGAGCTTTTTAAATGGTGGGTCAGGGTTTGCAAGGGTGCCACAGCTTCTAGAAGCTGCCAGAGCTTCCTAAGGCTTTGGCCTGGAATGGCATGGGATTACTCTGCTACATTTTATTGGTTAAAGCAAGTCTTGAGGCTAGCCCAGATTAAAGAGGAGGGGACTATACAAAGTCATAAATATCATCAGTTGTGTTTCATCAGAGAATTACTACCATAATAGACCACCACACCACTAATCCTAGATTTTAGAATAATGACTTCCTTATATTTCCTTACAGTTTTATCACCCCATAATGCATTTTTAAATTCTATAGTTTAGTCCTGGCCACTTAAAAAATATCTCTTTTAATCTACAGGTTTCCCTTATAGCTCTTTTACTTGCAAATTATCTGTTGAAGGATCCAGGCTATTTGACATGTAGAGTTTTCTTCGGTATGGAATTTGCTCCTGGTGCAGGTCGACACATTTTTTCTAGATTTTGTACACATTGACAGAGTGATAGTGAGATTTGATCAGACTCAGGGTAAAGACTTTTGTAAAGACTACAGGTTGTTCTGGGGTTTTCATTGGAGGTTGTCTCTTTTTGTGATGCTAGCAGCCATTGATGCTCATTGCTGGGACCCATAAATTCACTGAGGTTTGGCAAATTGTTATATTCTAATTATGTCATTTTGTTTTCGTCTATCGGCTGGAATAATTTTATAGAGTGGTACTTTTTTTATCTACAGTTTTGTTACTCCTTCTTATAGTTCATATAGCAAAGGCAAGATAAAAACTTTATCCTTTTATTCACCATTTTAAAAATAATTTATTGTTTTACTGTCATCCCCCAAAGGTGATCAATTAATTTATTTAAAATTTTTTTTCATTTTATTTATTTGAGAGAGAGAGAGAGCAAGGGAGAGAGGCAGAGGGAGAGAGAATCTTAAGCAGGCTCCATACATCAGTGCAGAGCCTGATGCGAGGCTTGATTCCATGACCTTGGGATCATTACTTGAGCTGAAACCAAGAGTCCAAGAATGGGACACTCAACCGACTGAGCCCCCCAGGCACCCCGGTGATCAATTAATTTAAAAAATATTATGGGGTGGCTGGAGGGGCTCAGTTGGTTAAGCACCTGACTCTTGATTTCAGCTCAGGTTATGATCTCAGGATTTTAGAATTGAGCCCTGCACTGGCCTCTGTGCTGAGTGTGGAGCCTGCTTAAGACCCTCTCTCTCCCTCTGCCCCTCTCCCCCATGCTCTCCCTAATATATATATATATATATATATATATATATATATGTGTGTGTGTGTGTGTGTGTATGTATATATGTATATATGTGTATATATATATGTGTGTGTGTATATATGTATATATATGTATATATATATAATTGTGAACTCATGAATTCCATTGTAATTCTTATCCTTATTGAAGCTCAAATTTCCCATCATTGGGAATGAAAACCTCTTCAGTTTCGCTCCTGAATCCTTTTGAAATTACCCTAGTAGTATTTAATAGCTTCCTTGCCATCTGGTAGATCAAGATGTTCTAACCTTATCCTGTTTATATCCTACCTTGTACCTGGAATATGCAATATCTATAAGAAGCCTGATTTATTTTAGTGGGAAATGGTATTTCAAGATGATGGTTTGGGCCTAGGAAAGCTCATTGCAGTGATGGGTTGGCCATTGTTTCTGTGCCTCTTTAGTGAATAGAACTAGGAAAAAGTGTATGTTTTCTACATTATTTATCTATCTATATACCTATCTATTCTTTTCCTTGGTTCTCAGTTCTATCACAAGATGATAGAATTAAATACCCCAATAAAAACAATAACCTCAGACAACACAAATAACTACCACCACCAGTTATGAGTGTAAAAAACTATTGAACAAACTGTTTTAAGAAGGAGTAACACAGTTTTTGTATATGCTATCCAAATTCTCCTCCAATTTTATTTTGTTATTTTACTATGTCAGAGTATATAAGTATTATATTCCCTTTTCTCCACTTACTCTTGGTTTACAAGTAAGTATTATTTAATACGTTGGTCTTTATATTGACGTCTCTCTGGTGTTTGAGACTAATTATCTAGTAGATGCCTTAGGAAGAGCTCATGGGAACATAAAGAAGAATGACAATACACTAATTTAGTGTATCAGTGGTATCACCAAAAGTCAGCTTGTTTTTATCTTTCTACTCTCTGTGCACTAGTTCTTCTTATGGTCAAAATATGACTAGAGCATCAAAAAGTATCACATTGTAAAAATGTAAAGGTAAATCAATGCCACAGAGACTAAAAAGAGGACTCTCTATTCTGTGAGTCTCTTTATGAGAGCAAACCTTTCCCATATGGCTTATAGGAGACTCCCCCATATATTCCACTGATCAGAATTTGGGTCACAAATGGCTTCCTGAGCCATCACTGGCAAGTATATGGAATTATCATAATTTGGTTAGACTAATCCAGATTCACCCCCCTGGACCAGGGCTAGAGTCAAGCTCTATAGCCCATGGCTGTAGGGAGGATCTTGGATACCTGAACAAAATCAGGTTCAGTTACCAAGGAAGAAGCACGAATGGCTATTAGATAGATAACCAACATTACGAGTTTTGATAAATATCATGAAGGGAATTAAAAGTGTACTGGGACAGAAAAATAATGGCAGTGATAGGGCAAGGAGATGAGATATGCTTAAGATATGGTGTTCAGGAGGATAATAAGTTACTATCCACATGAAGAACCAGGGGGAGAATATTTTGAGTAGAGAGAACAGCATATAGAAGGGGAAGAAGGAGAAAGAACTTGAAGGTACTGAAGAACAGATGGAATGGCTGGAGTGTAGTGAGCAAGAGGTAGAAGAGTTTGATGGGAGGGGTTCCTCACAGTACTCATGGCTAACAGACATATGATACATTTATTCATTAATTTTCTATTGCTTACCTGCCATCACTACAATGTAAGCTCCCTAAAATGAGGGCCTCTGTTTTGATTCACTGCTATATTCTCAGCAAATGGATCAATATCTGGTACATAGTTTATTATCAATAATTATTTGCTTAATAAATGAATGAAAGAAGGAAAAATGTAAAAATTGCAATGAGGATCCTAAAAAGTAACATAAGTATTGAGTTTATAAAACAAGTTTAGGATGCAATGAAGAAATGAAAGATCAAAGTGGTATATAAGAACTAGCTTTTGGAAGTTACAAATCTGATGATCAGAATTTTTAAAATCCAGTTGTTGCTTTGGAAAAATAAAGTTGAAGGAATCTTGCAGAAAATAGAAGAAAAAGATCAAATGATGGAAAAGAGAAGAGGCAATATTAAAAAAAAAAAACTAAAGAGTCTGGGCACCTGGATGGCTCAGTCAGTTAAGCATCTGACTCTTGATTTTGGCTCAGGTCATGGTCTCACTGTTTGTGGGTTCAAGCCCCACTCACATCAGGCTTTGTTCTGACAGTGTGGAACCTCCTTGGGATTCTCTCTCTCCCTCTCTCTCTGCCCCTCCCATGGTCTCTCTCTCTCTCTCTCTCTCTCTCTCAGAATAAATAAATAAACTTAAAAAAATTAAAGGGTCAATCACAAAACTTTAATATGTGACTAACAGGAGACCCACAAAAATAGGAAGACACATGGGCATTGTATAGAGTCTTCAGTTGTAGTGAGCAGAAATTAGCCCTGCAAGACTGATTAGGACCTGTTTTAATAATAAATGTAAAAGCAAACCTTGGAAGGATCAAACTGATCCTAAGAAACTTAATTGCATGCCTAAACAAAGTTCAACATTCCTTATAAAAATATACATTCATAAAACAAGTGAGCAAAAGAGGAAAAGAGAGAGAAAGAAATCAAGAAACAGATGCTTAATTATAGAGAACAGACTGATGGTTACTAGAGTGGGGGTGGGGAGGAAGGATGGGTTAAATAGGTGATGGGTATTAAGGAGTACACTTGTCATGATGAGGACCGGTAAAGTATGAAATTGTTGAATCACTATATTGTGCACCTGAAACTAATATAACACTGTATGTTAACTAACTGGAATTAAAATAAAAACTTAAAAAAAAGGAACAGAGATAGATAGTTGTTTCCAGTTGGAGTCTTCTGATGAGAACTCCAATTGAAGTATATTTCTATGTTGATGTCTAGATTAGTATCAACTCAGTGTGGGAACTTTAAAGTTGACTAAGGAAGTAGGTGATCACTAAGGATTCCTTTATTCATCTCAGTGACTCTGTTTCATGCAGTGTGAGTTCTCATGTTTTCTATAAGGGTTGGTTGGTGAATAAAGAATTTGTCATAGTTGTTTTATCAGGGAAAAAAAATACACATTCAACAATGTAAAGTTCACAATATCCAGCATCCAATCAAAAATTACCAGGCAAATGAAAGCAGGGAAATCATAACTCTAAGGAAAAAAATCCATCAATAGAAACAGACTTTTGAATTTCAGATGTGATGAAACTAGCAAACTAGGATGTTAAGACGACTTTTATAAATATGTTCCATATGCTAAAATAGAGGAAAACATGAACATGATGAGAAGGGAAATAGAAGATATAAAAAATGATTCTTGTCTCCAGTCTTTAGGAAGGAGCAGTATGACTACAATGTTTTTGAAGTCTGTTGGAACATCTGTTGGAAAATGTAGCTGTACTATCTGCTACCAACATTCCCAGTCGACCTGGGAGAGGAGCAGAGAGCAGATTGGCATGAGGAGCTGCAGACATGGAGCTGGGCTGGGTCCAGGACAGATGCGCAGGGTCAACTCAGAAACGAAGGGAAATTGTGATTGTTCTTTCAAAAAGGGCACTGTTAGTAGTGGACATGTGCTGTTACTTCTGGGACTCACACAGGGCAAGTGACAATTTCCATAATTAGCTCCAAAGAATTCAGAAGGTTTTTTTCCCCCCCAGTTTGGATTAAACATGTTTGTTTAAAAAATTATTTCCTATGTAAGTCATGTTTGAATGAGTTAGATATGCCTGAAGAATTGCCTGAACAAAACAGACACAGGTTTGGAGTTGGAATAAAGATAAATTTTATTAGCAGTAATAGCTAATGTGTAATATCTGGAGTATAAATAAATGGTTTTGTTGGAAAGGAATTAATCAGTAACATTAATTGAAATGTACTACTTAAAGTAAATAAGAATTTTAGAGCATGACTAAGACCTGTGCCTGTCAACTGGGATGTCAATTCTTAACTAAAAATGGTAACTCCTGGTCTGAGGAATGATAATGATAAAAATAACTATAAACACTAACATTTATTGAATATCTGCTATGTGCCAGGCAAATGATGTCTCAGAAAAAAAGGTAACAGGATGTCAGATGTTCTTCCAGAAATTCCAGGTCTTGTCCACAAAGCTTTAAAAAAATTTTTTTTTATTTTAAGGTTATTTATTTTGAGAGAGAGAGAGAGTGAAAGGTGGAGAGAGGAGAAAGAGAATCTCAAGGAGGTTCTGCACTGCCAGCATGGAGCCCGATGCAGGACTTGACCCCACAAACCGTGAGATCATGACCTGAGCCTAAGTCCAACACTTAACCGACTAAGCCACCCAGGCGCCCCCACCGAGCTTTTCCTTTAATGGAAAAGAGTGCCAACTTGATAGGCTTTGAACAGTGGCTTTTTCACTTTAAATTAGCTAAACCAGTAGTTTTATTCTTGGTAGAAACTGAAACATTTACTAAACCCTTGATTCCATACCTTAATTCTAAATGACTTAACTATTTTTTGAAGTATTTCCAGTGGATAAGATTAAACATAGCATAGTCCAGAAATTAAAATTCATCAAATTTTGGCAAAACATAATGTGGAGCTTATGTAGAAGCAGGAATAGTAGGTCACTTGTAATTAACTTTAAATAAAATGGTACCTTAGGCAACTTCTTTATTAGAAAAGAAAATATTAATATTTGGGAAACAAGGCTCAAAAGACTCATAAATGGAGCTTTCACATTTTAAAAACAGGCATGATCCTCTCCTGAGGACTAGCCGAATCTGAAGCTGGATTCTCTGTAGATTTTGGATCTGTCCTCTGGCTGCCTTCTGCTTCCCATGTGTAAAATGCCCAGCAGTAATGCCCAGTGAGATAAAAGGAGGTCAGAAATGAAGGTGATTTAATTCTTGGATTTCCCAATCCTATTCTTATGCTAATCAATTTGTTTTTACTATCAATTAGGGTACCAGGCCTTCCCAGAGTAAATAATTGGCTTTCAGATTGCCAAATAATACCTGCCTCACACATTTGTTCTGAGGATTAATTAATGTTTAAAATGTTTAAACACAAAATGCCTCTACAGAAGCAATGGCATTATAATTTGTTGGGACACTCCAGTATTGTAATTACTACTAATTAGATTCTTTTCAACAGCTTGTTGAATTCACAAATTACTGCATCTAAGGTATTCTTTATTCATTATGAAAAGAGTCAGACACAATGGTTTAACTAAGAGCCTTTAAATAACTGGTCTGAAAATTGCATACACACCCCTCCCCTCAAACCAAGGGAGGAAAATAACAAGACACCTTTCTGGGATCTGTCACGGGAGAGGAGTCCCAGTGGTGTGCTCAAGCAGGCTCACACTGGCTGGCAAGAGCTGAATCTGGGCATCCCTTCCTAACTCAGAGTTCAGTGACATCATGTCGGTAGCTTTCAGCCATGCTGGGTGGGTCTTTATTTATTTATTTTTTTTAGATCAGTTTATCAGCACATCACTGCCAGTGCCCTTCTCTTCAGTATATGGAATCTGGTTATAGTCACACCCAGTTGTCAGTTACTGAAGCCAGATTTCAGTTCTACATTAGTCCAGAATGGCCTTCACTGCTGAAACCAATACCCCCCCCACCCAAATCCCAGTGGCTTGACGTGATAACAATGTTTATTTTAGTCATTACACAGTCCAATGTGATTCTGTGTAGGATAGAGAAGGGGGGGTGGGTCATTCAGGAACCCATACTCTTTCCATCTAGAGCATTGTGGCACGGACCCCTTTAGCAGTCTGGTGAAATCTATGGATCCCTTCTCAGAGTGACATTTCTTAAGGGAAAAAAAATACACAGGATTACAAAAGAAACCAATTTTATTGAAATGCAGATATCGGGGTGCCTGGGTGGCTCAGTTGGTTAAGCGTACCACTTCAGCTTAGGTCATGATCTCACAGTTCATGGGTTTGAGTTCCACATCGGGCTCTGCACTGCTGGTGAGGAGCCTGCTTGGGATTCTCTCTGTTGCTCCCTCTCTCTCTACCCCTTCCCCACTCATGCTCCTTCTCTGTCTCTCTCTCAAAATATATAAATAAACTTTAAAAATAAAAGAAATGCAGATATCAAAATATATTAAAAATCTGTGATATAATAAAGGTATGTGCTTCTTCATTAATACATTCAGTGACGAGGTCTCATGGTGGGTCTAATAGCTGCTGTCACTTTGATGAAGTGCTATCCTAAGATGTGCAGCCTGTAAAATGTGCTGTGAAAACATTTGTAATATCTATGGATGATAAAGTCACAAGTTACCAGAGGGGTGGGGTGGGGGATGGGTGAAATAGGTGATGGGAATTGATAGGTGCACTTGTGATGAGCACAGGGTGATGTATGGAAGTGTTGATTACTATATTGTACAGCGGAAACTAATATTACACTGTGATGTTAACTAACTGGAATTAAAAGAATTTTTTTAAAGAAATCAATTAACGGAGGCACAAGGGTGGCTCAGTCTGTTAAGCATCTGACTTCGGCTCAGGTCATGATTTCACGGTTTGTGAGTTCAAGCCCCAAATCAGGCTCCCTGCTGTCAACACAGAGCCTGCTTGGGATCTTCTGCTCTCCTCTCTCTCTGTCCCTCCCCTGCTCCTGCTCGTGCTCTCTCTCTCTCTCAAAAATAAATAAAAACATTAAAAAAAAAAGAAATCAATAACCGAAGTAAAACAGGAAAGAATGTCACAAGTACTGGTAAATTCTACTGGTCTGTTGTCTCCATTCATAATTGAAGGAAATGCTGAATTTGAGTTAGAAGTTTAATAAAAATAAAGATGTTATATCCCCCTCCCCCCGATTCAGAATTTCATCTGCAGATCCCATAAAGGTCCATAGACCCCAGATTAGGAACCCTGATGAGGCTCCATTATTTCTGGGGGTACAAGAACCTTAACTAGTTACTCTGCTTATGTCTGCAGATAAGAGGGTCAGTGGCAGACTAGGGGCAAATGTTTTGTCAACCAAGCCTAGAAGTGGCACACATCATCTCTGTCCAGCTCTCCAACTTCCACATGACACAGCTTCCTTCTGTATCTCTTCAGTTGGAGATTTCTATCAGAAGTCATATCCCGTTTTTGATCACCTCTTCCCTTACATCCCCTCAATATCACCCTACATTTTAATGAATAGCTTTTCCACTTTAAATGTTTTTCCACTTTAAAGGAAGGCTGTATTTTTATTTTTAGGTAAGAAAAGTTCAAGCCCTCTAAACTTGACTCTTGAGCACTTGAAATGTGACTAGTCCAAACTAAGATACGATGCAAGCATAAAATACACATTGGGTTTTGAAGACTTAGTACAAAGAAAAGGTTGCAAAATATCTTATCAATATTATTTAATGCCAATTACATATGGAAGTGATAATGTTTAAGTCTGAATGGTGAAATAAATATATAAATACATTAAACAAATAAAATAATTTAAAATCAATGTAATCTTCACAATTTTTTTCCTAAATCGTATGTTTATTATTAAATTTTTTATGAGTATAATTTATTGTCAAATTGGCTTACATACAACACCTAGTGGTCATCCCAAGTGCCCTCCTCAATGCCCATCACCCATTTTCCATCTCCCCCCTTCCTCCACACTTAGTTTGCTTTCTGTATTTAATAGTCTCTTGTGGTTTGCCTCCCTCCCTCTCTGTATCTATTTTTCCCCCTTTCCTCCCCCCCCTGGTCTTCTGTTCAGTTTCTCAAATTTTTTAATGTGCTACTAGAAAAGTTAAAATTACATGAGGCTTGGGCCGCCTGGGTGGCTTAGTTGGCTGTGCCTGACTTGGGCTCAGGTCATGAGCTCGTGGTTCCTGGGTTTGAACCCTGCGTCGGGCTCTGTGCTGACAGCTGAGAGCCTGGAGCCTGCTTCAGATTCTGCCCCTCTCTCTGCCCCTCCTCCACTCATGCTGTCTCTGTCTCTGTCTCTCTCAGAAATAAATAAAACATTTTTTAAAAATTACATGAAGCTCACATCTGTGCTCACATGATATTTCTTATAGACTGCTGCTCTTGAATAAAAATTCATAGAAGATTCACAGAGCTGCAGGAGATCTTCAGATGGTTATCTAATCCAACCCCTTCATTGTAATCTGAGAGACCAAGTGAGTGGCTCCTGTCTGCAAGGCTAGTAATGGCAGATATAGGACGGGAACTCAGATCTCCACGTTCCTGGCACAGAGCTGTCTTCATAATCTATGGTATTCCAACCAAACCAAACCAAATCAAAAATCTCCAAGCTTGAAATTTTCAGTCTAACCAGAGGATGCTCTAATTCAGAGTTATAAAAAAAATGCTAACAATGGCAAGTTTTTTTTTCCATCTGATGTATTATTCAGCCTTAGGTTTAAGACTCAAGTGTAGCTTTCCCTTGCTACTGAAGAATTGCAGGCACAGGTGAGCAGACACTCTGAACGGTACTTGACTCCCTCATGATCCCAGAAAAAAAAAGCCCTAAGGTCATTCCTTTGTCTCTGGTCTCCACATTTCCCTTCGCTGAATGTTTAAACTCATAAAGAAATGTTAATTCTTATGTCCTCTGGATTTTGTCTTAAGGCGATGGAAACATATAGAACCATAGTATACTTAATACGACCGCTCCTTTCTTCCAGTCAGGAGATGGCAGAGTGGATAGCAATTAAAAGGAAAAAATGATGGACCTCCTTTTCTTCTCTTCCATGTTCTCTTCTTGGCTGTTACAGTGGACCCTACGGCCCACTTTATGAGGATGTCTGGAATATTTACAGACCTTTTTGTTCCAGAATGTTCCTTTCCAAAGGTTTTTCTCCCTCCAACTGACTGTAATGCACCAGTTTTCATTGGATCACATTGGGGCCATTGTGTATTTAAATAATGTTTAAGATGAGTTTAGATTTTAAAAAAAAAACTCTTGCCTTAAATAATTTATTGCCAATACATCATTTCTTCCTCTTTTAGGAATTTTAAATAATACAGGTGCTTCTTGAATCATAATTTCCTGAAATTGAAATAATATAGTTTCCTTACTCAGTGCTCTCTGAAAAAGATTTTGTCACCTACACTCTGGGATGTCCCATGGTTCTCTGCACTTGCATTTCCCTACATTTCCAGTGGTCTCTAGAGTTCTAAGTTCCAAGAAGAGCCATAAGGACTGAATCCTGATCCATGATAACTTTAGTGACCTTCTTACCAAAGTGTTTCACGTTTTGACATTTCTTCTCTTCAATATCGTTATTTGGCACTTTCATGAGAAACTCTTGCGGCATACCATAACTAGCTACTTTGCTTGTTTTGGATCATCCACAGCTGTTGACATCAATGGATATCTGAGAGAGGGAGTGCAAACCCTCGCTCATCTCCATATGGTTTTTTTGAAAATATATATATGATGCCTTGGGATGTGTTGATAACCAAGCTCAGCAGTTCTCCAGAGATTTTTTCTTAACCTTGCATTGTTCATTACAAGGACAAATATATACATATGACATATTTTGCAAATGAGTACAAGACTGATTAAGAGTTGTGATAAAAACTTTCATGATGATATTTGTATATAATATTCATGTGTCCCATTTTCAGAAAAGCAGACAACATAAAATGAATGTACAGAGCAGATAAATCTTTACAAAACATTCATTATGAAATGCTAACTGTGCAGTTTTCTTGACTCAATACAACATTGGTCCTGCAGCAGACGACTCAAGTAGCCCTATCACTTGCTAACTGTGAAGCATTTTGCCAGTTATCTGAAACGCGGTTTCTTCTGCTGTAAAATGGTACCACCCCAGGTTGTAAGCGTTCATTATGCTAATTTTTGGGAAGTACGTAAAACCGAGGTAGGAACAAGTCTTCTCAATGATGGTTAGGTGTTTTATCATTTACAATTGTATAACTTATTCATTCTAAAACCAAAGTAAAACATTTTAAGTAAACTGCACATCAAATAAAATCTCTTCTCTTTGGATTCTCAGTCACGGTGCCTGGGTGGCTCAGTCAGTTAAGTGTCCGACTTTGGCTCAGGTCATGATCTCGCTGTTCATGAGTTCAAGCCCCTCATCGGGCTCTGTGCCGACAGCTCGGAGCCTGAAGCCTGCTTTGGATTCTGTGTCTCACTCTCTTTCTCTGCCCTTCTCCCCACTCTCTCTGTCAAAACTAAATAAACAGTAAAAAAACATTTTTAATAAAACACTACTCTCAGTCAACCAGTTGGAACCAGAACTTGACTTCTATCCAGTTTTTAAAGTGTATGGTATTGAGTCTACAGCATGGTCCAAACTCAATAGAAAGCATGGACTTCAGGCATAAGTACTTGAAACGGTGCAGAAGAACTTATTTGAGTCCTGGTTCTAACACTTACCATGTGACTTTGGGCCTGTGGTTAGGCCTCAGTCTTCTCATTAGTGAAACAAGTCATTTAATTGATGAAGACTCTCCATAGAATCCTACTTAGGATGAACTTATAAAACCTCATGGAATACATCTTCTTCTTATAGTGAGGCATTCATTGCATGTCTTTCTTGTCATCAAAGAGGATATGCCCTGTTCTATGAACAGATAAAACAGACTAAACTGCTCTCCAGAGACTTCATCATGGAGGTGGTGTTGGGGGGGGGGGAGAAATACAGTAAATATTGAGATAGGATGTGATAATGAGTATTATGGAGGAACATAAGGGTATGGAAGTGAAAAGAGAGTGATGGGGGCTTCAGCTTCAGTCAGGTGGTCAGGGAAGTCCTCTCTAACTTTTTTTTTAAGTGATTTATTTTTGAGAGAGGGCATGTGAGCCAGGGAGGGGCAAAGAGAGAGGGAGACAGAGGATCCAAAGTGGGCTTTGCACTGACAAGCAGCAAGCCCGATGTGGGGCTCCATTTCATGAGAACCATGAGATCATGACCCGAGCCAAAGTCGGACGCTCAAGGGACTGAGCCATCCAGGTGCCCCTAAGCCCTCTCTACCTTTTGAATGAAATGCCAGAGTTGGACATGGGAATACTTGGGGGAAGTACCTCCCAGACAGAAGAAATAGCAAATCCAAAGCCTCTGAATTTGGAAAGGAGCTTGTCTGGTCTTAGGAGCAGCAGAAAGCCAATGTGGTTAGAGAAGAGTGAGTAATGGATGTTATGAGAAGCCGAGGGGCAGGGACATAAGAGGGGTCACATCACGGAGGGATTTATAAACTGCCATAAGGACTTGGGCTTTTAGTCTGAGAAGAGACACCATGGGGAGTTTTGAGCAGAGGAGTGACATAATCTGAGAGAAAAATGATTTCTCTCACTGCTGTGTAGACAGACTGCAAGGGGAACAAGGGAGGAAGGAGGAAGTCAGTTAGGAAGCTAGAGCTATATAATCCAGGTCAGGGGTGGCTAGGGCTAGAGGTCACTGGAGGTAGTGAGAAAATACATTTTGAAGGTAGAGCTGACAGGATTTGCTGTGGGATAGGAGGAGAAAAGTGGCTTGAAGGATGACTCCAAGATTTCTGACCTGAGCAACAGAAAGAATGGAATTGCCACTACTACAACAGGGAAGACTGGGGGGGAACACATGTGAGGGTGAAGATGAAGAGCTCATCTTTGGACATGCTAAGTTTGAGATCCAAGTGGAGGTATCAAATAGGCAGATGGATTCGTAATCATAATCATAACTGTTATTTGTTAAATGAGGCATGTAATTACCTGCCAGGCACTTAAGAATTGTGTATGTTACCTCCTTTAAATCCACACAGTAATTCCTGAGATAGATACTATTACCATGCTCATTTTGCAGACAGCAAGACTGAGGCTCAGGGAGATTAAATCTGTGCTTAGGTCAAATGACGGACATTTAGTGGATGGAGTTGTTCCCGGAGCCAGAGCCCTGCTGTTACATGTCGCTGTAGAGCCACAAGAAGAGGAGGCTGCTCCCAGAAGGAGTTTGCTTTGGGCTTGACATCAGTTAACTCATTTTGTCTTAATTCTCATGGACAACTTAAAAGTTGTTGAGTTCAGGTCAGAAGTATCATTTATTGGGGCACCGGGGTGGCTCAGTCAGTTAAGCATTCAACTTGGGCTCAGGTCATGATCTCACGGCTCATGGGTTCAAGCCCCATCAGGCTCTGTGCTGACAGCTCAGAGCCTGGAGCCTGCTTTGGATTCTGTGTCTCCCTCTCTCTCTGCCCCTCCCCCACTCATGCTCTGTCTCTTTCTCTCTAAAAGATAAATAAACATTAAAAATTTTTTTAAAAGAAGCATCATTTATTGTTTAAGAGCAGAAAGATGCTGGTGACATATATTTACAACATATTTTACTTCTGAGGATTACAAATAGTTTTTAGTGCCAAATACTATAATTTCAAAAGAGCAGTAAGAAGTGTCATCTGATGAAATTATTGTTTTAAAAGGAAATAAACTTGGATGCTGATCCTGTGTCCATTATTGTCTTCTTTTATAGCCGAATTAGGCACTTGGCCATGAATTTTCATTTCTAGCACATCCTGATCTGAAACCAGCTTCTTATTTGTGATGCTACTGACAAGGGAAGTTTTTTCATCTATATATCATGATAGCCTTTAGATGAACAAGCAGAAGTATAATCATGATGTTCTCATTTGCATAAGCATCTTCCTGACAGGTCATCAGATATCTTTATTGTTCTCAGGTACATTTCATGGGGTGCTGAAGGCATGCATAATCATCTCTAGCAATTCATCTTCTTACCTAGCTTAATGGCCCCCGTTACATAGCCGGGGAATGATGGAGCAAAAAGGCAGTATGTCCAGAGCCTGCCTGCTTAAGAAGGTGGAATAAATTACAGTGGGGAATAAATTACACTAGCTCTTCCTCATTATTCAGTTGCCTTTTACAAATTTCATCTCATTAGGCTAAACAATCCTGGATGGCCTGCAAAAAAAAAAAAAAAAATTGCATATCTTGCTACCAACATGCTCAGATTCCTTGTTCAGCATCAAGCTAATCATAGGTGATCAACATAAAACCATCAATTTACATTAATAAAGACTCTTCTGCACTAGTGAATTGGGTTAATATAGTCACTTGAGTTGGGGGTGAGTGGGGTCCTTATCTTTATAACTCTTGATTTAAAAAAACCCATTTTGAAGATAAAGTGGATAAAAAAATCATTATCTTGATTAAGTTGTTTTAAATAAACAGTCCATTGAATGGTCTCTTTATTGCTTCTTTCTTGGCCTCCATTCAATAGTGACGAGGGCAGTAATGATGGTGATGATTGCTGTCTGCTTGATGGTGGAAGAGCCTTATTTATGGCTGGTCTGCAGCAGAGCAGGGACCCAAACACAGCTCTACATAATTTTCTATAAATACTATCATCCTCAGTTTCCAGATTAGGATCTGAGAACTATGCTACTCCATATAATATCACAAACAATACCTTTATCACTAAATACTCTTCTAAAGCATAACTTTCATTGGCTACGGAGGATGCTTGGTTCCATATATCCTATAATTTACTTGACCATTCTCCTCTTATTGAACATGTCGGTTATTTTCAAATTACTATAAATAATATTTTAGTGAGCATTCTAATGCATAAATATTTATGTGCCTCTGATTATTTTCTTAGAAATTCTTCTTAGGTGTCGAAGAGTGTGAACAACTTGAACAATTAATAGCTTTAAAACGAAAGGCATAGTGGATGTGCAGTGTTTCAGTCTCACTGAATTTCTGAACCTCCTGGAACACACAGTAACTAATCTGAGCTCGCTGATGTAGTAATTTTATAGTAGTAGTAAAATACCACCTTTGTATTCCATGATATCTGCCCTCAATACCTGTTCATTGAATGGATGAATAAATATTTGCTTTGAACTGGAGTTAATTGAATCTAGACCTCCATTGGACAGAAATATATCTGAATTAGCCCATTTTAAGTACCAGATATACCTAAGGATCTCTTAAAAAATTCCATAGGTATATTTAATAATGACTATGGTGTTTGACAATTTTTATCCCTAGGGATCCTTTCTTCTTGGTACATGTTCTTGACTATCTTGATTGTGCTTGTCCAGGAGTGGGTTGAATAACCAAATAATCTGAGAGTTCTTTTCCCATCCCCATTATTTTTCTACTTCACCGCTATTTGGGGGCACTACTGTATATGTCTCATAGTGTAAGGAGAGTGTGATAAAGGAATAAATGGCATCTGCTTACCCCTTTGGAAAGGAATTTAAAGGTCATCCATCTTATGCTTGAATGTTCTTATAAGCCGGTGAGCAGCTTTCAATATGTCTAGTAACAGGAAGCTCATTATCTCCTAAACCCAATCTATCCATATATGGACTGTTATTTTGTTAGTGAACTGTGCCAGAACCGAATTCTTCCCAGCTTCTATGCCTGCCTCTTGGCTCACACTTAGCTCCTGGACCAGGCTCTGCCACTCCTTCTTGCCCAGCCTCGGCCAACCCTCCCAGGCCTCTGGTCTTTGGTCAGCACCCAGGCTCCTGTGTGTATAAGAAGAGAACTCAATCCATAGGATCTGGGAACCAGGTCTCTCTTGTAAAAGCCTCTTTTATTTTTTTATTATGGTAAAATATACATTACATAACATTTATCTTTATAGCCATTTGTAAATGTACAGTTCAATGCCATTAAATGTGTTCACGATGTTGTGTAACTGTCACCACTATCTATATCCCAAACTTTTCATCATTCCCAACAAAAACTCTGTACCCATTAAATAATATCCTCCATTTTACTTTCTGTCTATAAAGTTGCCTATTCTAGGTCCCTCTTATAAGTGGAATCATATAATATTTGTCCTTCTGTATCTGCTACTAGCTACCTTCATAGCATCATTCTCCATCACAAATGGATTTTGTCTATTTAAACTTCTTGTTTTTTTAATTTCTTTTTTCTAATGTTTTATTTATTTTTTGAGAGAGAGAGAGACAGCATGAGCAGGGGAGGGTCAGAGAGAGAGGGAGATACAGAATCTGAAGCAGGCTTCAGGCTCTGAGCTAGCTGTCAGCACAGAGCCCGACACGTGGCTCGAACCCACGAACCACGAGATCATGACCTAAGCCGAAGCTGGACGCTCAACCGACTGAGCCACACAGGCGCCCCTGTCTATTTAAACTTCTTAACCTCATTCAGTTTCAAGAGCTGCCACACTTTTTGTTTAAGGTTGAATAAATTATTGATTTTATTTATTTATTTTTTAAAATATAATTTATTGTCAAATTGGCTTACATACAACACCCAGTGCTCATACCAACAAGTGCCCTCCTCCATGCCCATCCCCCATCCCCCCACCCCCCATCTACCTTCAGTTCGTTCTCTATGTTTAAGAGTCTCTTGTGGTTTGCCTCCCTCTTACAAATATCTCAAAGTCTTTGACTGCATGTCAGTTACTTCAATAGATATCAAGTCAGGAGAAACCATGCATTTCTTTGTCTTGAACTCTAAAACTCCTCTGTAGGCAATTTCTTCTTTCTGTGGTGCCAGATTTCCTTTCAAGAAAATATGGAGAGTGGAGAATCTGTGTCTTCCCCGTCCCCAGTAGTAGTCATGCTGATTTTGATCCTGCTTTTTAAAAGAAATGCCTCTATTGTTTCTCCAATAAATTTGATAGTTGCTTTTAGTTTGAAAAATACTATTTATGACTTATTTTTTGAATTTCAAACCATCCCATTAATATCAATTCTATAATCTTTCCTGGTATAAAAATGAAGCTCAAAGGCCTATAGATTGCAAAAATCTGCATCCATTCCTCCTCCTTTCTTGTTTTGAGCATCAGATTTACATGTGTTCATTCAACTCTTTCAGTACCTCTATTGCTCAGCAACAGCTGAACACTCTTCTTTATGAATTCTCAGTGCACTGGATTGTAGTTCTTTTACAGTGTCCTGCTACTCACTTTAAATCTCTTTACCAATCTTGGGCTTTCTTTTTCTCCTACCATATTTGGTCTATTATTTAAGTCCAAAAATTAATCTTCTTGGAAGAGAAGACAAGGACAAAAATAATAGCCGTGTAGTTCTTTCTCTTAGGTCAGCAACATTATGTCAGTGGGGCCAAACCCCTCACTTACCTCTTTCTGGTATTCCTTTTGTTCCTAACATAGCTAAATGAGTATTTTTCTTTTTCTTATAAATTATAGGTCCCAATCTATCTGTCACTGTTTTCAGAGAGCTCCAGCACCTTCTTACCTTTGTTTTGGGGAGCCCTTCTTTCTATTTTTTATTCCAATCCTGTTGAAGTCAGAGGCCCTGTTAGAACTATGTAGAAAGCCCCATCATTTCTCCCTTGGTGGAATCCCAACCTAAGATTATATGGATAGAATTACAGACAATGTGGACCGATGGGTGCCACTCAACCCTCTTTAGAGTCTCTTGCTCCAGAGTCATGGCTCTGTTTCTGCTGACCCCTCCCCGCACCTTTTAAAATTATCATTTATTTATTTAAAAAATTTTTTAATGTTTATTTATTTTTGAGATAGAGAGACAGAGACAGAGCATGTGCAGCAGAGGGACAGAGAAAGAGGGAGACACAGAATCTGAAGCAGGCTCCAGGCTCTGAGCTGTCAGCACAGAACCCGGCGCAGGGCTTCAACCCATGAATTGTGAGATCATGACCTGAGCTGAAGTCGGATGCTTAACCGGCGCTTAACCACCCAGATGCCTTTCCACCTCCCCTTTTTTTAAAGTACGCTCTGTGCCCAATGTAGGGCTTGAACTTATGACCCGGAGATCCAGAGTTGCATGCTCTGTCACCTGAATCAGCCATCTGCCCCTCTGCTGACCCTTTTGAAGTCTGCCTTCCTGAAGTCTAAGTTTTATTATCATTTGCAACCACCCCCTACCTGTCTGTCAAAAATGCCAGGATAGAAGCCTTTTATCTACTGCTGTTGGAATGGAGTTGGACAATTAATAATAAGACAGCTAAAGTAGCAAATCATAAAAAGACACATACACCTTGACTATTTAATTTTATCTTAAAATATATTATCTGTATATATAGTATGATTTATATTTATATAATGATTCACCAATCTTTTGATATAGGGCAAAGGTCTTTTTTTAATTGATTAGAGTTCCACTTTATCATTTTTGTATCATCTGTAATTTTCAGCTTTGATTTCCTTTAAGTTGGGAAAGATCTTAAAAAGAGATCTGATCACAGAATCCATTTATATTTATATTTGTTGTGTTGAATTACCTACACCTAATTTAACAATTCTTATTAGAATTCTTTATCAAAATTCTCCAAAACATTTAACATAGTTCACAGTGCTTTTCTTTTTGCACTAATATTTAGTCAGGTTATAGTATTTAACTTAAATTATTTATCCACAATATCTAGTACAATTGGCATGGATAGCTTTGGAAGAAAACACAGCAGACATTTGATAAGCATACAGTGTGGCAGGCAAAGCAGAGGTACTAGAGAGTAGTCTATCGAATTTGAGCCTTGGGTCCCTATGTATCAGCAAGTGTGTTTCACAAAACTTGTGACAGCATCGGGTAAGTGGAGGACAGTTAAGAGGGCTCTGTCATATGCTATAATGACATCATTTCTTCCATCCAAGTTTCATTAAAGGCAGACCTCAGAGATAATGTAAAGTTCCAGACCACTGCAATAAAGTGAATATCACTAAAAAGCAAGTCAATTGAAATTTTTTGGTTTCCCAGTGCATATAAAAGTTATGTTTATGCTATACTGTAGTCCATGAAGTGTGCAATAGCAGTATGTCAAAAAAACCAACATACATACCTTAATTTAAAAATACTTTTTTGCTAACAAATGCTAACTATTATCTGAGGTTTCAGTGAGTTGTAATCTTTCTTGCTGGCGGAAGGTCTTGCCTTAATGCTGGTGGTGGTTGCTGACAGTTGGGATGGCGGTAGCAATTTCTTAAGACAACAGTGAAGTTTGTCACATTGATGGAATCTTTCTTTCATGAATGATTTCTCTGTAGCATGTGATGCTATTTAATAGCATTTTACCCATAGTAGAGTTTCTTTCAAAATTATAATCGATCCTCTTCAACCCTGCCATTGCTTTATCGACTTTACAGTTTATGTAGTATTCTAATTTTTTATGTTTATTTATTATTGAGACAGAGAGAAACAGAGCATGAGGGAGGGAGGAGCAGAGAGAGAGGGAAACACAGAATTCAAAGCAGGCTCCAGGCTCTCAACTGTCAGCACAGAGCCCGACATGGGACTCGAACTCATGAACTGTGAGATCATGACCTAAGCCGAAGTCGAACGCTTAACTGACTGAGCCACCCAGGCGCCCCAGTTTATGTAATATTCTAAATCCCTTGTTATCATTTCAACATAGTTCACAGCATCTTTATCCATTTCAAGAAATCACTTTCTTTGCTCATCCATGAGAAGCAGCTCCTCATTTGTTAAAATTTTATCACGAGACTTCAGCAATTCAATGTCATCTTCAAGCTCCACTTCCAAGACTAGTTCTCTTGCTGTTTCCATAACATCTGCAGTTACTTCCTCCACTGAAGTCTTGAGCCCCTCAAAGTCCCATGAAAATTGGAATTAACTTCTTCCAAACTCCTGTTCATGTTGATATTTTGACCTCTTCGCTTGAATCATGAATGTTTTTAATGGCATCTTAATGATGAGTCCTTTTCCAAAAGGTTTTCAACTTACTTTGCCCAGATCCATCAGAGGAATCAGTGTCTATGGCAGCTAAAAATGTATTTCTTAAAAAATATGACTTGAAAGTTGAAATTACTCCCTGGTCCATGGGCTGTAAAACAGATGTTATGTTAGCAGGCAAGAAAGCAACATTAATCTCGTATATGTCCATCAGACCTCTTGGGTGACAAGGTACATTGTCAATGAGCAGTGATACTTTGACAGGAACCTTTTTTTTTTTCTGAGCAGTAGGTTTCAACAGTGGGCTTAAAATATTCAGTAAACCATGCTGTGCACAGATGTGCTGTCATCCAGGCTTTGATGTTCCATTTCTACAGCATGGACAGAGTAGATTTAGCATAATTCTTAAGGGCACTAGGATTTTTGGAATGGTAAATGAGCACTGGCTTTAATTTAAAGTCACCTCCTGTACTGGCCCCTAACAAGAGAGTCAGCCTGTCCTTTGAATCTTCAAAGCCAGACATTGACTTCTCCTCTCTAGCTATGAAAGTTCTAGGTGGCATCTTCTTCCAATGTAAGTCTTTTGTCTACATTGAAAATCTGTTGTTTAATTTATTCATCTTCATGAATTATCTTAGCTTGATCTTCTGGATAACTTGCTGCAGCTTCAACATCAGCACTTGCTGTTTAATCTTGCACTTTTATGTTATAGAGATGGCTTCTTTCCTTAAACCTCATGAACCAGTCTCTGCTAGCTTCAAACTTTTCTTCTACAGCTTTCTCACGTCTATATCTTCATAGAATTGGAGAAAGTTAGAACGTGGCTCTGGACTGGGCTTTGGGTTAAGGGAATATTATGGCTGTTTGATCTTCTGTCCAGACCACTAAAACTTTCTCCCTAGCAGCAACGGGGTTGTTTTGCTTTCTTAGTGTGTTTACTGAGGTAGCATTTTTAATTACCTTAAAAAACTTTCCCTTTAAATTCACAACTTGGTTAACTGTTTGGTGCAAGAGGCCTAGCTTTCAGCCTATCTTGGCTTTTCGCCTAAGGTTATTTCTAGCTTTTGATTTAAAGTGAGAGTGAACTTCCTTTCTCTTGAACACTTTAGAGGCCATTGTTGGGTTATTAATTGGCCTATTTCAATATTGTTGTATCTTAGGGAATAGGGAGAACTGAGAAGAAGAAAGATGGAGGAATGACCATCAGTGGGGCAGTTAGAGCACATACAACATTTATCAATCAAGTTGGCTGCAGAACAATTACAATAGTAACATCAAATATCACCATAACAGGGGCGCCTGAGTGGCTCAGTCGGTTAAGCATCTAACTTCAGCTCAGGTCATGATCTCACAGCTAGTGAGTTCTATTCCCACGTCAGGCTCTGTGCTGACAGCTCAGAGCCTGGTGCCTGCTTCGTATTCTGTGTATCTCTCTGCCCCTCTCCTACTCGTGCTCTGTCTCTGTTTCTCTCAAAAATAAGTAAACATTAAAAAAATTTTTTTAAAAGATCACCATAATAAAATAATAACAAAAATGTTTGAAATGTTGGGAGAATAACCAAAATGTGACACAGAGACACATAATGAGCAAATACTGTTAGAAAAATGGTGCTGAGGGGCTCCTGGGTAGTTTAGTTGGTTGAACTTCTGACTCTTAATTTTGGCTCAGGCCATGATCTCATGGTTTGTGAGTTCAAGCCCTGCATCAGGCTCCCTGCTGTCAGTGCAGAGCCTGCTTGGATCCTCTGTTCCCCTTGCTCTCTGCCCCTCCCCTGCTCATGCTATCTCTCTCCCCAAAATAAATAAACACTAAAAAAAGGGAAAAAAAAAGAAAAATGATCCTGATAAACTTGCTTGGTGCAGGGTTGCCACAAACCTTCAATTTGTAAAAGGTTCAATGCACACACAAAAAAAGTGAAGCACAATGAAGTGGCGTGCAGTAAAACACAGTATGCCTGTATTGCACTTCACTAGCTGATATCCTTGTTGTTTAGAATTAGATCCAAGTAGCAGTTCTCTGGTTACTTCCTTTGTCCATAAAGAAATAAAGTTATTATCCAGTCCAGGCAGTAACTTGTCAGACATTCTGCTTTTAGTTTAGAGCCTCCAATCAAATGTCTGGGTAGTTGAAGTTTCCCATCACAAGTGTTTTGTGCCTCTTGCCAGCATTGTAAACTAAATTAGGAACACATCATCCATTTCTTCCATTTGGACTGATAGTCTGTTGATATCATTTTATCAACAAAACAATGTCTTTTCCTCTCATTTAATCCTTATTTGAATGTCTTCATCATCCTTTACCACCTAGGTTCATGGATTTTCACATGAATAATAACTGATATTTGTTTACCTCCCTTCCTTACAGATACATCTTTGGAATTCTACCAACTCTGAGTAATTAATATGAGATGATATTTACCATTTTATTCTCAAATTCCCATGCTGAGTACTGGTCTCATACCACTATGAGACCCTTGAGAGTATTTTTTGGGAAGTTTTCCCAATTGTTTTCTTATAGGAGTCTCATGGCTCCTCCTGAACTATTCTTTTTCCCATGACATGACTAAAGACCTTTCTGGCAACTACTTTCATGGTTTTACATGAACACTGCTTTTTTTCCCCCCTTCCATATTCAAGTTAAAGACTACCTGATGGTTTTGAAGACTTTTCTTCCCTCTCCTCATGAGATGTACTCCAGCCCTACCCAAAGGCCATCACTTTGGGGAAGGGGAAGAGGCATAAGAATCACACTTGTGCTCCTGGGTCTCTTAGTCTCTAGCTTGTGACTTCTTAGGTACAAATGATGATCCTTTTGTCTTCTGGCAATGTGACTCATTCCTAAGAGTATCCAAGGACTGAATCATGGGCTAGTGGGGATTCGTATGTTTCAGTAGACTATAATATTCCAGAATGAGTCACCAGAAAGATGGACAACAAGCATGACTGACCAATCTTATCTTCATAGAGCCCTTAATACCCCCAACAAGGAGAGATGACTACTCCTCACCGTTTTCTTCCCAGGGCAATAGCAGCTTCCTTTATTCTTGTGGTATTTGAGTACCTTCTGGATGTAACTCCTTGATGTGCCACATGCATAAAGACAGCAATTGTCAGTGTGCATAGAGGTAACTGTGTTGGGGGTGCTGTACAGTGTGGCAGGGATAAATGTAGCACATGATTCTTACATATTTCTTTTCGGAAGATCATTCTATCCACCCTACTCAATTTTTGTGATAAACTTCAAATCCTGAGCTTTCTTCTTTCCCTTTGGGTCATATTCTTCCACAGTGAACTATACTCTTTCGTATCACCTGCAGTGTCTAGTGTAGTGCTCTGGAAAAACTGGCACTTGATAAAGATGTCTTAAGTTAATCAATTCCTTTAAGATCTCACTAACTATATGAGCAAATATTGTGGAAGTCATTTTTTGAATACTAATTTGCAGTTGCTGAATTATTGGTGATGAATTGCTACACTACATTTCCTTAGCAAATTGCAGATATTTAAGCAGTAAGATACGTGGTCGAATTCTAAACAATATGGTTGTTTTTGTATGTGTGTGTCCTTCAGCAGTAACCTTTGCTAGCTTCATTAATAAGCCCTAAATCCAACCTCTCTGCTGCTATTAAGAAAATGAAAATTTCTACCTAAGAAATGGCATTGATGGTTTGGTTATTAAAGTTGTACTGATCTGGGGCCTATATTAATTTCAAAGAGCTACCATTTTGAAAATTGAATTTATGTCTGAACCAAAACACTAATAAAGCTTAGATGTAATCTCTTCTTTTCCTTTACTCTTTCAGGACAAACCCGTTGTTTTTCCATGTGTTGGCCAATACAGGCTTCCCACAGAACTCATTCTGATCTAATTTTGTAAATGAGAATATCAGTCTTGCTAACTACAGAAAGATTCCTTACAGACATCTAAATCAAAATGTCTCGACTTGGGGGTCAGGGAATTTGAATTGGCAGACTTTTGTGTCTATATACATTTTTATGGAATTCCAGACTTTCAGCATATTATTAAAGGGGCTTATGATCCAAAAAGCTGAACCATTTTTTCTAGACAGATTTTAAGAAAAAGCATTACTTTCTCTCCAAAATAAGCAAATCACATAGTTCACATTCTCATTGATGTTCTTATCATTGCACGTTTCTTTTTCCTGTTCTGGGTTGAGGATTTTCCTGGAACATCATTGATTTTCAAGTCACATGGAGGTGCCTTTCTCATACTTGATATGACAAATCACAGGGGCTGGCTGTATTGTTGATGCACATAGTTACAGAGTTTGAGTGTGAGAGCCTGCTCCCATCAGTCATTACCATGGTTCTAAATGTGGGCAGTCAGGCATATCAGTACAGCATACGGGAGAAATGTGATTTTTTAAAAAATGACAGCTTTTAGGTTTTTTTGTTTGTTTGTTTGTTTTTGTTTTACTGCTCTTATGTCTGATACTGCAGTCTACCCATGAAATATTTCCTCAGATGATGAAATTCAAGGCTTCAGTCTATTTCATTTGTGTTCTTCTGCTGTGCTACAGATTTGCTCCAAAGATAAGTGTTTTTGTCTTTTATAACCTACAAAATCCATCTCATCTTTTCAACTGAGAACAGCTAAATGGACTAAAGAAAGCATAGCTTAAATGCACACAGGAAGTGGAAAGATATAGTAATTACTATATTTTCTTTCTGATAGTTTATTATTGTATTTCTTTTTTTAAATAAATTTTTTAAATGTTTATTTTTGAGAGAGAGGGAGAAAGTGGGGGGGAGTGGCAGAGAGAGAAGGAGATACAGAATCCGAAGCAGGCTTCAGGCTCTGAACTGTCAGCACAGAGCCTGATACGGGAGTTGAACTCACAAATCTCAAGATCATGACCTGAGCTGAAGTTGGATGGTTAACCAACTGAGCCACCTAGACACCCCTTTTAAAAATTTTATTTATCTATCTATTTATTTATTTATTTATTATTGTATTTCATGGCCTATATAGCTTTCGTTATGAACTCTATTGGCTCCCTGAGAAATTGTTTTACATGTCAGTAATTTTTATGTATTTGGGTTAGTGATAACTCAGGGACTTCAAGAAACTGAGTGGTACCACTTAATTTGTCTTTTTAAATTAATTTTTATTATTTATTTATTTCATTTGTTGTTTTTTTTAACTACTGACTTTATTGACTTTATTATGTACTAGACATTGTCTCAATAGTTTCTGTCATTGGGCTGTGAGCTGTAGGAAGATAAGGCAAAGTCAGTTCTCTGCCTTAACATCACCTATCTTTGATCTGTCTTCATCTCCTCCTTTATGGTTAAAAACTTCCCTCTTCTCCTGAGAACTTTGAATGTCCCTCCTGTGAGAGACTCACCTGCCCTCTGCACTTCCCTGTGAGAGTAACTGATCCTGTGAACCCAACCCATAACCTCAAACACTTCAATTACAGACTTGTCCATCATCACTAATAATACTATACATCTTCCCAGCTCCTAGAGACACAGTTCATGATGGGACAGATACCTTCATGCAACTCATTTCTTAAAGAGAACTGGAGAGACCAGACCCTAATTCAGTGTAAGGTCAGAGAGCTGCAGATGACTGAAGAATTTGCTACAAATTAGAGCAAATACAACCTCCTCCACCCCAACTGGCTGCCTTGATGCACAAACCCAATTACAGATGCATACCTTGAGAGTGTTGCAGGAACATGACACCAGACACCAATCTGTGTTACCCTCTAGCATGAGACATAGGGAAGCACTTCTGACTGTTTTTAGTAACCAGAATAAAGTAACTGGTATTGTTAAGATGTATGTGGTAAGCCACTCCCCATCTGAATTCAGGAAGTCCAAGGACTATCTCTCAGATTCTTTAAATAAGAGTGTTGACATCTTAAGTGTTTACCTTGCCTAATTTAGAAAAAGGCTCATTGGAGTTGAGAGGAAAAGGGCTGCCAAAGAGTTTCAATTGGGTTTAGTTTATCTGCCTCAATTTCTTGTCTCCTTTCTTTTTCCTTTTTGTATTTGCCAACCCCATTCATTTGGGTATTGTTCAAGTGATGTCCAGAGTCAGTATAATATCTATGAAGTTTTTCCATAATGTGAACCAGGAAATAATTGGCACATAAGAAAGGGTAGATGGAAGTGGGTCCTTTTCTCTTGTGTTTGCAGCATATAGCCCCTTTTATTTTTTTCTTATCTTATTTTTTTTAATGTTTTATTTTTGAGAGGTGAGAGAGAGAGAGAGAGAGAGTCAGAGTGTGAGAGGGGTAGGGGCAGAGAGAGAGAGGGAGACATAAAATCTGAAGCAGGCTCCAGGCTCCAGGTTCCGAGCTGTCAACACAGAGCCCAGTGTGGGGCTTGAACTCATGAACTGTGAGATCATGACCTGAGCCAAAGTCGGAGGCTTAATCGACTGAGCCACCCAGGTGCCCCATCATATTGCCTCTTTTAACCAGTTAGATGTAGGAAGTCAATTAATGCAACCCACCTCAAGCAGAATGAGTGATGACATGTTCATGGTTTTTCTTTATCTTTTCCATCCAAAAATAGAGGGGGCCTTCATACATTTTTACAAATATTATCCATTTTGTGTATTAACTAAGAATATAGAATGTACCTAAGCAGTTTACTCCCAGAACTAATGAGAACAATTTTTTAATTATACAAATGTTTAGTTTAAATTTCTTGCCAAATGCTTACTTTAATGATTAAGTTAATATCAGTCATATTATTGTTGGAAGGTTTGAAGACAATGGTAGCCCTCTCCCTAGCCCCTAAATAAAATAAATTAGGGTATTTGAATTTACACTAATTAAGATCCTATATACTTACCAAGTGTTTTCATCAGAAAACCATTTAAATGCAATACATTATAAATTGTTTTCTTCCCTGTACATTTAAGCCACTTGCCGCTGAGTGGCATGGGGGAAGTTTGTGATATTACGTGATTTGAAGAATTAAAAGTTCCAAGTCACTACCAGGCCTGTAAAAGTAATTTGGGGGAAATCTATTCACGGTAATGCTTCCTTGTTATCATTCACGTCTGTCCCTGCATTCTACCTCTTGGTATCACTGTCTTATACATAACACTCAAATCGTCACATTAATGTAAATGATTTTCTTCCAAGCACTAATTTTGAATTACCATTTGCTTATCGGGTATTTTCTCCTCAAAGATCTTCTCAGAAACACTCCCAGAAGCAGACATTGGCCACTGAAAATTTTAATTTATTCAGCATTTCCCAGGTGCAATGCTAGAGTCTAGAGATACAGAGATGAAGAGGATAAATGCCATCAGAGGTTTACAGTCAAGTGTGGGAGACAGAGTTCTAAATATGCCGTAATAACAGTGACCAGCACTTCTTGAGCATTGACCGTGGTAGATTTGGTGCTAAGACAATCAAAGCACAGAAGAGTTAAGTAGCTTGCCCAAAGTCCTTTGGATGTCAAGGGGCAAAAGTAAGGGACTTAAATCCAGGTGGTCATTCTTAAATAATATGTGATATATGCATTTAAAAATGTGCCCAGAGGGGTTTCATGAGTTACAAAAAGGAAGCTTTAAATTCTACCTAAAAAGGTCAGAGAGGACTTCCTAGAGGAAGTAACATTAGAGTTGAGACCAGCAGAAGGGAAAAGGAAGGGAGGGCAGTGTTGTGGGTGAAGGAGCCTCAGTGAGAAGAAGCATGCTCTGATGGAGGGAGCCGTATGAATAAGGGAGAGGCCTGGAGCTTATCAGTTTCTGTCTTTCTGTTTTTGTGGTTCTATCTGCCTGAGATTTTCTTCTACCTTCATCTCTGCCATCAGTTATTTCCCTGGGAAGTGTAACTCTCGTCTGCACTCTGAGAACCTGGTTACAACAGTTATATGCTGCCCAGGGCATTCTGCCTCGTACTGGGTATGCTGTATGTAACCTCTCAGCACCAAATTGTGTTCTTTATAATTCTGGGGCTTCTCATACAGTTGCGTTTAATGGCAACTCAATACACATTTACTGAATATTGAATGAATGTTAATCAGGGCAAGAGAAGTAAAATTATTGGAAAAGTTGAATAAAAATAATCCATAATGCTTGCCGGATGGGATGGGAGTCACTTTACTTCAGGAGTAAATAAGCCAGTAGATGTTTGATAATGTAACTCACTCTGAGTAACTTGATTTGGTTGCTGCAGGTAAACTTTTAAAGATGTAGTTTATTCGCTGGCCGCAGGACAGTGGTCATGATTACTGCGGTGGTCACTGGGGTGAACCCTAAAATTCTCCTTTTAAAATTTCATTTATATTTGACATCTGGAGCCTCTCAGCACTCTGTCATTTCTCATTAGTGAAAATAATGCTTTAACTTAGGAACTCCACCAGAATCCTTACATTTTTAAAGGAGAAAGCGTAACAGGATTTAAAAATACATTTATAGTGACTTTGTTCTGTCAAAACAACCACTTGAAAGCTAAAAAATATGTTCAACATACTTTTGTATTTATGTCCCAGTTTGAATTTCTGTTTTGGTTCAAAAGGAAAGATTTCATTTGATTTTATCAGAAAGAAAGAAAACAGAGAGAGATAGAGATGGAGGGAAGGAAGGGAGGAAGGAAGGAAAGGAAGGAAGGAAGGAAGGAAGGAAGGAAGGAAGGAAGGAAGGAAGGAAGGAAGGAAGAAAGGAATCATAGTTGTTTTGGAATCATACAAATGTAACTGGAGAATTTTGGAGCCATCCTGATCTCCTTATTCTCCATTACCTGTCACAGACGACCTCCACTAAAAAATTCTAACTCCAAAATGTCTTGTCTTCTGTTCTCTTCCATGTCGGTGTCTAACTTCAAGACTTTATAAACTTTTGCCAGGATCGTTACAACAAGTTGTAACGGATTTCCCTAACTTTTGTTTTTGTGCATACCTCAAACTGTTCTTGACATGTTTGTACAAATCAGAGCATGTCACTTCCCTATTAGAAGGTCACCAAAGGCTCCCTGTTAACCTTAAGACTGACTCCTGCCTACCTCTCTAGACCCACCTCAATGACCTTCTTTCCAATTACCTTGAGCTTTTAGCTTTTGCCTGGACCGACTTGACAAACCTTTATGTGCTTCTCAAGTTTCAGTCCAAGCCTTACCTCTCTGTCAAGGCTCCCCAGTTCCTTCAGGCTGGCTCAGATGCTCCTTGCCACATGGCAGGGGCTTCATATATGTTATACTACTTAGTTCTCCAATAGCTGTTTAAAGTGGGTAGTCTTTGTCCCCTTTTTACAGGTGAGAAAAGTGAGGCTCAAAGAGCTTAAGTGATTTGCCTGAGGTCGCACAGTAAGACACTAAGTGGCAAGTTGGGATTTGAACCCAGGTCTTCATGTTTCAAGAACCTGAGCTCTCTCTGCTACACCTCCCTCTGTTGCTGTGGCTTCCCCTCGTGCTGGTGTCGACTTAATTGTGGCATTCATCACAGGTACTTCTGCTGCATTTACTGGGAGCATCAGCCCACTTTCCTCTATCTCCAAGGATTAATGCAGTGTCTGGCTCATGATAGTCAGTTAAGAAATATTTACTGAGGTAATGAATGAACCAAACAGTATCCAAACAATATACAAATTCCAGCGAATAATCTCACCTGATCTTTTCAGTGTGGGGGTATAGGGAAGCCAAAGAAGGGGAGACCTAGTGATGGTGACTTTCTGAAATAGAAGGGCTATTGGAGGACAATGGAAGGGATGTGCAGGACCTCCATAGCCATCTTAGGAAGAAGCTTTAAATCTGCTGCTCAAAGAAATCAGGAATGAAGACCTCCATGATTTTATTAGATTTTTGAATCTTTGTACTGCCTAACATTTATTGCTTCCTTAGATGAACTTACAGTTAATCCTTCGGGCGCCTGAGTGGCTCAGTCACTTAAGTGTCCAACTCGTGATTTCAGCTCAGGTCATGATCTTATGGTTCATGAGTTCAAGCCCTGCGTCGGGCTCTCTGCTGTCAGCGCAGAGCCTGCTTTGTTTCCTCTGTCCCCCTCTCTCTGCCCCTCCACTTCCCCAAAATGTTTTCTTTTAAACATTAAAAAAAATTTTTTAAACACATTCCTTGTAAAGAAATGTGCATACGCAAGTAACAAAAGGGCACGGGAGAAACAGAAATAAGATGGAGCCTTGCAATGTGGTTTCCTATGAGTTTCTTTATTTGAGAATATTTTCACATCAATAATTTACATTAACAGAAAATATTTTTATATTAAGAGTGGATTTTTGTTAACATGACTTGGTAGACTGAAGAATGTCCCTAATCCCCCAAACCAGGAAAATACTCACTTATTTAGAATAAGGGCCTTTGCAGATGTGATTAAGTTAAGGTTCTTGAGAGGAGGTGATTAAATCCAATCACATGTGCCCTTATAAGAGAGGTAGAGGGAAGATCACACACCTATACACACACACACACACACACACACACACAAAGAAGTGTGGCCTTGATGACACCTTAATTTCATCCCAGTGACACCAGCTTTAGACTTGTGGCTTCTGTGATGGTGGGAGAATAAGTTTCTATTAATTTCCATTATTTTTAAGTTTTTGGTAGTCTGTTACAGCCACTGCAGGAAACTAGTACATAGTGAGAGACAGCAGTCCGGAGATATGATAAATATGAGACCCCACAAACAGAGAGCTTCCTGGGGTGGCTCTTCATCCCATTTTCCCCGGAGAGCATTCTACTTTCACTTTGCAGGGGATCAAAAGTAGAGAATGTCTGCCTCTAGAACTATACTCCCCAAATCTGTGAGCGCTCCAGTGATTTTTCTCTCCCATGATCTGCCGATCCCAGTATCCATCACGTCTCAGGCAGGGGATATATGCATTCCTTTTGAGTGCGTATGGCTTTCGCTGGCCGGTGATGGAATCTGGGAGCATAGCTATATTTGGATGAGGCCAGTTATAAGTGGGCAAGATCATGTTATTTAATTAGCTTAGCCTAAGTGTAAACCTTTAAATAGATTCAACTTTCCCCTGTTTGTTTTGTGTGTGTGTGTGTGTGTCTATCACAAGTGTAGGTTTGATTAGGAAATAACTATGATTCCTTCCAACTCTGAAATCCTATGTCTCTCTGCTTAGTCTGCGTTTGCTTTCAACTGTGAGCTGGTAGCCCTTTCTCCCTGTGTAGTTTCTTCTCCTTCGAGATGCAAGCTGAACTTTCTCTCAGCTACATAAGTTCCTAGAGAAGGAGGAATGATTTTCTTTCTGGATCCCAGGTCCTGGTCAAAGCTTAAAAAGAAAACCTTAGCTCTTGACTAATTTGGCGTCCTTGGATTCAGACTTTGGAATTTACCCATCTAGGCTTTCTTTGGTCCTGGGTACTTACATTTCACCCAGCATTTGTGAACAGAGCTTGATCAGACCAGTCTGAATTCTTGCAAACTTCTATTCTCTTTTTCATATATTTTTTCTTTTAATACATTGCCAGCATGTTGCTTACTTTGGGCTTCAGTCACAATCAGGTCAACATAGATTGTTTACCCTTTCATGAACCAGTGAGTTCCTTAATGTCCCCACTTCTCACCATGTCGAGGAGGAGACTGCTCTTAGACCCTCAATCTCTGCATCATTATGAACCAGCATTGGCTGGTGTTCACCAGAATAGTTGGAACACAATTTTTTTTTGGTAAACACATTTTGAGCACTTACTGTAAGCCAGATATTTCATATAGTTGGTGTTCAAACTATACATTAGAAGATGCAATTCTTATTAAAACAAGAATAAATAAAAGTGAAAAATAGAAAATAAAGAATAGAGAATAAATAAAAATAAAATATTATTGTCATTAAGAAGGTAAAATGATCATACAAATAATAGAACCACATAAATGCTGTTGAAATGTTGATGGAAAGAGCCCTAGATACAAAAACCAATAGACCTTGGTTCAGATGCTGAATAGGACACTTGCCAGGAGTGTGTTTTTATGAGCATTAGTTTTCTTATATGCCTGCTGGGTCTATGGAGACTCTACTTGGTGAAGCTCTTGTATGGATTATGTAATGTAAATGTATGCAAAAGGGCCCAGTATTATCTCTAGTGTGTAGTGGGAGACTAGTAAGAGATTCTTTAGTTGAAATAATACAAGAGAAGAGGATTTACAGGAAAGAGAGATCACAGGTAGTTGAGGGGATCTAATGGGGCTTTGCAGAAGATGTAGTATTTACGATACGTCAGACTGGTGACTCCTCAGGGCAGGAACCTTCCAAATTACTTTTTTTATCCTTAATATTTTTCACATAGACTGTGTTTAATGTCTATTGAATTAATGGACTTTGAAAGATTGTTAGGATTCTGAAGGATTGAAGTGGACTTGGAGAAAGGGCATTCTAGGTAGAGGGACATGGGAAGGTAGGTGCTAGTCATAATGGAAGAACAATAGTCTAGTTTGACAGGAGTATAGGGAAGTGGTAGAAGTAAGAGTAAAATGTAAGCTGGGAATATTTCATGGGTATTGAAGGGTTTTCAATGTTAGACTTGGCAGTTTGTATTTAATTCAGTCTAGTTACTTTTATTTATTTTTTTTTAAGTAGGCTCCATGCCCAATGTGGGGCTCGAACTCACGACCCTGAGGTCAGGAGTCACATGCTCTACCAACTGAACCGGCTAGGCACCTCCAGTCTAGTTACTTTTTAAAATTCCCCTGTGTAGTGGTGCCTGGGTGGCTCAGTCAGTTAAGCGTCTGACTCTTGATTTCCACTCAGGTCATGATCTCACAGTTCAGTTTGTGAGACGAGCCCCATGTTGGGCTCTGTACTGACATTGTGGAGCCTGCTTGGGATTCTGTTTCCCTCTCTCTCTGCTCCTGCCCCACTCTCTCTGTCTCTCAAAATAAAATAAAATAAAATAAAATAAAATAAAAAATTCTGCTGTGTCCATACAAATTTTAGAGGAGGAACCTTTTTTGTCATGCTTTTTGGGTTGAGAGTTTACCATTATAATTGCCATCTGATGTGTTTCTACTTTTTTTGGAAGGATTTGGGCAGTCCTTGGTATGGATAAAGAGATGCCTTTTCTATATGCTAAAGAAAACAGATATAAAGAGACTGGTGCTAAGAAGGAATAGAGAGGCAGATAAGTTTTTTTTTTATTATGCCCAGACTTTGTCCTTCTTAAATCCTATGCTAAACAGTCATAGCTTTCAAGATTTTTGAAAAACAAATCATAAAATTCAAGTCAAATAAGCCAAATATTCAAAAGGGGAGAATTCATGATTTTTTTAGATGAAATTGGTGCTCTGTAGCCACCAATAAAGTAGTCAAATGTATTTGAACCTATGATTTTCTATATGCTGGATTATTTGAAGGAACAATGCAAAAACAGTTTTATGGTGTTGAACCAGCATTGCCCATATTTCATTTTATGATTAGGTATTATATTTCAAATATTAGTATCCCTGAGAAAGGTGATACTAAGAGGCAGAATCACCTGGGGAGTGTATTGAGCTTTCTGGAGAGAAGGGTGCTGAAGACAAACTTGACTGTGTATTTCATTGACTTGCATATGACCTCAATTATAAGGTCATATGTACCATTAGGAAAAAAAGTGCTGCCAACCTTGTTTAATAATCATCCTGCATTACACCTGAATTGACCATACTGACTTATCATTGCTTTGACATTTCTTTCATCTCTTCTGAGGTATCTGGCCCTTTTGCCTGCTTTTACTTGTACCGCTTGGCATGTGGTAGACAGTACTTTCCATGGATCTTTGTAACAAAATGCAGCTCAACCTCCCCTATCTCTAGTTTAGATCCCATAAAACAGTTAACTGCTGCTTTGCAATCAAAGAGGGAATTGTGGTTATTTTTCCGAAGTTAAATATTTATTCCACTAATGTTAAACTTATCCTGCAACTCCCATTCTCGTGCCTTTCTGTTGACCCAGTAATTTTTGTTTTGATGTCAAATCAGTATAATCTTTTAAAGACATATAAAAATGGCAGTGAAATCCAACACTGGCTATAAAACAAAGCTCAGTTAAAACAACTGAAATATGGCCATGACCAAGTTCGTGCTCATGGAACCAGGTCATAATAGCAACTTCATGGCAAACAATTATAAGACCCTATTGATTATAAGACACACTCCCAATGTAGAATTGTTAAAATGTGAAGAAAATGTGCACTTGAGAAGCAATGAAACACATTTACTTGAAAATGTGTCCAGAGACCCTCTTACCTCTTGCTGAGGTATTGCATCTATCACTAGAGACTAAATTAGTTGAGCCACATCCCCTTGTGGTTCTGGTTTGCTGATGTGCACTAACATATGTCCCCAAACCTTCGTGTACATTTGGTGACCACATTCATCTTACCAAACAGCTCTGCCAGGAGGGAGGCTAAAGTACTGAGCGTCTATACCCTTAAACTTTGTTTCCCAAGTTGGTAGCTGTGTATTTACGTGTAGAGGCATCATCTGCCTAATTTACCCTTGTTCCCTCCCACCCATAATATGCACCAGTTAGGAGTTTATTCAATGGATGATTTTGTTCTTTTCTTGTGTGATTGACTTCTTGCCAGTACTCATTTAGTAAAGCATATCTTTCTGTATACACACAGGAAAAACCTGTGTTGAAATCACATAACTTACCCTCCCTGAGTCAGTTTCATTCTTACCACTTTGAGCATGCTCATTTCAGGCATCCTGATACTACAGAGTGTGCCCCACAGACAGAGATGTGGGAAACCTGCCAAGAGAAATCAAACTGTCAGTTGTTTTATCTTCCAGGCGGAAGGTTGATAGTTACATCTATATTTTGGCAGCCTTGACTCTGAATTGAATGAAACTCAAACTTTCCTCTCAGTAGTCTATCTAGAACCTCATCTCTGAAGACTCTTATTTCATTGCTGATCAACATGGATATATTTGATTTTTACCCTACCCCTTTTTCTCCAGCCACTTACTGGCAGAAAAAAAAAAAAAACAGAAACACTGAGCAGGACGTTGTGAGAGTGGATGGATATATAAACATGGATATATTTGATTTTTACCCTACCCCTTTTTCTCCAGCCACTTACTGGCAGAAAAAAAAAAAACCCCAAAAAACAAAAACAGAAACACTGAGCAGGACATTGTGAGAATGTGAGAAAGGCCCAGAAAACTGGATAGTCCTGAAAAGTCTGCAGGAGATGAAGTGTAACAGAGACAGAGCTTTGGCTTTGGTCATTGAAGCATGAAGAGGACAACTTCAGCGGAAGCTGGGTCTATGGATCCTGTAGATATCCCCTGGACTTCTCTTGGGGTTGGAAGGGTTCTTGACTCCTGTTTTTTATCTTACTCCCATTGCTATCCCTGGAGGTTTGCTTCTGCTCTCATTTGCTAGGTGTGGTCTTACAGCTCGTTAGATGATGAAAAGTCATGATGTTTAAAACACCAAACACAATGTTCAGTACAAGTTAGACAAATCTTCCTATTAGCATTGTGTGATAATATAATCTAGCAGGTATACTCTTTAATACTTTTGACTAAGCATTAATGGAGCTGACACAAAATTTGTTTGTTTGTTAAATGTTTATTTGTTTTTGAGAGAGAAAGAGAGAGGATGAGCAGGGGAGGGGCAGAGAGAGACAGAGACAGAGGATCAGAAGCAGGCTCTGCGCTATGACAGCAGAGAGCCCTATGTGGGCTTGTACTCACAAACCTCGAGATCATGACCTTAGCCGAAGTCGGATGCTTAACTGACTGAGCCACCCAGGTACCCTGTTAGTTTGTTTTTAAACTTTATTTATTTATTGAGAGAGAGAGAGAGAGAGAGAGAGAGAGAGAGAATGGGGGAAGGGCAGAGAGAAAGGGAGAGAGAGAACCCCAAGCAGGCTCCACGCTGTCAATGCAGAGTGAAACATGGGACTTGAACTCATGAACCATGAGATCATGACCTGAGCTGAAATCAAGATTAGGATGCTCAACCAACTGAGCCACCCAGGTGCCCCGGAAACATTTTAAATATTATGATTTTAGGGTAGTTGAAAATTTAAAAGGGAATAAAAGTAATTATTTGTTAGATAGCCTGACTTTTTTTTAATTGGGTTTTTGGTGTGATAAAAATATTTTGTATTTTTGATCATGATCACGTGTAGTTGTACAATTATAAACATTTGTCAAAACTCATTGAATTATACTCTTGAAATTAGTGAAATTTATTGCATGCAAATTATACTTCAGCAACACTGACCAAAAAAGTAAAGCGTTTTGGGATTTAGAAAAGGACTCACTAGAATTCCAAGGAAGGGCTTTCTATAGACAACCCATGACTCCAAGGTCATAGTTGGGAACAAAAATTATTATTTTAATCAGAAGTCAAATGTAATGAATTGTTAAGGAAATGATTTTGTGTCATTGTATTTTACAAGCCTATTATACTTCCCAGTATGTATGAGATCTTTCCACAGTGACAGTCACTCGTATGTGTGCAGGTGAAGTGGGACAGCAGCAAGGGCCTGAGAAAAATGAAGGGAGTGAAGAAGGTAATTAGTGAGGATGGAGAGTTGGCGGGGGAGGTGTGCTGTGCCAGGGAAAATTAAGGGAGTGAAGAAGGAAATCAGTGAGGACGGAGAGTGCGGGGACCTGTTCCTTCTTTTACTTTGACCTGCGTTAATTCATTTACTACAATTGTGTGCACATAATAAACATTTAATGTATTTTGACAGAATTGTGTTAAAATTGTAATGTAGAAGCAAAAAAAATGAGAAAAGAAACAATGAAGCCAAAATTGGTGTTTCTATTTAATTATTGGTTCTTTAAAATTGGGACTACATGCTTAAAATAATCCAAGCCCAGAATTACAGTTGAGCTAAATCAATTGCTTATTTCAACTCTCTGAATGTTCTTGTAAATGATGGCAGAACTGATGCTTTTCCAGGATTACTATTGATTACTGCTGCTCTTAAAATGATTGGATTGATTATGCCATGCTCTGCAGTTAATGGGACACCTATTTGCCTGGATTTTTAAACACTAGTTTAATAACACAGAATGGTTTTATTTGTGTCCCCAGGGTTTTTAGACCTTTACTAAGCAGGTGATTATTTTGTCTGTACTGTTTCTCTGGAGAAAGTTTCTCTGTTACCCATTTGAAAATACAGTATGTCTACAAAGCATAGCCCTTTATAAAAATAGAAGGAAAAAATTTTATCCATGGGCCTCTTAATTATTCAGTGATAACCACTGTTACTGTTTTAATATAGGTCCTTCCAGTCTTTTTTTCTCTGCCTAACTGATTTTGTTTCTTTTACTTCATTGTGATCTCTCTATAAAAGTCTATGTTCACTTTTCTGCTGGTGTTGCTTACTTTTATGACATGCATTTTTACATGCTATGTTAGTTTCCTTTCACAAATGTATTTTAATGTTTGCATTCAACTTAAAATACACTGTACTTCTAAGATGAGGAAATACATTACTTTTTTATGGAAGAAAATTTTTATTTGCTTCAACCTTTATATAATTTTAAAGTAGCAGATAAACTACCAAATTTTATGACAATTCAAATATCTAAGGTCAAACTATTGAACTAAAAAAAAATCCCAGATGGTTGTATAATCAAAGGAGAGATATTCTTATTTTACATTTAAAATGTTTCCTTTATATTTTTAATGATTTAATGATTTACGAATAATTTGATGGGAAATACAACTTCTTTATTTTTGTTCTTTCTTGATTATCTTCTCACAGTCTCTTTAGCCATAAAAGACTAATTGGTTGAGTTATGCATCTTTTTGATAATCTAGTCATGGGCTGTGAGTTTCTTTCTTAAGATAAAGCCCTTGATTTCCATTTTTACCCATCTTGTGGGTTTCCTACTCCTCAATCCCCTCTTGTTGACGGCTCAAAACCACTTCCTCTTTCAAGTTTGCCTCATTTCCTGTCCATTCATTTCCCTGACTTTGGTTGGCATGTCTTATTTATTTAAAACCATAACAGCTAAGGTATATATATGTATATATATATGATATATCTCTCTCTTATATATATAATATAATATAAATGATAATATCTATATATGGTGTATATATAAGATATATATGATATATGTATATATTCTTTTCTTTCTTTCTAGTCCTGAATAACTAAGTAAGACAAAACTTTTCATCTTTTCTTCCTAAGGGAATTTCCTTCCATCTGGAGATTATTTTTGAGTATATATGGTTTAAAAAATTGTTTTTTGGTTATTGTTTAATGCTTTATTTGTTTGTTTATCTAAAGATTATTAAAGAACCTGTGACTCATAGAAGGCATTGTGTATTCAGATATATTTTATGCTCATTACCTAGGATGTTTACAGAATGTCCCCCGGCCCCCCAGGAAGTTCATACGCAGCTGCTTTGTACACCTCACCTGCTGCCAGTACCCAAATATAGACAAGTCCAAGCACCACAGACACCCTTTGCAGAAAACAGGAAAACAGATGACAAAATATCTCACTTTTCTTCTTAATGGTCTTTCTTTCAAAATTATTTCCAGCATAAATTTGGAACTGCTTTTTCTAACAGGTAGCAAATTTCTAATATGCACACTGTTTAAACACAATTCTTTCCCCCTTCATGCTGAGTTGGATTAAATCAGCCAATTATTTTTGTGACATGTAAACATCGTCTTAATCTAAATATTTACCTTACAACTCTCTTTGCAAATGTATAGTTTTGATGATTTGCTCCCAGTGGCATAGTAAAGCTCAGATTGGATTTGGAGAAAAGGAATAAGGTGCTCCTGCTGTGAGCCCTAGGCTGCTGCGAGCAGAGTAGTTTGATTCATCAACAGATGAGGACAGTCCAGTTTGTACTAGATATCTATTTGTAGGATTTCTTTCTTTCTTTCTTTCTTTCTTTCTTTCTTTCTTTCTTTCTTTCTGTCAGTAGGCTTCATGCTCAACATGGGGCTTGAACTCATGACCCTGAGATCAAGAGTTGCATGCTGTACTAACTGAGCCAGCCAGGTGCCCCTGTACCAGATACCTAAACACCTAAGATTACCTATTTATTTAATTTTTTTTGGCAATTTGTCTCATACTTAATCAGTATGTAACTAAAGATATTGCTTTCTGACAAATTATTATTTATTGAAAGCCTTTCTCATCCCTTGATGAAGGAAAAATAAACTCATACTATGAAAGAAACAGTTTTGGCATAGAGTTTCTTTCCTAAAGAATTATCAAGGCACTTGCAGGTTTAAATGTCGGTATAAATGTTCCATTTGTTTGGCAAACTAATTTTCCATTTGCTTTCCCCTTAGTCTTGTGGTGGTAGAGATTGAGAAGATGGGTAGGGAAAGTACATTTGGTATAGAACTAATATTGCTAATAGAACAGTATCAATCCAACAGATATTTATCAAGGCATAATATGTGCCTGGTACTGACCTTTCTAGGCTCTCAGGAGTCAGGGATGAGAGATGCACTTTCTATGGGCTATGGAGTTATTTAGCAAGGGACAGTAGGAAATATATGACAGAATGTAGGAGAGGTTGGGATGGAAGACACGCATGTGGGAAAAATCAGGGTGTATAAAGCCTGTGCAGTGGGATTGTGTCTTCAGGGAAAGAGTGGCTGATTAAGAAGCATATAGGAGGTGAGGAATCTGGGATAATGTTCAAGAGGTTTGATGGTGAGGGAAAAAAATAGAGGGCAGTGGCCTGAGAGGTAGATGAGTATTTTTTTTCCTTCAGAACTTGAGCACATTTTTGGGCTTGAAGTGAAACCTAGTGAAAAGGAAGATAATAACAATCCAGGAAAAGGGACATCACTGATGGGGTAAGCATTTGGAGAAAGTGGATTGGGATGTCTTCCTCTTGAGACAGGCAGGAAAGAGGAAATTATAGTGGACGAGGGATGAACTTGAAAGTGGGTAGGAGAGAATTGAGATTTATCTTTATTTTCTGGAAAGAGGAAGTCTTCTGGGAGTAAAGGGAGAGTGGGGAAGGGAGCCTGAGGATACTGATGAAGATACAGTAGTTGCTGTGGAGAGCAGACGAGGCAGTCACCGACCATGAGAAAAGGCTTGCTGAATAGTGTTGAGTCCAGCCCAGACTGGAGCTCATTTGTTTGTAGTGGAGCCAAATAGACAGCTTTACTCTCTCTTCTGCACTGTTGGGACGCCAGCAGGGATGCTATTAAATACGAAACTGTCCTGATCATAAGACTCAACTGGAAGAATATATTGAGAATACAGGATTTCCAGTCTGTCTTGGTAATTCTGATTCAGTGGGTCTGAGGTAGGGAATGGAATTTTCTGTTTTTCTAGATCCCTTAATTTTAAAAAAGAACACATTGCAGTGGCTACAAAAATTGTTTTAAAAGGAAGGCTTTTGATAAAATGTACAGGAACTCAAGCCAAACCACACTAATTTAATGAATCCTTAATGAAACACAAATCTTGATGTTTTTATTTAATAATAGACTAATTATAGTTGGGGGCAAAAATAGCAAACAAAATAAATTTACTCCATCCATATATTTTCCAGATCTGTTGACTAGGAATCTAAAGCCTTTTTCTAAAGTGAAATAACCCATTTGATTTAATTCCCACATATAATTAAAACGTGCCTTCATGTTGGGACTTAATAAAGTCTAGAATGTCAGTTGTGTGAAGTGTGAATGAAGAATTTTAAACTTTGTTGCAGAAGATATGATTGAGTGCATAGAAAATCCAAGATAATTTAAAAATAAATTAATTTAGAGAGGTTTTTTTTTTTTTTAAGTTTCTGGGTATAAGACAAACATATCAAAGTTAAGAGCTGGTAATAACCAATTAGAAAATATAAAATAAGACTCCACCAGAAGCCTACTAGAACTGATCCATGAATTCAACAAAGTCACAGCGTACAAAATCAACGTACAGAAATCGTTTGCATTTTTATACACAAATAATGAAGCAACAGAAAGAGAAATCAAGAAACTGATCCCATTCACAACTGCACAAAAAATCATAAAATACCTAGAAATAAACCTAACCAAAGATGTAAAAGACCTGTACGATGAAGACTATAGAAAACTTATGAAAGAAATTGAAGAAGACACAAAGAAATGGAAAAACATTCCATGCTCATGGATTGGAAGAATAAGCATCATTAAAATGTCATTATTACTGAAAGCAATCTACACATTCAATACAATCCCAATCAAAATTGCACCAGCATTCTTCTCAAAGCTAGAACAAACTATCCTAAAATTCATATGGAACCACAAAAAACCCCGAATAGCCAAAGTAATATTGAAGAAGAAAACCAAAACGGGAGGCATCACAATCCCAGACTTTAGACTCTACTACAAAGCTGTCATCATCAAGACAGTATGGTACTGGCACAAAAACAGACACATAGACCAATGGAATAGAATAGAGAGCCCAGAACTGGACCCACAAATGTACAGCCAATTAATCTTTGAGAAAGCAGAAAGGAATATCCAATGGAAAAAAGATAGCCTCTTTAGCAGGTGGTGCTGGGAGAACTGGACAGCAGCATGCAGAAGAATGAAACTAGACCACTCTCTTACACTAT
>CM053562.1:22176113-22232577 GCA_028646485.1 Cryptoprocta ferox
ACACATTTTATCTCTTGACTCATATAAAGTAGGAAACAGAGAAGAGAACAGAAAAACTTTGTTGAAGACATTTCAAATATCATGTGGATAATAAGCCTGGTTCATAGAGCACCTTTTAACCTTGATTTGGTACAAAACACATTCTTAATCAGTAAATAAGAAAATCTACCTAATTAGTGCATTTCCCAGGGAGCCTTTAATTGACTGTAGTCAGCAAAGACTGCAGCTTTAATTGAGACAGTGATGCCACTTAATTGGAACACCTGAATGAGATTAAGGGGTACTCAGTTAAGGTCAGTTCATTTCCCCTGTGCCAAGAGCTTGGCTGGGTCTCTGTCTTCTTGCTGGAAACTTTTGCCAGTTGGGATGACTCTGAGCCAAATGCTTTTGCTGTCCTTCATAAATAATTTAATGGAATGTTTTAAATACAGATTCCATGTATTTCCAAATGTATTCTGAAAGACATTGGCATGCTGATTCTACTGATAAATTTAGAACTCATTATATTGAAGCACTAGACATTTGCATTGCTTTTAATTTGTTACTGGCCCAACAGTTTAATATGTATAGATTAAATGGAATTAATTGATAATCGTTTTTGGGACTCAGTAATGTATTTTACTTGTTATATCTTTTTGGGGTTCCCCCGAGAAACAGAACCAACAGGAGAAAGAGAGAGAGATTTTTTAAAATAAGGAATTCAGAAAAAAAAATAAAGTAAGGAATTGGCATGCAATTATGGAGGCTGATGAGTCCCAAGATACGAGGTCAGCAAGGTGGAGACCTGGAAGAGCTGATGGCTAGCTCCACTATGAAAGCCAGCATGCTAGAAGCCCAGGAAGAGCCAATGTTTCAGTCCAAGTCCAAAGGCAAGAAAAAAACCAATGTCCCAGCTCAAGGAAGCTAGGAAGAACGAAATTCCCTCTTGCTCAGCCTTTTTGTTTTATTCAGGCTTTCAACTGATTGGATGAGGCCCACTCACACTGGGAAGAGCAATCTTCATTATTTAGTTTACCTATTCAAATATTAACCGCATCCAGAAACACTGTCACAGACCCAGCCAGAATATCTAGACACCTCTTGGCCCAGTAAAGTTGACACATAAAATGGACCATAACAAAATCTTTCTACTCAAATTTAAGATCATTTCAAAAGGCTTCCTGACAACATGGTTTTTTTTTTACCAAAGATTATTATTATGGTCCTACCTAGCTCTGGAGATCTGTAACTTTGGTCTTTTCATTAATAATGGAAGTTGGAATGTGATTGGCATTGACATATCTGTGCCACCGTCCAGATGAACTCAAGTTGCTTTCTTAGGGATATTGTGGAAGGCAGTCCCCATTTTTTATAGTTCTTCTTCGTATTTAATTTCCTTGGTGCCTGTAATGACTAAAGTAAATGAATCTCACCTGTGAGGCCTGGTCTTGAAGCAGAGCTAAACTTAGGTTTCAGGACATTTGTTAAGGACCACGTGAACTTGCTTTATAGAAGAGCAGTTTTCATAGAAAAAATGGGGGTGACATAGAACTTGATACTATATAAATAGTTAGCACTATTAGAGGGTTTCATGGGTCTTTTTCGGTCTCCTTTTTTAGAGTATCACATATAATAGCTTTGGATAATTTTTCGCTAATCTACATTCCACAAGAATATTTTAATTTAGTGATTAACTGTTTCACTGGCAATGATTAGATTGTCAAAGAAGCATGTGATGAGCTGTATTTTAGACTGTGCTAGATCTGACTTTATTGTTGAAGATATTTGGGTTGTTGTCAAGAAAATTGTATTCAGAGGACACAGTGCATGACTGAATTAAGTGGACAGGAATGAGAACCATTTTGGCAGTTCTTAAATTCTTGTGAGGATAAGTTAGAGCATGCTAAAATAATTTTCATTAATGAGTACTTTATCTGCCTTGTAAATAGTTTCAAAAAGTTAGCTAGCTTACAGAAATGTTGACTAGTTTATGAATTTCTTCCTGGGCCTTCCTAAGCCTAGCATTATTGTCTTTTATTTTCCTAGCCAAGTCACTCCCTCTTATTGTTACCCATATCCCCGGACTAACAAAACACAAGCATATCTGGGCCTCAAACACAGTTCTCTAAAAATGCACTTTTTTTTTACACAAATGGCATAGATTCTTGAGAGAGAAGTGGAAACTATAATAGAAAGCCTGTCAAGCAAATATACTTTTGTGTGAGGAAAAGAAAAGTGGAATGAAATTTAAAAAAGAATATAATTAGGAAAATAAAAGAGAAACCTGGAAGAGACACCAGAACCTATTGTGTTGGAAGGGAAATCACTTAGTAAAATTCCTAGGCTTGTTGCCTGGTTTATTTTTAAGTCTGGCCTGATTTCTTTTAATGTACATATTGTGTTCATTTACATGGTTGCAATCTCAAAGCAAAGAATATTTTCAGGATTCTGGAATAATCTGAGAGCCTCTGATAAAATATGTGCAAAAAATTTAAATAACTATAATTAGACTCAAAAGGAGCAAAGGAAATCTCATTATTTCAGTTTGTGAATTTGTTATGTATTTCTTCAAAACCAAAAAAGCCTGTCTAATGGGCAACCATGATTCCTTCTGAATTCATACTTCTCGTGATGCTTTCTGAAAAAGTAGCTGTGTCAGATTGGCTTAATTTTCTTTTTCACACACTTTCCTCTCATTTTTATGAAGAAAAAGAGCCAATCTGCAGCTTCCTTTGGGGACATTAGACAGCTTAGAGAAGTGGCAAAATAAACAAGATTTATTCTCATCAGATGTGTCATGGGAAAATTGGAGGCATGCTGTGAGATAATGGCAAAATAATCTTGAAAATTTCCAAGCACTTTTTTCCAAATGAAATGAAATTTAAAGTTAGCTTTCATCTAATTATGGCTAAAGAAAAATATGTACATAAAAATACAGGTATATTTATAAACATATATATCTTCCAACAATACCATTGTAGTTTCTTCCTCTAAAAAAAAGAGGAGGGCATACTTAAGGTCTTAAAGTTCTAGAAAGCTGACCACAGAGGTTTTAAATTTTCCCTAGGATAAGGTAATGGGCATTGTTATATGTAGTATGGTAGTGTTTTTCCCTTCCTTAGTGTCTCCTTCATTTCTCTTACTTTTATTAACCTTTGAGGGTATTGTTCTAAATCCCTAGTGTGGATGAACATCTTAATTTATTTCAGTGCTGTGGTCATTTGTAGAAAACATTGTTTTTATTTCTGCCGTTAACCTTTAAATAAAACTGTCAGTTATTTTACCAGAGAAAGATGGGTATTATTCAGGAATAGCAGAGAATTGCAATCTGGGACAAGCAAGCTATGATAACATCATAAGCAAATCCACTGAACAAAGGAAAGGAACACTCTTTTATAGAGGAGAAGGGGAAGTTGGGAAGGATGTTATAAACAAAAAATCCATTGGAGTAAACTGGGAGTTGGAAGTAGAATGGTACTTCATTGGCTGAGTTGTGACTTTCTCTCATTGGCTGGGCTATTGCTAGGGGAGGAGGAAAGCCTTTCTTCCTGTTGGGATAGTAAGGTAGTATCCATCACCAGGGTCCATCTATTTCTGTGGGATTTGCAATTAATGAAGAGTGGTAGGCATGAGAGTTCCCCCTGCCAAACCTCCTGACTCCATTTTAGTTAGGTTTTCCTTTATGAATTTTCACACTGTTCACCCACTGGAGTTGTTGTCTGGTCTCTTACATAGCATCTGTAAGTACATGCATATTCATGGAATGCCCTTAACAGGCCAACCTTTGTGGCCATATTAAAGATACTAGGCCTGTTTTTAGAATAGGGATTGCAAAGAAATGAAGGTCTTTAACAGTCCGAAGGCAAGTATATTGCAAGCCAAACTCAGAGTTTTGAATCTCTATTAGTATGAGTTTTGGATACGAGGAAACTGTTCTTTGTTTAATCCTAAGCATGTCTGTTTTCTATCCAGAGGGTCCTGGCATGACTTTGAAATATTTAATGTCTCTTGGGAGTGTTCTATGTTTCTCTTCTGTGGATTAATATCTGAAGTAAATCATGGAGAACATAATTTGGTTTATATGTTCCTTGCTTTTAACACAAAGTAAAGTTTCTGGCAGATAAATTTCAAGGAGTTGATGGGATTTAGACTGCCCATGAAGAAATTTTTACTTTTCCTATGGAATCTGTTCAAAAACATCACTGTGCTTAAACACTGACACACACACACACACACACACACACACACACCCCATTTAGTTCAATTATGGAGAATCCAATTTATCCCCATTCTCTAAGGCATTTACTAGAAGAGAGAGTCCTTGGGCATTATTCTGTGTAATTAGATTTTTGCACCTTTGTATTGTGAATTGGGATTTCTGATTTCTCCACCCTAAGGTGCAAAGTGATGAGGCTCAGAAGCCTGAGACTATAGCTGATGTTATAATTCATCAGGACTTTTAAACTTTGATAATTTGAGAAACTCTGGGGGAAAAAACAATAGCGGGTATTATACTCTATTTTATAAATATTTAAAATACTTTATTTTTTAGAGCTACTTCTCTTATTCACCCAAATTAATCTTCACCAGAAACATCAACAGTTTTTAAGAAAATGTGTGAAAGGCTTAGTTAATCCTCTTCTAATGTCTGGATTTGGCTCAGTTTTCAGGAAATCACCACTTTGTTAAAATAAATCCATTTTTTAAAAAATGTTTGTATTTTTCTTCTTCATAGTAACAATAAAAAATGTGACATCTGAAAATAGTGATTTTTGTAGGGTATGTCATAAAAAAAAGATGAAATGTTAAGTAAATAAAACTGGACACAAAATATAATATTCTCAAACTATTAGAAAATAATTATAAAAAAGATTAGAAGGAAATATAGCAAAAATAATGTTTGGGATTGTTTATATCTTTCAGTACCTATCACCTGTTTTTCTAAAAGTATTTGAAGCAGGGAGAAATCTGTGTATTTCAGAGAAGATTTTAGAATATATTATAGTTGTATTGACAGTGCAGATGATGGGAAAACTAGGAATAATCCACTATAAATAGTATCTTTCAAGAAAGAAAACTAGTGATAAAGACTAGATTTAAGTTGAATTGCTACAAATCTGGAAAATTAACCAAGAAATTTCTAGGATAAAAAATATATACAAATCTATTCAGACTTCATGTAAGTTTTACCTAGACCCTTATATACTTCCCATGATTACAGACTGGTCAAGAGAAACAAACAAATAAACTAAGGAAGGTGTGTTCATAAATAATTCCCCACATCTAATTTCATGGACAAAATTCATCTAAAAGATTAAAAGGAATTAATCAGGGGGCACCTGGGTGGCTCAGTCAGTTAAGCATCCGACTTCAGCTCAGGTCATGATTTCGCAGTCCCATGAGTTTGAGCCCTGCATTGGGCTCTGTGCTGACAGCTCAGAGCCTGGAGCCTGCTTCTGATTCTGTGTCTCCCTCTCTCTCTCTGCCCCTCCCCCACTCACGTTCTGTCTCTCTCACTCTCAAAAATGAATAAATGTTAAAAAAATTTTTTAAAAGGAATTAATAAGAGTGATTTTTTGAAAAAACAAATGAGTTGAGCTTTGAAAGTGTATATTTTTAGTAACAAGTATTCAAGCTGAGAACTGTGCCTTTCTCCTTTCTAGGGATATTGGCATGGGTTTCAAGATTATGATGCATTGTACTTTGCTTTACTCTTAAATATTTACTCAGCCATTCTTTCATTCATTCAACAAATATTTGCTAAGTACATAAATACAGTTTATACCCTTAGAGGAGAGAGAAAATATATTTAAACAGCTGTAGCAAAGTGGAGCACAGTTTTGGGAGAACACAAACAAATGTGAGAATGTTTCCACCTGGGGAGAGCCAAAAAAGCTTCTGTTGGTGTTAGAATCGCCATCTGGACTTGAAAGTTCTGAAAGTGACTGGCAGGGGATTTAGGGGGAGAAAGGAGGGGTGAAGGAGGGTGCAGAGGACAAGGAGATTTCATTTGAGTAGGAGAGATAAAAAATAAAGACAATTGGGGCCAGATCACAGGCCCTTTGGTACTGGGCTAAGCAGTTACTACTCTGGGCAATGGGGAACTGTTGAAGGTTTTTATGAATGTTGGTGACATGATCTTGTAGCAACGTGTCAAATGAAACTTGTCAGACCAGGCCAGAGGATTGTACCTCTATAACTATGAAGAATGCCTCTTATGGTTTTCAAAACAGTTCCCTGAGAGCATTTAGGGCAAGACTTAGTTCTGAAGGATGATTCCCTATCCTGCCATCTGGGCCTTGGTAACTTGTACTAGCTTTATCGTGAGTGGAACCGTGGTGGCCAGCTTGGACTCAGCCTCTCATGTTCTACTCTGTCAGCCCTGGATTCACTCTGGCCACTCCCCAGAATCTGCCTTAGCCACAATGACCAAACTTTGGCTTATTTCCCATAATCCTCCAGGCTCTGTGTATCAGCATTGGCATTCTCCAACTCCTGCTCTGGCTTTGACTTTTTTGTTCCTCTTTTTGAGCTGAGAGCTAGTATATGTTTGGTTTTTGTTTGCTTTTTGTTCTGCTGCAATATTGAGGGCAGATTGAGAGACTTTTATGGTGTTGAAGGTGTGCTGGTTTGGATGGGGGCAACGGGATGGATCTGCAAATATTGTGCAAATAGAAGTAACAAGACCTGATGATTGAATATGGGCACGAGGGAGAAGGAATCAAATGACAGTGCTGAATTTTTGATCCTGTATGAATATGAATGGGTTTAAAGAGGCCAGAAAAATACTTTTCTGACTTTTATTTTTTTATTTTTTTGAGGGAGAGAGAGAGCACATGAGCATGGGAGAAGGGAGAGGGAAAGAGAGAGAGAATCTTAAGCAGGCTCTGCCCTCAGCACTGCGCTGGGATCAAACCCCACGACTGTAGGGGCGCCTGGGTGGCTCAGTCTGTTGAGCCTCCAGCTTTGGCTCAGGTCATGATCTCACGGTTCGTGGGTTCGGGCCCCACATCAGGCTCTGTGCTGACAGCTAGCTCAGAGCCTGGAGCCTGTCTTCAGATTCTGTGTCTCTTTCTCTCTCTGTCTCTCAAAAATAAATAAATGTAAAAAAAAAAATTAAAAAAAAAAAAAAACCCACGACTGTGAAATCATGACCTGTAATGAAATCAAGAGTCACACAGTTACCTGAATGAGCCACCTGGGGGTCCCACTTTTCTGACTTTTACAAAATCAAACTGAACCTAAGTGTTGTAGACAGAGCTATCGAAGAGTCTCCTTTTAGCTTTAGTGATGATAAGCCTGAAGGATGTTATGAGCAGCTTTGGTCCAGTTAGTTGTACCAACCGCCCACACAGGATGCAATAATTGAGTAGGACTGGAAGAAATATGCCAGCACCAAAAATGCTGGTCTTTGAAAATGTGGATGAAGGCCTTTCATTGGTTCATTGTCTTTCTATTATTCAGTAGTATCTTTTTAGTGAAAAACTTAGTACTGTGTTTTATAATTTAGGAAAAGGTATGTGACACTAAATTGCAGCCAGGGTTGGATGGATGAAAGCAGTATAATACTCAAGAATCTTTAAAACTATGGAAAACAAGCTAGTTTTGGCTGAGGTTATTTTATGTGGTGCCCGTGGGTTGATGCACTTACTTGAACATTTTCATAGTGGAATATTAAATAATAGTAATAATAGCCAAAATGTATTGGGCAACTAGTGTGAGGCACTGCTCTAGGCACTTTTTTACCTACAGAATATCTCATTTAATCCTCAAAAACCCTGTAAAAATGGGCATTTCATCCATTTTACAGGTGAGAAAATTGAAGTTCAGGGAGAGAGAGGTTCATTGTAACATAGTTACCGACTCATGCTTTTCAATGTGGGGTATTGATACCGATGTTTTATTTGATTGGTTTTAATTCATGGATGCACTGAGGGTCTCTTATGTGCCTATAAGTGTTCCTTGACCATCTGTGAAAATGTAGATTATATTTGTTTCCAACATGGGATGGCTGTTCTGTATACAGCTGGGCAGGATGGCCCCAGTTAAAGAGTTATCCAAGACAGCCTGCTTTTGTCTTCTCCCTGATTCCTTAGTTCAGCTTAAGGTCCTTCCCCTGGTGGGTGCCTTGGGTGCTCATCACCATTATTGTCATTGGTTTAATTACTATCGATTATTGAGCACTTTCTCTGCCAGCTACAGTGCTGAGCATTTTACTGCCTTATTTCATGAATAACTACCATAACACTATGAGATTGCTCCTCTGTCTTCATTTTATACGAGGAGGGGAATTAACTTGTCTAAGGTCCCACTGCTGGTAAGTAGCAGAGATGGCACTCAAACCCATGTCTGTCTGACTCCAGAGTCCATTTTCCTAACCACAGTGGCATTTTGCGCCAACACCAGGCTTTCCTCTAAATGTCAAGGTCTCTACTTAGGTGTTCCTTTATTTGGAACATTTGGATAGGATTAATCTAAAATCGAGATACATTTTGGGAATCACTTGAGGTTCTTTTCCCTCTAGAACTTATGATATTGTTAGCTGTTTCATTCACAGTTTGAACCAGTCATTAGGTTAATTACCAAGGGAAGCTGCAATCCCTTTTTTATAAATGCTGCCTGGTGGAAGATGTGTTGGTACTCAAATCACAGAAGCATTTTTCTCATACATTGGGAGGGAGTGGTGGCATCATAACACCTCAGTAGAGCAGGGCATCCTTGAGTGAGGCTTTGTGATGTGGTAGGAAGTCAAGTTTCAAAGCTTTGTAGAGCTCATCATAAAATGGCATCCACCTTCTTTCATTTAAATCCAAGTGCTTGCAAGAGTGCCAAAATTAATATCATAAATTAGCAGGCTGCCCTTCTGTGAGACAAAATAGTGGTCACTTGGACCCAAAGGGCAAATTTTGTTAATTGTTTATATGTTTCGGTGAGGTGAGGCTCGTTCTCATTGTGGGAATTCTTAAAGATATCCCACTCCTATGTAGGAAAATTATAGACAAGGATATAGAATTTTATTTCTTATGCACTATATAAAGCTAATAAAATATTAACCAATTAGATAATTATAAAGCCTAAGTATATTAAAGTATTATGCAAATACTGATTAATAGTAATACCATAGACTCACAGAGCAAGCAAAAGCATGCTGATTCAAATTATAGGAGCTTTTATTTGCATTTCTACAGAACCTATTATTAGTGGGTCTTAACGCACCTTTCAAGTAATAGTTATTAACATAAGTATGGCCCAAAAAGGTCATTTTATTGAGGGAATAAGCAAGAATTCTCCCTTTCCTCATAAAGAGTAGGAGATCTAAATGCCTGGTCTAAGGTAGGATTCTCTATAGAAAGAGAGTATTCATACACCATGGGTTTGGGGCTATGATTCCATAGGCATAGAAGTTGGCAGCTATGAATTCAAGATTCTCGTACTGAGTATCTCAATCTATGTGGTTAGAACTCTTCACTTATTTTTGAAACCTTACATGCATAATAGCTTTAAACAAATCTTATTGTTTAAATATCAAATATATTTTAATATTTCTCCGTGACTATATCAAATTTGAAAACAAAAATTATGCCAAGCTCACATGAAAGTATTTTAAAATATTTTGGAATTGTTATATCACATTTATTTTTTCTCAAGATAGTATCATTCCAAGGACTAACAGCTCCTAAGCACGGTCAGTGGGACCTGTGTTTATTTCTCTACTTTGTAGCAAGTCCTTGAAAGGTTGTGAGGATTTCTAATCTGTCTCAGAATATTCCTTTGCCTTTTCTCCCCTATTTCTTTTTTCTCATCTCCCTCCTTTGCAAATTACCTACTCTCTAAAGCTAATAAGCACAGGTTGGAAAAGCTCAAGAATATTCCTAATGCCTGACTTTCCCTCTTCCTCCATCTTGAGTCCTCAAACTACCCCCCTTTTCCCCATGATTGATCCTAGCTTTATTTTCTTCTAGCTCTGAGCCGTCATAATGCATGTTGGTCCCTATTCTAAGGTAGCTGCACTTCCAGTGTTATACTTCAATGTCGTGTAGATTTGACTACTGAGTACTTTCCTTTATAGTTAGGGACACTGGAGCCCAGAGAGAATGAGGGACTTGACTTATGACATCCAGCAGATTTCTGTCTCCCTGGAATTGGGACCACAGCTCAGGTCTCCAGACTCTTAAAGTTTTTCCCTCTACCTTATAGTAATTATATAAGGCTTTGAGTCACACAAAAAATTTAAACTAGAAACATAGGAGCAGAACTAGAAGAAACAGTTGGTAGATTTTATCCAGGGCTGTGGTTCAGTAAGATAAGGTGGAGCCACAAGGATCTAAGGAAGAATGGGATGATGTGTGTGCGGAGTTGAAATGGTGGACCGTGGGATTGCTGCGTAGGAGTTGGATGACTGGAGGTTGAGGGGAATGAAGAGCAAGCTGAAGTGGAGAACCGGATAAGGTAGAATGGTAGTCATAGAAGGATTTAGAAGGATGGCTGAGTTTATGGCCAAGGCAATGGGTTATTGATGTAAGATGAAGAAAAATTCTATTGGCTTCTAGACGGATAATCCTTAGGGACAGCAGAGACTCTCAGAATGACGTCAGAAAGGGAGGGAGAGATAAAGGCATGTATGGCATGTTACAAAGTTCTCAGGAAATGTGAACTAACAAATCCTTGGGAAACAGTGGCATTAGTGGGATAGATATGTGTCTATTTTGTAAGAGATGCTACATTTCTAAATTCTAATTTTCCTATTTTTCTAGGGAAAACTGAGGCTACCATCAAAAACTTCAGTCCCTTCTATAGTCGTCAGTACTCTGTGGCCTTCTGCAATCATGTTCGCAGTGAAGTAGAACAACAGAGAGATTTGACATCACAATTTTTGAAGACCAAGGTAACTTGTGAACATTTGGTTGACAAATTTCTCCCACTGAAAGATGCTTTATAACACACCATATTTCTGAAATCAACAGTAATTTGAATGGCAGTTTAAAAAACTCTGTTCTTAAGAAAAAAATCTGTTCTCAAATCATTTCATGCTCCAAAAACTCTATTTGCCTGGAAGTTAGAATGTATGATTTCTTGTTGATGGTGTAATCCATATAAAAAGAAACCTAGCATGATCAATTTTGTTGTTTTCCCCACACTGATGCTTTAATATCAGGAAATTTGACTTGCTATAGTGAAGTTCAATAAAAAAAAAGGTCATAATTTCAGTGCCTTGTACTATGGGCATTTTTGCTTTGGTCATTGATCAAACATGATCTTCTCTTCTAACCCCTAACTTATTCTTTCTCCCTTGCTCCATTATAATAATTACCCACAACCTCAACAAATGTGTATTGACACCTACTATGTGCCAGGCCCTTCTCTAAGAATTGGGGATCAAGACAAATTCTCTGCTTTCCTATTTATATTCAAAAGTAGAAGACAGTAAACAAATAAACATATATCAGGTGATATCCAGTGCTAATAAATGCTTCAAAGAAAAATAAAGCAGAAGTCTTATTTTAGAGAAGATGTTCAGAGAAACCCCCTGTGGAGATGAAATTTGAGCAGAAATTCAAGTGAAAGAAGAGTAAGTAGGCTGGGTGAATATCTGTGGGATATGGAGCAGCAAGTGCAAAGGTCCTGCAGGAGTCGTAGGCACATCAGGAAGGCTATGTGCTGAGAGCAGTGTGAGCAAGGGAGCAGGGATGATAAATGACTATAGAGTGAAAGGGAAAGACGAGACAACGTAGGAGCTGGAGACTGTGATAAGGGTTTCTTTCTTTCTTTTTTTTTTAAGTTTATTTATTTACTTTGAGAGAGAGAGCACACAAGTTGGGGAGGAGCAGAGAAAAGGAGAGACAGACTCCCAAGCAGGCTCCATGCCCTCAGCACACAGCCCAGTGCAGGGCTCAAACTCATGAACCTGTGAGATCATGACCTGAGCCAAGATCAAGAGTCAGATGCTTAAAGGACTGTGCCACCCAGGCACCCCAAGTGTTTTTATTTTAAATGTGAAGAGAAGTTATTGGAGGGTATTGAATACAGAGCGATTTACAATTTTTGGTGACCTCTTTGGCCTCTCTACAGTGAATAGACTATGGAGACTGTTACGAAGGGAACGTGGAGACTGGTAAGAAGGACACTGTAGCAGGGCAAGAGAAGGGTGAAGGCAAACTGGAATAGGGTGGTGATGGTGGCAGTTGTGAGGAAAGGTCCAAGTCAAGATGTATTTGAGATAGAGCTGACAGAACTTGCTGATGGAATAGGCAGGACATAATAGAAGAAGAGAGAAAATCAGTGATGACATCTTGGTTTTTAGTCTGAGCAAATAAGTGGATAGAGTTGCCTTTACTCAAAGGAAAGACTCAGAGGTGGATGGGAATCATGAGTTCCCTTTTGACCATGTAAGTTTGAGATGGTTATTTAACTTACACCGTGGAGATATTGAACCGGTAGTTGAATGCTCTCATCTATAGCTCAGTGGAGAGGTAGAAGCTAAGAATAGATACTTGGCAGTTGTTAGCTTATAACTGGTATTAGGCCCTGAGACATAATAAGGGAAAGTATCGATAGACAAAAGAAAAGATTCCACAACCAAGCCCTAGACCCTCCAACATTTGGAAACCAGACAAAGGAAAAGGATCCAGCAAGATGGACGGACAAGAAATAGCCTGTGCAGGAGGAGAAAATTAGGAAAGAGGAAGGTTCCAGAAGGCCAATAAAGAAGGGCTTACAAGAAGGAGGGACTGATAAATGGGTCAGATACTGCTGTGTGGTTGAGTGAATTGACCAGTAGATTTAGCCACATGAGAGTGTAGGGATAACTGAGTGTTATCCCCATAAAACAGTGATTCTCACAATGTAGGGAATTTGTTAAAAATTCAAAGTTTGGTCCATAACCCCCAGAGATTCTGATATAGTAAGGCTAGGGTAAGGCCACATTTTAAACAGGCATATCAGTTGATTTAAGTGGCCCAAGTTAAAAAAAAATGCTGCACATAAAACAATAGAATTCAGCCTATATATCGGTTCAATCTCACTTAAAGAGAAGAGTGAGATTCTCTCTTACCTGTTAATGAGGCAAGATAGGAAACTGCCCCTTTTTATCTGTCAAGACAGAATAAATTCAGAAGGCAATTTAGTTCATCCCATAGCCAATTCTTAAAAACATTAGCATATCTATCTTCTCTGTATGGTTCATGTAAATTTTTCTTGAAAGTGGAGGGATACATTTCTAGAGGCACTTGGATTTTTTTTAATAAAGGGAAAATAGATGCAAATTCAGTGACATGTGCAAGACAGGAGGCCATTCTTATATTCGAGATAAAACATAAATTATATGATGAGACAGAACGGGAACTGTTCCTTACGCAGTTAGCCTGAACGGAGACCTAACTAAGAATCTAACAGAGACTCCCCGACAGCACATACATCACCAGGGTTAAGGAGAAATCCTCAAACCTTTTACTTTAGTAGAAAGGTAGAACTGAGGTGTGCTGGCTTGCCTGCTCGATCTTCAGCCAGAGGGCAAGCATGGTCTCCTTGAGGAACATGGGGTTGAGTTAAGTGTTTACAGCTTGGACCCCCAGAGTCTTTGGATCTGGGAAGCCCACTGAACACTGACCCTCAAGGCTACACCTGACAGTGTGGTGGATAGGGGAGCAGCCTATTAATTCTTCTATTTTCAGGCATATTCAAGGTGTTGGTGTAGATAGCCACAACTTACACTTTTAACTACCTCACTCCCTCTCTTCCAGTTTACTACAGATTCATTAAGTGCCACATGTATACAAAGCACAACCTTATTCCCATAATCCCTTCTACCATCTATTTCTCTTCTTGTAGCCTAAGGGAGGGAAATGGAAATCACAAAAATATCAATAAGACAAATATTTGCATTTGGTCAGAGGGAGAAGGAAGGGGAAGTGTGAAAGGAGGTGGGGAAGCAACAATTTTCCCAGGATCTCAGCACAAGATAGTTTCCTAAAATAGTCCTTGAACTCCCATGGATAGATGAGTTAGTTGGCAGCATGCTATGCTATCTTTTGTTGTAAGAATTAATTCTATTCACCTTCTTTAAAGCCACCATTGGAGCCTGGAACTGTTCTGTATGAAGCAGAGCTATCACAGTTTGCTGAAGACATAAAGAAATGGAAGGAGCGGTACATTGTGGTTAAAAATGATTTTGCTGTGGAGAGCTATGAGAACAAAGAGGTAAAACATTTCCTTGTTTCCACTGGTTCTTGCAACATTTTCAAACATTGGCTGGGTTGATTGATATGCCCTCTCCTTTGAGACTCATTTGTTCAATAAGCACTCACTCATGCAGATACTCACTTCAGTTAACATGTTTACTGAATGCATGTTATATGCCAAGTGTCCTAGAAGGTTCTGAACATGCAACAGCAGATGAGACAGATGCTTGCAGTTTAGTAGGCAAGGTAGACTTGGAACGAGTATTTGCAAGTGAATGTGAAGATAGGGTACACTGAGTGTAAGGCAGGGGCCTTTCCTATGATCATTCAGCTTTGAGGTCTTTTTCAGTCAATGCACTGTTATCTCCCCCTCTCTGCTCAATGTTTCCATATCTTCCTACTCTTAAGCCTCCTATGTGACAAGCAGCTGAGGAGTTACTTACTAAGACTATGACTGAATTTGCCTAGTTGCTAAGAATTCAGACATTTCAATACTTTACACCACTTACGCTTACGGATTTTTTTTCATTTAACTTTTTTCTGCTTATATTATTTTTCTGTAAAATAATTAGATTATTATCTAATATATGTCTGTAAACCACGAAGGAAATGAGGTAACGTGTAAAGCGCCTAGCACCTGAGAGGACTTCAATTTATTGGTTCCCATTTGTTTCCCCATTTAGAGAGGTAATTTGGCATAAGAAGAAAGAACACTAGACAGTGAATTTAGAAAACTAAAGTTCAGGTTCGCCTCAATTAAACTAGAGAGTTAGGCTGAATGATCCCATTGCTTCCTACCAGATCTTGCACTGTACACAGTTTTAGTTTACATAGATCCTCAAGCTCCTTTTGAAATGGTCACTGTTCAAATAGTTCAAGGTAGTAACAGGTTTAAAACTGCTTTCTTGACTCAGTTCACGAGCATTCAGCACAACCTCCATGGATACTTTGAGTAATACTTCTGATGCTAAATCATTAGGAAGAGGCTTTTGACAGGTCAATATGTTTCCTTTCCATTTCCGATGAAAGGTAGAAATAAAATACAGTTCAAACTTATTCTGCAGGCTCCCAGGCAATGCTCAAGTGCTCTCTTAAGTAGTCTTACTCTTTTCAACATTCATTAAGCTAATACCTTCTCTGCTTATCTGTATGAGGACTTTATTCAACGCCTGATTTGCTCCCAGAAGCAAATTGTCAATACACTACATACAATAATGATAATAATAACAAATCACCTCATATTTTGGATGGCACATTACAATGTTCTTTCAGGGAAGCTCGAGAAGAGGCAGCATAGTATCATGGATAATACAATGAGCTTTGAATCACACCTTTGCCAGTTACTGGATATGTGTCGTTCCATAAATTATGCATCTCCTTGAGCCTCAGTTTTCTCATCTGTAAAATGGTGAGCATGATCCCTTCATCACAATGTTGTTGTGAGGATCAAACAAATGAATGTATTGAGGCACTTAGCATATAGCCAGGCGCTGGGAGAGCCCAATGTAGAGCTGTGGCAGTATGATTACTACTAACTAATTGGAAGAAAACACACATAGAGCTTGCTCTTGGATTTATTAGGGTTTTCACCACATTTGGTGCTAACTTAAGTTTTAATTTTGAATCAGATTTTGGTGTCTTTTCCTTCCTCTTTTCATTTTTTCAAGCTTGCTCCTTTAACTTGCAATTTATGGACTATATTGCTTTGTTTGTTGTTGTTTTTAAATGTTTATCTATTTTGAGAGTGCAAGTAGAGGAGAGGCATACAGAGAAGGAGAGAGAAAATCCCAAGCAATCTCTGCACTGTCAGGCAAAGACCAATGTGGGGCTCAATCCCACAAACTGTGAGATCATGGGCTGAGCCAAAATCAAGAGTTGGACCCTCAACCGACTGAACCACCCAGGCGCCCCTGCTCATCGTTTTTAATAAACTTGTTCAGCTGTTAAGATATGGTCACTGAATTTGATATTAACTACATATTTTTTTAAACTTGGAAATTTAAGAACTGCCTATGCAGTTTACCATAATTTCTCAAAGTTTTAATAATATCCTGTTTTTTAATTTATAGAAGGGCATTTTTTAATTACACCTAAAAGTTATATATTAAGTACCTATAAATTGCCTATTATTTCATCAAAAGTCCAGTTTGGGCAGGTAATTAAGCAGGAGAAAATGAAGCATTCTAATTTGATAATCAGGCCCTACTTCCTGTCCACTTTCTGGACAGACCCGGCTATGATTCCTGAATTTGTCACCAACTTCCCGTTGGGCTACTGACAAGTTATTTGAGCTTCATTTTCCTCATTTATAAAATGGAGATAACAACTAATTCATAGCATTCTTTTGAGGATTAAATAACATAACGTTTATAAAAGCCCAGGTTGGGGCCTGTTATAACAAATAACACAATTCAGTCTTGAGGCCAGTCTGAACTGAACTGCTCCTTAGACTTTCTCAGAGTCACCACTTCAGATTCTTCTCTTTTATGCTCTGGGTCCTTGATGTGCTTAACTAGCCAATGAGTGGTTCTTACAAATTGAAAAACAACCTTCTTAGATAAGCAAGAATTTGCTTTGTTTGGGTGTCTTCACTCGCCATCCTATTGATGCAGAATATGTTATTGTTATTCTGATTTTGTTGCCCTGATCAACATCATTTTCCTTTTCCCCAAGACTACCCTCGAGATTTTGGGTACTACAGTTTTCAGGTTTCCATTCCCAATTTGCGTTTAGGCTGTTCATCTCAAAATTTCTCCCTGAATTAAGCCCTCCCATCAGATGCACATACTTACATTTTACCTTATCCTTTTGTCCTTGCGAGTGGATCTTCTTGACAAACTGCTTGTGGGCTTTAGCAATCCTCTCCACCTCTTGCATTTCCTGAACCACAGAGCTTTTTGTCTGCTGGCCAGACTTTGTTCTGATGTCATGATGTTGCCTTTCCATCCCAGACAATTTTACTGCAAAACAGTCTCACGTGGTGGCATGTCTTATCATGGCGACATTTTAATATTTTTGGTGAAAATCCATGGCAACCATAATTGCAATTACATGTCCCATATGTCACTGGTCATCAGTCCCTACGCATTTTGTGCAGGAAATGTCTGTATGCATCGTCACCCGTATGGTTATAAGAATGATTCAGGTGCCAGCGTCTGACATGGTTAAGTGTGGTGCAGAATTTCTAGAAGTTACTGAGAGTATGTTTTCCCCACTTGAGAAACATATCTAGAGTGAATCTCCTGAGATTAAGGACTCTGACTTACCATGTTGTGACCATCACGTGAAAGTATTAAAGTAATACTTTGCAAGGAACAGGTATGCAAAACATATTTTTAAAATATGTAGCTCTTACTCAGTGACATAGTGTAGGAATTGCTGTCTCTGAGTTGTGTGTGCCTGTGTCTATTTTAATATTACTGATATTTTTCAAAACTCCAAATGGGGAAAAAGATCACTTATTTATACCTTTTTCTCCCCAGGCCTATCAGAGAGGAGCAGCTCCTAAAAGCCGAATTCTTCCAGCTGGTGGCAGGGTGTTAACCTCAGAAGATGAATATAATTTGTTATCTGATCGGTTTTTCCCAGACCCTATTGGTGAGTTGCTGAGCATTCTTTCTCAAGGCAAAACTCCTAAACTTGCTTTGTTTAGCTAGACCTGTGGTTCTCAATGGAGGAAGGGGATTTCACTCTCCAGGGACGTTTGGCTGTGTCTGGAGACACTTTTGGTTGGATAGAGAGTAATGACACCGCTTAAATGTGCTACAATGTACAGGACAGCCCCTGACAATGAGTTATCTGTCATAAAATATGAATAATTGCTGGGGCTGAGAAACTTTGGGCCAGCCACACATTCTCTGTAGACAAATGGAAGATGTCATTTCTCTAATTTGGGTAAACATTTCATTTTAACTCACATTCAGCTTCTCTTATTTTAACTCACATTCAGTGATACACAAGTCAACCACCATGTTTCTAGCACATGGAAAATGTACCATTAATTTGTCAGGCATCTTGAGGCTTTGGAATATATGCCAGCTTTAATAGCAATACACGGGACGGCAGAAATAAATAGGTAGGATTCAGTCTGTGAAATGTACAATCCCACTCTTAAGCAAACAAGTCCAGACGCGTCCAGAAATATTATTTTTACAATTTTAGGATGGCAATGCAGTAAAATATCCTAAATTGACAAACAAAAATGTTTGTTTAAACAAACATTAGAGTCACTCATAGTTACTGTATAAAAATAGCATTGCATTAATCAGCATATATACAAGTGACAGCTGATTGCTGCCATGGAAAGAGCATTGAACGATAAATTTGGAGGCTGGATTTTTATCTAGTTCTGTGACACTTATCAAGTGCTTTCCCTAGCTGTTGCTGATCCTCTCTGGTTTCTGATTCTCCTACTCTAGGCCCTCTAACTTAAAAATCTAGAAGGATCTTTCCAGCTGTAACATACTTTGATTCTTAGTTATTCCACTTTTTCCATGTAGAAAAAGTGATGGATAACATGTAGACCAAATAGTGTGTTTCGTAGAGATTACTGGAGACAGAGAACATTTCTGTCTGACTTTGTGTAAATCATGCCACACAGTAATTACTTGGTTTCTTGAAGAGAGACCTGGTTCTTATTAATGAGCATAATCATATCATTAGAATTTATGGAGAAAATTATAATTATTTTATCAATTGTTATTTTGGTGCAGAATGCTTAGCATAGTGTTTTTAATAGCACTATTATAGGATTAGTACATGGACCATAAACCTAGACTAACAAACTATTACTAAGTAATTCAAGCTAAAACAACACTTTATGTCTACTGCACATATTATTATATCTCCTTTCAACATCTACTTATCTGTCATCATGGCTCTGGAGCTGCCGCTAGAAATGGGCATACCAACTTGATGACTCTTCAGAATCTCTCCAGTAGAACTTTCCAATGAAATCAGTCAGCATAGACAATACATTTATTGGTTTATTGGTGAAATCATATCAGAAGGAATGAAAGGGAATAAAAAACACAAGCGCAGTGTGACTAATGCCATTTGGCCCAAAGCTTCAGATTTTGGTATTTCAATGACTTTTTTTTTTTATTGTATGGTGTGGCTGTCTGGGTTTTAAAAATAGAATATTCTACAGTAGATCATTTGTGATATCTTTTTAACTCAACTCAGAAAAAATGCAGACTAATGGCATCTGGAAAATTGTTGTACATTATTAAACGAGAGATAACTAGAGGCTAAGAGGGTGAATTTTAAGGGGCTTGCTGAAGTTTTAAATGCAAAGGGTCAGTGTTGCTTTTGAGTTATTTGTACAAAACTGTGACATCTTGGAAAGAGTGAGGGGAATGGTTTCATAAAACCATGTTAATCAGGAAGACTCACTGTGTGATACTAATTCAACTGGAAAGAATACAGGCACAATAAAGATGAGAAGCATTAACCTAACTTGGGAAAAGCACTAGAGGTTCTGAATGAATATGTCTTCTTTATACACTATTCTACCAAGATGATGTATCAATAATGCCTTCATATTTGGCTAAAGTGATTCACTTATTGACATTTTGTTAGTTAGAATCTCGTTTGCTGCACACAACCAAGGGCTCAAATACAGAAGCCTTTATTATTTTGCTAAAAATATTTTGGATATTACAAGTCCAGGGCTGGTATGACAGTTCCATAAATGTCAGAGACCCTTTCTAGCTTTTTCTCCCTTTGTCTCTAGGTCATTGCCCTTATTGACATAGTCTAAGGGGGCTGCTGGAGCAGCAGCCATGGGTTTTCTCATTCCAGACAGGAGGAAGGAGAAAAGAGGAGGAGGTGGCAATATTCCCTCTTTTCAAGGACACTTCCAAGAAGTTTCGCCACCTTTTCTGTTTATAATCCCATTGACCAGAACGTAGTGGCTGGGGTAAAGGAAGCTGGAAATGTAGTTTTTATCTTAAACAGTCACCTGCTCAACTGAAAATTAGGGATTTTATGACTAAGAAAGAAGGGAAAATAGATAATATGTTACCACTAGAGGTCCGTGCTACCGAATTTCATCATTCATTCGTTTGTTCATTCATACATTAATTCATTCTTATACTATGTGCCAGGTAGTTTGCGAGGTACTGGTGGGCCAAAGTTTGTGCTTCTAGTGCTTTCTACTTTGGTACTTTCAGCTTTCAGGACATTGAAACAGAGTCCTCATATATGCCCCAGGAAGTCTATTTTTAATTTATCCAGTCTTAATTTATTAATTTGCCAGTAGCAAGACTCTGTTTTGGAGTGGCATTGATTGTTGGGTATGCCCAGTGCTTTCAGTGGCCTCTTAGAGGGTCCTTTTTTCCTTCCCTTCCCTGAGACTGGTGCCCATTTTATGTAGGCAGGGAGCACAGACCTAATAAGCTGGAGGTCATTTAAATATTTTTTCTAATGTTTTATTTATTTTTAAGAGAGAGAGAGAGACAGCATGAGCAGGGGTGGGTCAGAGAGAGAGAGAGGGAGACACAGAATCCAAAGCAGGCTCCAGGCTCTGAGCTAGCTGTCAGCACAGAGCCCAACGCGGGGCTCGAACCCACGAACTGCGAGATCATGACCTGAGCTGAAGCCGGATGCTCAACTGACTGAGCCACCCAGGCGCCCCAGCTTGAGGTCATTTAACCAAGTGTAATATATAATTGGAATGCATGGAAGGAAATAAAATTTAGGTAGGGATCGAATAAGCATGGTTTAACATGAGTTTCTTAGAATTGATTTTGAGGTAAGTGGTAAAAGTCCATTGTTTAAAGCTTTTAAACTTTCCTAGGATAACATAATACGTTTACTCAGCAAACTGTAGTTGAACATCTGGTGGGTTCCATGGCTGTGCTAAGGGTTGAGCGTACAAAGATAATGTAAAATGTGGTTTCCATCCTCTGGGAGCAGTGGTACTGTTTCCTAGGGAGGGCATGAGAACAAGTGGGGAGCTCATTTCATTCTGCGCCCTCCCCCCTGAGTGCGAGTGCCAGACATGAAGGCAGATCTCTGCAATATTTAGGGAGAATAACGTAGGGAGCACCCAGCTCTGTCTCTAGTGGCACAGGGGGAGGGTGCCAACAAAGGCACCCCAAGGAGAAACTTTTGAACTGACTTTAGAAGGATGAATGAGGATTTTCTAGGCGAAAGGAGTTTCTAGGTGGAAATGAAAGGGGGAAAAGGTAATAGGAACTGTAGAAGCTTCCTACAATCGTGGAATGGATGACCATGCCAAAGGAGAGCAGAGGCTAGTGAGAGTGCAGTGAAGCCAGGACAGAACACCAGCACTTCACACGGGGATGGAGAGAAGGGGCAGAGGAACCAGTAAAGCTGGCCAAGAAGAAACAAATTTTTAAAAAGCATGAAGGACACCTGGAGAGAGGTGATGCTACAAGTCAAGGGGAAAGAAGACAAAATTTCCCAAAGAAGGGGTAGTTAGCAGCAACAGGTGCTTCAGATTAGGTTAAAAGTCTTAGGTAATGGGGACACCTGGGTGGCTCAGTCAGTTAAGTATCCGACTCTTGATTTCGGCTCAGGTCATGATCTCATGGTTGTGAGATCTGATCCCCACCCCCAAAAATGGACACCAATCTGCACTGAGCATGGAGCCTGCTTAAGATTCCCTTCCTCTTCCTCTGCCCTTACCCTGCTCACACTGCGCACTCTCTTTAAAAAAAAAAAAAAGTCTTAGGTAATGTAAAAAAGAAAAGGCTTAGGTAATGAAGAAGAAGCCACAGGTTGGCCATTAGGGTGACATCAGTGACCTCAGCAATGGGGTTTCAGGACTGGCAGGGCAGGAACCAGACTGAGGTGAGAATAGGGTTGCTGCATTAAGAAGCAAGTGTTGGTCTGTCAGCACCAGGGAGGAGCCGGGCAGCACAGGGCGGAGAGTGGGGACGACGGGAGGGGGGAGGGCGAGTGTCCCCACAGGTGGACAGGTTAGCCTGAAGAGGGCCAGGGGGGATGCGCAGACTCTGCAGAGCATTGCTATGAGGAAGTTGAGAAAGAGGGTGTCTGGTGGCCCTGGCTGTCTTTGTCAGGTAGCAGGTGAGGCCACCTGCTGGAGTGAGACAGGTAGAGCTGGTGGATGGAGTGAGAGGAGCCAGAACTGCCATTTTCCACCCTCCTGTGAAGACATCTGCTTCATGTTTCTGTTCCATGGCCTGCCCTAAAGAGTTTCCCTCATAGGCTGACATAAGTATTCTAAAGTTTATTTATTTAATGAGAGAGAGGGAGAGAGAGAAAGAGCGCGAAAGATGGGGAGGGGCAGAGAGAGAGGGAGAGAGAATCACAAGCAGGCCCCATGCTGCCAGTTGCGGAGCCCAACGCAGGGCTCGAACCCACAAGCCATGAGATCATGACCTGAGCCAAAACCAAGAGTCGGACCAAGAGTCGGACCAAGACTGAGCCACCCAGGCGCCTCCTGAAGCAAGGATTTTAAACAAAAGATAACATGTTTTAAAATGTCTTTGTGTTTTCAATATTTCTTAGCCTCCAGTGAGAAGGAGCACGCTCAGCCCCTGGTGGTCATGCCCAAGGAATTCCCGGTGTACCTGTGGCAGCCGTTCCTCAGACATGGCTACTTCTGCTTCCACGAGGCCGCTGAGCAGAAGAGGTTCAGTGCTCTCCTGAGTGACTGCATCAGACATCTCAATCATGGTATGACATGGCTGCTTTCTCTCAGGGGGACTGCTCAGTTGCCTGTTAGACTGATTCCTAGAAAGAGCCGCCGATGGTGCTGGCCCCTGGAAGGAGGGGAAGTCAGGTGAAGCAGGAGTTTGGCGCCCAGGAGCACCCCTCACTTTGCTGGTTCTTGAGTCAGGTCTGGGAAGCCTCTGTGAAACAGAATGCAGGGGCACGTGTGAGCCGTACTTACCCATATAATTTTGTGCATAATTCATCCTCTTCCTTTTTTGTGATGTTTCTTGCTGAAATGACAGCAAGGATGTGCCAGCTATCACTGGCAAAGTTAGTCCTGATGACAGTCCTTGTGCTTTCTCCCCTTTGTATCTGAGTAACTTGCTCAAAACTTTATGGTATGCAAAATCATTTGGAGAACTTATTGAACACAGATTTGGGGGCCCCACCCTCAGATATTCGAATTCACTGGATCTGTGGTGGAGCCCTGATTTTGATGGTGCTGGTCCCGGGCCACACCTGGAGTAGTGTTGCTTCAGTTTGCTCTAGGTATGGATTTAATTAGTATCACATCTATAATGCAAAAAGATTTTTCATTGCACTATGGGATGTTTTTGATGAATTGATGTGAGTGCTGGGTTTTCTGGACTCCACCAAGTCTTTGGTTAGAGATAATTAAGCTCTTTGTTCTTTGGCTGCTGGAAAGGCAGTTAGTGAAATATCATGAAGGATGTACTCTGTGCCAGCCTCGACAGGTATTAGGAACAGAGTCATGGACTGTGCAGAGCTCCTGTGTCTGGGTCTGTATTCAAACAGAGAAGAAGGACCACAGGAGCACAAATTCACAAGATAACTCGACAATGTGCTGCAGAGGAATGGGGTGTTACTACATAGTGAAGAATGGAGTTCAGTACGTTAGGCTTATGTCACCTGCTCAAAGAGGAGGTCTCTTTGAGCAGGTGACATTTGAATTGAGTCACCTTATCCATCAGTGCCTTTATTTCCTAATAAGGCTAATGTCATTGTATATTTTCTTTAGAGTTCTGAGGTTTCCCTGAGAATGTCAGTCCCCAGGAATAAAAGTCACTAGCGACATGTGTTTGTCTGTTCTTGATTTTAGTTTGTATATTGATAGGAAACTATGGGAAAAAATAATGTCACTCTATTTTGCTATAGCAGCTCTGAGTAACATTGGCCACAATGTTGGCTCATACCTGGTTAGGGACTTTATAAAAATGATACCCTTATTAATATCTTGCCTTGTGGTTTTGATGTTTTAGAGACAAAGAATTGCCTGGCAATGCCCGTTCCATGTAGCTCATTTTTCAATACACTTACACCTCTGTGTGCAGGGCCTTGGTCTAGTATGAACATGCCGTTGGCACTAACCATGAGAACCATGAAGTTTTACGAAGCAGAGAATGTTCTCTGCCTGTCCAGATGGGATTTGCTTCATTCCCCCTTCCATGTACATAATAGGAAATTCCCTGGGGAGTTTTTGGATGTGATCTAGCCTGCATTCAGATTCCATTTATGGAAGATTTCAGTCAATTCAAAACCTAACTCTGCTCTCCAGTGTTATCAAAGGCACTGAGATAATGAGGTCTAGTCACTTGCTCTCATTTTATGTCACATTCCTCTGTCCAGAAACAACTTTCCCTCACTGAACTTTATGCAGACTGGCTGTGGTGTGGCGGAACTTCCAGTAGCTCCAGGCAGGACCAGAAACCATCAGAACATTGTAAGGAACAGTCCTTGACTGCCATGGGCCAGTGAGCTCCCGGGTCTTTCCCTTCTCACTTGTCTTTCCATGTTTTTGACCACACAATGTATCACCCATTTTTACTGACTCACTTTTGTTGTTTCCATCTCTACCTGTTATTCACTGTATGATCTTGAGTAAACCCGTAAGAGGTTCACGAACAGTGGACCATTATTTTTTTCCATAATTACCAGAAGAGTCTAGAAATGGCTGTAAAATTAGGGCTATGATGGGGGCCAGAAACCCTGAGGGGACTGCGGGGAGGCGGCTGATTTCCACTCTCAGGCAAATAGAGTAGGGCTGTCAGCCTGCTGTCACTGTTCCACTGGCTGTCGGGCCACAACAGGTCTGAGATATTCTAGCAGCTGGTGCTGGGCCATCATTGATTTTGTCCACTCACAAGTCCTCAGGGGTCTTTTATTCTTTTCCTTTCCTTTTTTAAAAAATATTTATGTATTTATTTTAAGAGAGAGAGAGAGAGACAGGGGAAGAGAGAGAGGTAGAGAGAGAGAGAATCCCAAGGGGGCTCCACGCCATTAGTGTGGAGCCCAACATGAGGCTCCAACTCACAAACTGTGAGATCATGACCTGAGTTGAAATCAGGAGTTGGAGGCTCAACCGACTGAGCCACCCAGGTGCCCCTCTTTTTTCCTTTTCATTTTTATTATTGAAATGTAAATTGACATAACGTGGTATTAGTCCAATACCATTAGTCCAATACAATATATGTATGTATATATTGTACAATGATCACCACAATAAGTTAACACCCATTGCCTCACAGAATTACAGTTCTTTTTCTTGTGATGAGAGCTTTCAAGATCTACTCTCTTAGTGACTTTCAAATATATATTACAGTATTGTTAACTATAGTCACTACACTGTACATTACATTCCAGAATTTATTTATTTTATAACAGGAAGTTTATACCTTTGATTGACCACCTTTGCCCATTTCCCTACCCCCCCACCTCCTGTCTCTGGCAGCCACCAATATAACACCTCTTTCTATGACTTGGTTTTTTTGTTTTTTGTTTTTTTGGATTTTTTTTAGATTCCAAATGTAAGTGAGATCATACAGTATTTGTCTTTCTCTGTCTAACACATTTCACTGAGCATAATACCCTCAGGTAATCTTTGAGGGAAGATCATTTCATTGCCTTTGTGGTAAGTTTCACCAAAGATGTCTGCCACTCGGGGTTCCTAGGACACCTCCCTTGGTGCTCAAATCCCACACAACCCAGCCCACTTGCCCCAGCAAGTCAGGGTTCACATTGGTCCAGGAATCCTTGTCCATTCATTCTGAATCCAGAACCACTTCTCCTACTCCTCCTTATGGGGTGGGTGTGTTTCCTATTTAATCTCGACAAAGGGTCTGATTTGTCTAGAAAATATACTCTCAACACCCAGTTCTTGGACAATAAAGCTATGTCCTAGAGTAGATTAGGGCAAGCAGAGGGCTCTCTGTTCCTTCTTCCTTCAAGAGAAGGAGCTGCTTCTGGGCTTCTCAAAGATTATTTATACTCCTATGGTACATAAAATGTGTGTGTGTGTGTGTGTGTGTGTGTGTGTGTTGTTTTGTTTTTGGCACCTCTTCATTGAGCAGGCATAAAAAAATTTCACAAGATTATTCTTTAGCAGAACATCCCAATCCAACACACTGCCCTAAATATCAAACCCATTGCATAATATGTGCCTAGGGCAACTTCTGTCCTCTGTCCTTTTGGAATCACACTGCAATCCCTTGTCCCCAGTGAGGGAAGGTCAGGGTTCTAAATGTCCCCTGCCATAAAATGGGACTTATATAAAGCTAAGGTATTCTAACACAGTCCTTTGTCCAAAATTTAGTCCATTCTTTAGAACTTTAGTTTGAAAAATCTGGTCATTGTAGTTACAGGAATATAGTTGAAACTCTTTTAACAAGTATAGAGTGGTACATATACGATATGGAATAATGATCATTATCAGTGCAAGTCTGTCTTTTCAGCTCAGGATAATGATTCCTGGGCATAGGAATTTGCAGGAAGGAGAAAAGGTGTTTCTGGCAGGAGGAATAGGATGTGTGTGTGAGAGGTGGGGGTCAGGAAGAGAGTCAGAGCATGGATCATTAGAGAAAGTGAAAGAATTTTGTGTGGCTGGTGCTTACAGAGGAGAGAGGATCCACGTGGGGATGGGAAGATGGGCAGGATCCAGGCTATAAAAGGCTTTGCAATGGATATTAAGGGATTTGCACTTTATTCTAACAGCTAAAGTAAACTATTAAAGGGTTTCAAGGAGATAAGCGACTCAGTCATATATTCATTTTGGAAAGGTCACACTGGCTGCTGGGTGGGCAGAGGATGGGAAGTAGCAGGCTGCAATGCCAGGAGGCCACTTAGGAAGCATTGGCAGGCAACAGATGGGGGTAGCCTGCAGCAAAGAGCCAATAATGGAGATAGTGAGAGGCGGCTGGATTAAGAGAGATATCCAGGAAGTGGAATGAACAGAACTTGAGGTTAGATAGTGTGGAGAGTGAGGCAGTGGGAGGAGTCCCAGCTGCTGTGGTTCTTGGAGACGGGAGCCTTGCCTGAGGAGGAGCAGGTTCCCAGGGAAGGAGGTAATGTGGTCAGTGTCATAGATGTTGAGTTGGAGAAGTCCCTGAACATCCAGGTAAGGAAGTCTCCTCAACAGACACGTGGACAGGGCTGGAGACAGGAGGCGATCTGGGGAAATCAACAGCCTTCATGCCGTCACTGAAGCTGTGGCTGGCTTTGTAGCAAGGCTGTAGTTGGCCAGCCCCTCAAAGGGAGACTGGCTTTTTTTTCTATGTATCCCCATTCCCAGCAGCTGTCCAAGGGTCTGGTGCCTGGTAAAGGCTCTGTAAATATCTTGATCCACCATCCTTTGGTAGTTACAAATACGCTCATGTGTGAAAAAGCATGGAGCATGTGTATTGGTGCAGCTTAAAGATGTTTGTATGTAAAATCTGTAAACATTAAGTAAAATGGGTCGGGGCTTTTATTCACTCACTACGTGGATCTATGATTTTACTATTCAACCTGTAGGCAGCATACTCATCAGGAATATAAAACCTTTGTGAAATTCAGTGACTCACTTAGGCTGAGTCACCCTCTTCATACAGACACCTACTTAATTGCCAGTGTCTGTTCTATATTTTATTTCAAGTTTGCTGCTACCCATATAACATATAGTTCGCTTTGGGACTCATATAAAATACATTCCCAGGGGCTTTTGGTTGATCTTATTTTTTCCAATTACTGCCACTTCCTTCTATAGGTAATAGTCAGATAAATCACCTGTAAGCACAGTTTTTTATTGAAATCCTTCAGTGGGCACTGCCATTGTCACAAAGATGAAACATTTCATTCCAAGGTGACTGGCTGGGCCTGATTTACTGTATTCTCAGGCATAAGCCACCTCTCTCTGAATCTTGCTGCTTTACTCCTTCCTCCTTCTTTGAATTGGAGTGTTACTTGGAAACCTTTGGCTTTGCATACACCTCAAATACCCATGCCTCCTTTCTCCCTATTCCATGCTCCTTTGAGAACCAGCTTAGTCTGACCCCTGCCATGAAGACCCCAAGGTAAACTTCTCTAGCACCTGTTATCTGTCCCACTGATTGGAAACTCTCTATAGTTTGCCTCACATTGTTCATTTTCACATCTCCTTATCCTATTTCTCTTCCCCTATTTCAAGTCCCTCAAGGGAAATTGTGTGTCACCCTTGTATCCCCCTGCAGTGCTCAGACAAGTATCTTGTGTTTCATAAAATGGCTCAAGGACATTAAAGAATTAATAACTTACTGCTAAAATACAGCTGATTTCAGAATTGAAGTGCAATTTTAGAGATGATAATTGTAAATGTGGCTTGGCCTATTTCAAAAACACACTGGCATGAGTGAGTGAAGGAATTCATCAATACAAAACCTAAAGGGATTAAGGAAAAAAAGAGTCCGATGTTAGAAGGCCACCATTGCTGGGCGAATGGTGATTCTGGAAAGGAGGGGGATCACTGGCAAAGTTTTGTTCGACGGTACGGTGCTAGCTTGAAGCACAGCCAGGATTGCCATTTACTAGACGCTGGCGTCCTCATCATCTTGAACACTAAGGAAGAGGGGACAGTAAAATGTATGGGAAGCAGAAGGGCACATGGGTTGAAAACATAGTATAAAAGAAGAGCCCAAAGGATTTTGGAGAAAAGAGTAGAATCATGTAAAGATGCCCTGCAAACCTCTGTTTCAAATTAGACTGTTCAATCACTAATGACGATTGTGGCATCCCAGGGTGCCTGTAATGGAGTGAGTCAGGCTGAATGCGAAGCTGTCACGGTGATTAAACTTTGGAATTGGTTGCTGTCAGGATTGACTGCTCTGAGCTCTCATTCCAGAAATCCCATGTCAAATCAAACATCTGTATTAGATTTGGTTTTGACACTTGCACATTTTCAGTGTTCAATAAATGTTGCTGAATTAAACTGAATTTTAAAACAGAAAAGGATCTTATGAGTGAAGTAGATAGAGCAAACCCTTTTTGGTGTGTTTATTTGAACATGATGTTTCATGCTCTCCAGTGCTCATCAGTGGATCTCAGATCTGTTTTCACTAACTTCTCTTTGGAGCAGTATCTCCGCAGCGTATTATCACCTGTGAAACAAGTTCATTACTTGAGGGACTAAGTCTCTGATGTGGGCATCAAACAGTTTTAACTGAAACTATACAATGCATTTTATGTTGTTATATAGGAAAACATACTTAGGAATTTGTGGCACATACTTATATTTACAGACACACCTATCTATGAGTCAGAAAATTCTAACTATGGGTGGGCTCTTCTGGACACTTTATTACAAATGAATGTTTGAGTGGACATACATAAATATAAGTACAATTTAATAAACATCTCATTGCATGCTTTTACTTATAAAAAGTATTCTGCAGTGTACTTTTGTTGCAATGCATAGAAACCCATATGCACCATAAAGGAAAATGCTTGCTAAATTACTGTTTAATAAGTAACTAGATATCAGTTTCTAGTTTTCATGGGACTGTACCAAAGAAATTCTTCACAAAGATTCTCCCTGCTTGGAGATCATCTTCTCTCCGTGGTTTTAGTTTTCTGTGCTCTAACTCACACAGTTAATGCTCTACAAATTATAAGTATTTCTCTCTGCCCCTTTGTTAATATGCCATTTTCTCTAAAGTAGTTATCACTTCCCCCTTTCTGACCCTTGCTTATAGTTTATACAAAGCTGACTTTGGAAGGGACCTTAGTGGTCACCTATTCCAACCTCTCTGGGTTCATTTATGATAAGGCTCAAATAGTGACTCACTTGCCCAAGGTCACAGCCGGTTAGTGGTAGAGGACTAGGTGTTCTGACACCTAGTCCTTGACATCTATTGTCTTTTCAGCATTACTTTTTAGAGACTCCTTTATCTCTTGGTCACTTAAAACACAAAACTATTATATCAGACTACTTTTGTGAAAAATTTGCATGACCCAAACCTGGGTTATGTCTGGTTTCTTGATAAGTAGTTCTATCTGAATTTAACTCAGTATATTGTCTACCTGCTAAACATAACTGTATCTTTTAGTTTTGATATGATCTGAAGGTAAAATATTTGGTAATGTAGCTTGTTTACTCGTTAAGTTTTGTGTATGGTAAGATGCAAACTATATATGGTTTTATGCAATTTAAATAAAAACTGATTTGTAAAGGAAGATTATGCTGCTTGTGAGGACATGAGTTGGAATAGTCTAAAAATAATACATCTAAAATAAGCCAGGCATAGAAAGACAAATACCACATCGTATCACTTATATGTAGAATCTGAAAAAGAAAAGAAAAGAAAAAAGTCAAACTCACAGAAACAGAGTAGAAAAGTGGTTGCCAGGACTGTAGGGTGGGTGAAATAGGGAGAGGTTGGTAAAAGCGTACCAACTTTTAGCTGTAAGATGAGTAAGGTCTAAGGATCTAATGTAAAACATGATGACTGTAGTTGATAGTGCTTTTTCATATAATTGAAATTTGCTAAAAAAGTAGAATTTTAAATGTTCTAACCTCCCACCCTGCCCAAAGATAAATACATGAAGTGATAGATGTGTTAATTAACTAGATACGGGGAATCTTTCCACTACTACACATAAAAGTATATGTAGTATATATATAGTTACCAAGATGTACATTTTAGATACCTTATAATTTTATATGTTAATTTTGCACCTGAATAAAGCTGAAGTAAAAAACCAAAATGATAGATCTAAATGTGTTTCATTCATGTTATTTATACTTATGGATACACTTAAATTACTCAAATTTCTCAAAACAGTCTAAGAATTGATACTGAAAGAATAGGTCTCCATCAGAGACTAGAATCAATAGAAGTGTTTTTCTCTCGGCCATTTAGCATTTATCACCACCGGTACCTACTGTATATAGTCTTCCGTTTATCTGTTGCCCAAAGCTATGTTGCCATGGAACTACTGATGAATACTTCTTTCGGCCTGTCCAGCACATGTTGTCACTTCAGTGAAGCCACTGATTCCTGCTGTTCACCCCCCCACCCGTTCCTACCTCTTTTTTTTTTTAAGTTTATTTATTTATTTGAGAGAGACACAGAGACAGCGCAAGTTGGGGAGGGGCAGAGCGAGGGAGAGAGGGAGAATGCCAAAGCACTGTCATCGCAGAGCCTGATGCAGGGCTTGAACCCATGAAGCTGTGAGATCATGACCAGAGCAGAAACCAAGAGCCGGGCGCTCAATCGACTGTGCCACCCAGGCACCCTCCCCACCTTCCTACTTCTAATGAACCAAGTAGTTATTTTGGTCTGAGGATCTAAAAGTTGTGTTGTGGTGGTAGTTAAGGGTGACAAATTGGAGCAATAATAAAAAAGATTAAACAAGCAGAGAGTTGAAGTTAATTCAAGCAAAGTTATTTGTCCATATTATTTGGACTGGGTACATTCCAAAATAACTGGGCAGTTTTTGACATTATTACCACTGATCTTGGCAAAGCTTGACTAACTTTCAAGGGTTTTTGTGTTTGTTTTTTTAATTTTTGGGTGGAATATGGTAAGATGGAAATGATATAGAAAATGAGATGGCTGTTTTAATATGTGACTGTGTAATCAACATTATGAAAGAACTCCATTTGGCATATGTTCCTAGATTTCTTTTTAAAATCAACATGCAGGAGAGCTTGGAGAAAAGCCTTACCTATTATCATGGAATGGGGAGCCACTGTCCTCTTTTCCATACTGTGAACAAATTTAGAGCATGTAAGATGGAAGAGAATCATGCTGGGAGCTGTCTGTTGTTCATTCTATTAGTTGTTTGGAGGTTTTTTTAATGTTTTTATTTTATTTTTGAGAGAGAGACAGAGTACAAGTGGGGGAAGGGCAGAGAGAGAGGGAGACATAGAATCTGAAGCAGGCTCCAGACTCTGAACTGTTAGCGCAGAGCCCAACGTGAGACTAGAACTCACGGACTGAGAGATCATGACCTGAGCTGAAGTCAGACACCCAACGGACTGAGCCACCCAGGCGCCCCTGGAGTTTTTTGTTTTTTTTTTTAATTAAACATTGACTAGCTGTAAAAGAATGCGTATGAAGTATGCAGAAGGTTTAAAGAATATTACTATCACCTCTGTTATTTCTTGTGTGCCCCTTCCTCATTCTATTACCTTCTTTTCCCTTCGAGAGAGCACCATCCCAGATTTTATATTTTGCTTTTCTTCATAGCTTTATTATATATATTTAATCATTCTGCATGTTTTTATACTTTATCTTGTGGAATTTTATTACATGCCTTCTTTCACGACTTCCTTTTTCAATATTTTACTCCATTGATTCACTCATGTTTTTGCTTATGGCTGTATTTCATTGATTTTCATTGCAAAACATTTTGTATTAATTGTCTTAAATACTTTAATTTCTAATATCCATTTTAGATAGGCATTTGGGTTGTTTCCATTATTTATTACTAACAGTGTTGCTATGAACACTTTCTGTTTGTTGCTGGTTTATAGACATGTAATTTTTATTTGATTTGCTGATATTTCAGGGAATGTTCACATCTGTGTTGAGTGTATTTGGCCTGTAATTTTGCCATGACATTTTGCCACCAAGGTTACTCTCTTATTTTAAAGTATATTTATTTATTCATTTTGAGGGAGAGAGAGAGACAGAGAGCGTGCGAGTGAGCATGTGCACAGTGGGAAGAGGCAGAGAGAGAGGGAGAGAGAGAATCCCAAGCAGGCTCTGTGCTATCAGCATGTTAGGCTTGATTTCACGAATTGTGAGATCACGACCTGAGCCGAAATCAAGAGTTGGATGCTTAACCAATTGAGCCACTCAGGCACCCCATGTAGTTGTTCCTTTTTTATTTCTAATATTTTCTATCTGTATCTCCTCTCTTTTTTTCTTGGTCAGTCTTACTGGAAATTAGTCAATTTTGTCAACTATTTCAAAAAAACAAATTTGAATTTTGCAGACGATCGCATATTTGTTTTCTATTAGGTGAATTTCTGATGTTATCTTTCTAATTGCCTTTCTTCTATTTCCTTGGGCTTTGTTTTGCTGGTTGTTCCCCACCCCCCACCCCCCTCATCTCTTTAGGTAGATACTTAGCTCATTGTGATTGTCTTAAAATGCTTGAAAATTCTTTGACACCTTTCCTTGAGAAAAATGAAACCTAATTTTCCTTCTCTTGAATGTGAGCCAGACTTAGTGACTCACAAATAGAAGGTGGCAGAAGTAGTATGTTGAGTTTCAAGAATAGGTCACAAAAAGAATAGCTTCTGCCCAGCTTTCTCTTTTTTGGGTCACTTGCTTGGGAGGAGCTGGCCACATCTAGTGAGAACACAAAGCAGCCCTCTGTGGAGGGACACATGGAGAAAACCTGAGGCCTCTTGCCAACAACCAGCCTCAACATGGTGGCGTGTGAGTAAAATTTCCTTGGAAGTGGATTCTTCTGTTGTAGTCAAGCCTTCAGATGATTGTAGCTTTGGCCAGCAATGTGACTGCAACCTCATGAAACACCTCAAGCCAGAACCACCCAGCCATAGAGTTCCTGACCACAAAAATTATGAGAAAGGATGAACATGTACCACTGTTTAAGGTGGTAATAAACCTTAACTTAGCTTTGGAGTTAGCTCTGGAGTAATTTGTTTTTATAGCAATAGAAAAACTAATATGCTCACTAATCATTGTCCTTTCTTCTGCTCTAATATAAGTATAAATGCTTTAAATTTCCCTTTACATATTGTTTTAGCTTAATCTACAAGTTTGGATGTGCAGTATATTTCATTATCATTTTTGCAGTGTTTTTCATTTTTCACTATCAGATTTAAATATTATTTTTTCTTTAACTTCTGAGTCACTTAGAATTGTGTTTCTTAATTTCCAAATATATATTGTGCATTTATTATTGTTTTTTTAAAGTTTATTTCTGAGAGAGAGAGAGAGAGAGAGAGAGCGCATATATGAGCAGGGAAGGGGCAGAGAGAGAGGGAGAGAGAGAATCCTAAGCAGGCTCTGTGCTTTCAGTGCAAAGCCTGATGCAGACAGAGCTCAATCTCAAAAACTGTGAGATCATGACCTGAGCTGAAATTAAGAGTTGGACACTTACTCGACTGAGCCACCAGGCACCCCTTATTATCATTTTCTAGCTTAATTACACTGCAGATAAAAAATATGGTCTGTCTGATACTTCTTTAAAATTGGTTGCACCTTGCTTTATGGCCTGTATGTGGTATTCTGGGGGAGGGGGCCCGCAGCCTAAAAAGCTCCATGGGTACTTCTATATATTTTACAGTTGTATGTGTCTGTTGGCTTAAGTGTCATTCCAGTCTTTTATTTTTTTACTGATTGATTGTTTTCTACTATGCTAAATTTATCAGTTACTTAAGAGGGGTATGTTAAAATCTGCCACTATTATGGTAGATTTTTTTTACTTCTATTCATTGTTGGATTATATTTTGTTACATATTTTGTAACATATATATGTTACTAGATGGATACTTGTTTAAAATTTGTTTTATCTTCCTGTGAATTGAATCATTTATCATGAAATGACCCATAATCCTATTTGCCTTCAAGTCTATGTTGTTTGACATTATGTAGCAACACTAATTTTCTTTTTTTCAGGGCTTGCACAGAATATCCATTTAATAACGACATCTGACAATTTCTTAAATGGGGCATTTAGTTTGCTTATATCTACTATAATTACTCATACTTTTGGTTTTAAATCTGTCTTATTTTGTGTTTTCTATATATATCATTTTTTCTGTTTTCTTTTCTCTACATTCTTGCCTTCTTCCAGATTATTACTGTGCAATAAAAATGTGTATATTCTATTTGTTTCATTAGCCTGCATAACTTAACATCTCAAAAATTAATCAACATCCTTAAATTTCTCTCAAAATAATACAGGTAACTTACAGCACTAACTCTACCCCTACCACATACCACTTATAAGCTATTATTGAATTTTAATGATATCTTTTTATTTTGACCTTCCAATATATTATTATTGCTGTTTCATACAGTTTTAATGTTTACCACATCTTTACACTGTTTTTGCTCACCATTTCTTCTTTCCTCTTAGACCTTCTATCTGGAAGCATTTTCTTTCTTCCTCAACTATATCCTGTAGAGTTTCCTTTAGCTTGGGTTCATTCTTTCTTAGCTTTTGTTTATCAGAAAATGTCTTTACCTCATCTTTGTTCAGAAAAGATATTTCACCACATGTGAAATTCTGGAGTGGCAGTTATTTTTCTGTCAACACATTGAATATTTTATTCCACTATCTTTTGGCTTCCATCATTGAAGTTGAGACAGTTGTTGTTCTTTTGAAAGTATTTGATGTATTTCTCACTTAGAAAATATATTTTCTTTGTCTTTGGCATTCTGCTGTTTCACAAACATGTGTCATAGCTGTGGATTTCTTATTTATTTATACTGCTTGACATTTGTTGGTTTTCCTGAATCTGTAGATTACTGTTTAATCAGTTTGGGAAAATTCTCAGCCCTTATCTCTTTTTCTCCCTTTTTTCTATCTCTTCTCTTTTGGAGAAATCTAATTAGATACGTATGATATATTTTTATTCTATCTTCTTCATCCCATAAATCTTTTATATTTTTCATCTTTTTTTCGTTTTTTTCCTGAAAAGCTTCTATAGATCTCTTTTTTCGACTATATTTAAATATGCATTTATTTATTTTGAGAGAGAGAGCGCACAGAGGGAGGGCCAGAGAGAGAGAGGGAGCGAGAGAATCCCAGACTCCATGCTTAGCACAAAGTCCAACATGGGGCTCAATCTCACCAACTGTGAGATCATGACCTGAGCTGAAATCAAGAGTCGGACGCTTAACCGACTGACCCACCCAGGTTTCCCCCAGTTATATTTAATCTGCTGTTATACTCATTGAGTTTTATTTTTAGTTGTCATACTTTTTCATTATTTAATTGTTTTCATTTTTTTCTAATTTGAATAGTCATTTAAAACCATCTCTTACTCTTTACTCACATTATCAATTCCTTCTTTTATTTTAATGTTTATTTTGAGAGAGCGAGCCAGTGGGGGAGAGGCAGAAAGAGGGGGACAGAGGATCTGAAGCAGGCTTTGTGCTGACAGCAGAGAGCCTGATGCTGGGCTCGAACTCACAAACTGTGAGATCATGAACTGAGCCAAAGTCGGATGCTTAACCAACTGAGCCATCCACCACCCCAATTCCTTCTTTTATTTTAAAAACATGTTAAACTTAATATATTTTGTATTCTGTTTCTGCTAATTCCAGTATCTGAGATCTTTTTGGATTGTATTCTGCTAGTTCTTATTTCTGCTTATTCTTGGTACCTTATTAACTTGTGTAGTTTGTGATATTTCATGATAAACTCATATTTCATTGAGGCCAGCTGAAGGTGAATTCCTCCAGAGAGGATTTGTGTTTCTTCTCACCAGATGCTAGAGGGCACTACTAGATATTCAGACCACTCGGCTAATGTGAATTTAGGCCATAAATGCTAGAGAATATGATTTCTCAGTGGAAGTGTTTGTCTCCTTTATTCAGTACCAACGTTTGAGACAGGCAATTTTTCTTGTAATGGTCTAAAACCATTTATATGTGGGTGGTTTCTGCAATTTAACTGAGCACCTCATATGGATTGGGAGTACCCAGCATCCTGAGAGACTATGTAAAAGGTAGCATAAGGTCATTGGCTTAAGTTGGTAAAGCCATTGGGTCCATTATGTCTTCACCTTTCTAAAGTGAAAGGCTAGCTTCAAGGCTTGGCTTACGTGTTGGGGCTTTGTCTTAGTTTGCTAGGGCCGCTATAACAAATTCCCTCTGACTGGATGGCTTAAACCCCATAAATTAAAAAAAAATTTTTTTAAGTTTATTCATTTTTGAGAGAAAGAGAGACAGAGCACAAGCTGGGGTGGGGCAGAGAGAGAGGGAGACACAGAATCTGAAGCAGGCTCCAGGCTCCGAGCTGTCAGCACACAGCCCAACACGGGGCTGGAACTCACCAACTGCAAGATCATGACCTGAGCCAAAGTCGGACGCTTAACTGACTGAGCCACCCAGATGCCCCAGTCCTCATAAATTTTCTTTGTCTCACAGTTTTCAAAGCAAGATGTTGGCAGGGTTGACTTTTTCCGAGGGCTGTGAGAGAAGGATCTGTTCCAGGCATCTCTTTGCCTTCTAGAAACATCAATCCTATCTCTGCTTTTATCTTCAAATGGCATTTTCCCTCTGGGCATGCCTGTGTCCAAATTTTGCCTTTTTATAAGGACACGGGTCATCTTGGGCTAGGGGCTCAACCTATTCCAGAACGACCTCATCTTAACTAGTTAAATCTACAATGACCTTATTTCCAACTCAGGTCACTTTCAAATGAAATACTGAGGATCAGAACTTCACCATGAATCTTGGGCGAACACAATTCAACCCATAACAGCTTTCTTACTTTACTGCCAGCTCATTCATCAAGGTATTTAAAAATATGATTCACAGTGTAGTTTATCCAGAATTCTTTTTTTTCAGTGAGAGGCCTGGTTAAAGAACAGAGCTGACCATATTGCTGGACACCCATGGATAAAATTTAAATGTATTGGAAAGTTAATTGTCCCTAATAGAGTTTTACAGAGGCTGATTTCCTCTTTTAAGCATGAGTTTGTTTTGCAACCACATAGCGTTGCCCTTGAGGTTTGGACACTACACATTTGCCACCTTGGCCATGGGGGAAAGACTGAATAGCTAAAGCTGATATTCAGAAAATGTTCAAGTTCCAGGGCCACTTTAGGAGTCAGTGTTTCAGTCAACTGTATGTTGAATGCTCTCTGAAACGATGGCACATAGCAGCCGTAACAATAATGATAAAGAAGTCTCAGTCGTCAAGGTTAAATTATACCCTGCATGCTATTTGTAAAATGATAGAGACATGTGGAATACAGTTTAGAAAGCTTTTCATTAAATATAATTCAAACCTTTTCTATATATAAAGGGTTCAGCCTCAGCACTCTGAAAACTTTGCTTAATCGGAAGCCCTTATTCATTTAAGGGTATCCCCAAAGATTTTTAACAATGTTTTTCAAATGTGATCTGTTAACCACTTGCTCTGACTTGTGGTCAGGGTGGAGGTGAGGAGACTGCTAAAATTTCAGATTCCCTGGTTTTACCCCAGACCTACTAAATTAGAATATCTGAGGAGGGAAGCCCCAAAATCTGTGTTTTTAAACCAGCAAAGTTATACAATGGTTGCTTCCTAGAGTCTTTCTCTCAAATGCAAGACATTTTTCTTTAAGCAACTTAATTTTTATTTTTAAAAAATCAATTTGTGGTAGAGTATTGGGATTTTTATAGTGTGAATCAGTGTTTAAAGTGTTGTTCAATAAAACAGCTTAAAATTGTGAATGGCCACAACGTACCTAGCAATTAAATGATAAAACCAAACCACTTATATAAGTATTGTAGTTAGAGTAGCACAATTTCATAGAATTACCTTTTTGAAAATAATCTTAATTCTAATAGCAAGTAAAACTGGGAAATATTTATTTACTGAGTTTTGCATTTCCAGTGTGTGCCTTTTTCTTTTCTACTGCATTATCTAATTGTATGTAAAAAGCTCTCACTCTGAAAGCTGTATGTTGAGTTTGAGTGTGTGGATGATCTCCTCTACTAAGATGAAATAGCTCTCTCCCCTTCTGCCTGTGTCCTCTCCTTCTGACCATTGTAGGGGAGGAAAGTTTTGTTCAGTCCTCTTAGGGTCCCTGGCTGTCCCCAGTCTGAAAATCAGACTGACAAAGACAGATTAACAGAAGAACATACAAATTTGTCTAATAGACATAGGAGTCTTGATAATGAAATGAAGACCTGAAGAAACAATTACACCTGAGTGTTTTTATGCTAGGTTGGATGAAAAATGGCAAATTGTAGAAAGACCTGATAGGTCAAGGAGTCTGAGCTAAGTGCAGTAAACCAAGGGAAGCTTAGCAAGGCGTGTTTTCAGATTTTTTCTGGGAGCCCCTCTGTCTTGGATGTAAGGATGCTCCTTTCCTCCAGGTATAAGGAGGACACCTCTCACATGGGGGGAGAAGGGACAGAGAAGGTCAGGGAGATCTTCCAGTTTCTGCCATTTTCTCAAACTACTTCAGCTTAGAAATTCAATATGCTGAGGTGCCATATTTGGGGATAGCATGTTCTGAACCTCATTACTATCTTCTGCCTCTAACTGAGAGATGGCTATAAAATCCCAGAGGTAAGCAATACCTCTAAAAGTTATTTAGTCTTTTTCCCTTGCTGGTCAGCTATCTCAGAAGCCATGCCCAATGAGGGTAGGAACCATGTGTTATAAAAACTTGAGTTACCTGTCTGCTGCCTGCCTTTAAGTTCTATATAGATCAGAAATAATAGTTAACAGTCAATGAGGGCTCCCTGGGTGCTCCCACGAGCACGGAAGCAAAAGGAACTGTGCTATTCACTTTACAAGGATTAAATCAGTGATTCCTCAATTTCTGTGGGTATCAGAGTACCTGTTAAAACACAGATTGCTGGGCCCCATCCCCAGAGTTTCTGAATCATTAGGTCTGAGTTGGGTCCTAAGAATTTGCATCTCTAACATGTTCTCAGGTGATGCTGATGCTGATATTCCTGGTCTGGTGACCATACTTGGAAAACCACAATATTAACTCATTTCATCCTCACGGCAATCCTGTGAGGTAGGCACTATTATTTTCATCATCCCCATTTTATAGACGAGGATTCTGGCTGGGAAGATAGCTGGTGATTAATACAAGATTTTAAAACCCAGGCAGTGTGACTCTAATACCTATGCTCAATCTAGCTCACTGCACCATGTGGCTTCTCAATAGGCAAGTACTTATTAAGCACCTACCGTCCATCCATTATTTGACTAGCTGCTATAAGAAAACTCTAATGCAATTCCTTATTCAGGCCCACATGATTTCAGGTGAGTCATTTCTTCCTGAACTTGACACCAGCATGTTTAATTTTGTAATATGTATCTGAGTGGGAAGTGAGCTGCTGTACATTTATTGAAATTAAGGCAACAATTGAGATACAGAAGTTAAGTCTTTTCTCTGCTTTTAAACATGAAGTTGTGCCTAAACCCAGATGTGTTTTCCTGTGGTAAATTGTGTACTGTAAAAATGCTCTCCAAAGTCAGTTTTCTTGGCTTGTACAAATATACAGCTGAGAATAATTTTGTGGGGCATGTTGCAGGGGTGGGATTGAAAATTCAGGGTACTTATGTATTACCATCTCCTTATGTTTTAAGTACTTAGCCTTTATTTTTTCTTCCTTTCAGCATTTTCTTGTGCTGGTTGGATTTCTGTATTGGCTTATTGCTGGGGGGAAGTCCTGACTTGACCTGATTTTTTTTTTAGTGTTTTCTTGTGGAGACCACAAATTATGCTTCAAGCGATCACCATCTGGCTGTTAGTGGGACATTCCTATTTTAAGGGGCTCAGAAAGGGAGGTGAAAAAGAAGGAAGTTGGGGAGGAGCAATGACATCATGACACCCACTTTCAGACTAGGCTACTCCCTCCTAAGTTCCCTTTCCTGTGTGAGATAAGGGCATGGGCTATGTAAGTACCAGCAAAGAAAAGAATGGAGACTTCTCTTCATTTGTACTTCCCTGTTCTTTCCCCAACTTTCCAAAGAAAGTAGAGGACTGCCCAGACTAATGACAATCATCTTTCTTCTAGTTTTGTGCATGTGTATCAGGGATAAATGACACCTTAAGTGATGAGATAGGCAAAACTTGAAAGAAAAGAACCCTTATTAAGTGTCTACCGTATCTAGAACATTGTCTTAGATGCTGGACAGGGTGTTGGGTGTTGTTGTTGAGGGGCAACAAACCAAAACCAAACAGCCACTGCCTGTAAACAAGACTCAGTTGTAAGTCTCGCCCATTCCATCTGTAGTAGAGAGTTTTGGGAATTGTTTTCTCCTGACTTTCAAGGACAGGTGGAATAACCACTGGGAAGTAGACCAGGAACATCATTTTATCTCCTTCCATCTCTCTTCAAGTCAGCTCGTCCCCCACCTGCAGTGTCTTCATCCCAGAGAACATGGTGAGTCAGGGTAGAGGCATTCCTATAACACATCTTAACCATTGTCCTTTCCTTCTTCAGTCCCTCGTGAGGAGGATAACAGTTAAAGGTCTCCCCTCTTCTTTTCTTTGCCACATACCAGATTAGATATTTTCAAGTTTTGAGAACCAAAAGCCTTTCAGCAAAGCCGTAGACTCCTTTTAGGCAATGCTAATGAGTCATTCTTGCCAACAGCATAGGTAGTCTACATCCGTCTAGCACTTTTTGTCAGAGGAAGCTTAACATACCCAGAGTGAGCTGTACTTCCTGGCACTGTGTGCCCTAGTCACGAACCACAGAATTTTGCAACAAGGCCATTCATTAAGGACATTCAGTATTACAGCTGGACCACTTTTCATACATGTGTTGTGTATGTATATGTGTACGTTGTGTTGTGTGTGATGGGGGCTACACCCCAGCTCCCTGGCCAGCCTCACTGATATCACTGCATCAGCACAGGCACTGTGCTTCATATCTTTTATGCAGATGCAGGTCATCATAGTTTGTGTTTGTCTTTAAAATGAACCAGTTTATGCAGCCGCTCTGGAAAACAGTGTGGAGGTTCCTCAAAAAATTAACAATACAACTCCCCTATGACACAACAATAGCACTGCTAGAGATTTACCCAAGGGATACAGAAGTGCTGATGCATAGGGGCACATGTACCCCAATGTTCATAGCAGCACTTTCAACAATAGCCAAATCATGGAAAGAGCCTAAATGTCCATCAACCGATGAATGGATTAGGAAGATGTGGTTCGTCTATACAATGGAATACTACATGGCAATGAGAAAGAATGAAATCTGGCCATTCGTAGCAAAGTGGATGGACCTCGAGGGTGTCATGCTAAGCGAAATAAGTCAGGCGGAGAAGGACAGATACCATATGTTTTCACTCATAGGTCTAACAGGAAGGAGGAAAAAGAGGTTTTTTTTATTTAAAAAAAATTTTTTAAAGTAATCTGTACACCCAACATGGGGCTTGAACTCACAACATCAAGACTGAGTCGAATGTTCCACCGACTGAGTCAGCCAGGCACCACCATATTCCCCCAAATGCAAAAAAAAAAAGTGATTTTCAATGAATATAGTACTACTCTCTTCATACGATTTATCCTTTTACAAAGTCAAGAATCTAAGTCTCCTATGGTCTCATTAAGATGTTCCTGGAAATGTAAATTTCATAACTGAAGAGAAGGGAACAGATTTGAAATTGAAATATTATAATAGAGAGGTAACAATTGGGGCTAAATGGGCTGTCACACATTGTATTCTTGAAATTATATTTCTTGTCTTCTTAGTTTTCCTCCAAAGAACATAACCTATAATTACTACACTATTTTTACTGCCTTTTGCTTCTTTCTACCTTAGAAATAAATACTGGACCAGTAGCTCACTTGGGACTCCTTAGTTCAATTTTCTGAAGGCCTTAGCTTATATGTCTTTTGCCCTGGAAAGCCTTCCTTAATTTGTCAGGGTTATACAAAAGTTCCTCTGATTTTCTTCTTTCTATCTGTGCATGTGTCTGTCCTTCCTTCTTTCCTCTCTGTTTTTACTTCCATCACAGTACCAACCATATTACATCATCCTTGACTGTTTACTTGTCTGACTCTTAAAACGGGAAGCTCCTAGAGGCCAGGCCAGTGCCCTTTTACTATTGCTACTAGCAAACAGGCCTGGGGTATAGTAAGCATGCACACATTTTCTTGTTTTTTAACTGAATGAAAGAGCATAGGGAGGGGGTGATTGAAGAAGTGTCTGAAAAGGGTAATAATATTTAACAAAGTGATTCAGAGTGTTTTGCAGGAGGGTTCAGTTTGCCAGTATTAATAGCAAAGGCAGTTCCTTGAAAGGCCCTGCTTTCATCCTTGAATACCCATGCAGGTTTTTGCTTATTTTCCATTTCTCCAAAAGTGCCTCAATTTTACAATGTTTTCTCTTGCTCCTCATCACTTGATGACCTGTTAATCTTTCTTTTTTTTTTTAATTTTTTATGTTTTTATTTGTTTTTGAGAGAGAGATCGCAAGTGGGAGAAGTGCAGAGAGAGAGAGAGACAGACAGACAGAATTGGAAGGAGGCTTCAGGCTCTGAGCTGTCAGCACAGAGCCCGACTCAGGGCTCAAACTCACAAAATGGTGAGATCATGACCTGAGCTGAAACCAAGAGTTGGACGCTTAACTGACTGACCCACCCAGGTGCCCTAATATTTTGAAGTTTTTAGCATGCTTAACAATAAAAAAAATGTTTTACTCTGGAAATTTGAGGAATTTGCTTACTTGGTCTTTCCCATCTCCCTCCCCAAGTGCTGTACTTAGGGATTGTGTGTTTCCTAATCCCCGTACTTACTCCCAACTGCCTGCAGCTCTGCAGATCTCTAAATGCCCCTCAAGGCTCATCTTCTCCTCAGGACTCCCTCAGCCAGCAACCACGGCCTGTATTAACTCATTAACTCTATAGCTCCAATTTCAACCCCATCTAACACTGCAGTTCTTGGGTTTATTTTTAGCTATTCATGAGAGGGCCTATTCTTTCCACCTTTTCTTATTCTCTCTCTCTCTCTCTCTCTCTCTCTCTCTCTTTCTCTCTCTCTCTCTCTCTCTCTCTCTCTCTCTCTCTCTCTCTCAGCTATCTACAGTCCTTGTGGTGACCTAACCTTTGCCCCCCTCCACATCACACCCTGGCTCATTCTGCCCTGAGGTTCTGACGATGGTTCCAGTTTCCTATGGCTCCCATGCGCAGGAGTACATGGGTGCTGATTGATTATCATCTGAAAAGCCACGAGGCAAAGGGTGGCAAAGGTGAGAGTAAACTGCCTTGCACACACCCACTCAGCCGTCCCCTCTACTCTTCTAGACCTTGGCTCCCTCCTGAACAGTGGAGTTTTCACCATGCTGTTCATGAAGCTACACCCAGACCTTCCCTTGAAATGCCTATTTGATGGCCAGCAGTCACCCAACAGAAACTGAGCAAGATTGCAAAGCACACCAGCAGTGCCCACAAGTGAGCACGCTTCCGCACTGTGGTGACGGTTTCACGCCACCATGAAAATAAGCATTGGCTTGATTGCCTCATCAAGAAAAATAAATCCAAATGGGTAAAACAGAAATCAGGTAGTGAGATGTACCCTGCTTCTGCTTTCTGATCCTTTTTGGTTTGTTTGTGTGGTCTACAGGGTTACTGGGGAAATCTAAACATAGGCTTATGTTCTCTGAACCCAGTGACATGGGAATCAGAGGCATCAAATGAAAGGATCTTAAAGATCATGTGCTCCACTGCCATCATTGATAGATAAGGACACAGGGTGGTTGAGAATTTACCCAGGATCACGTGGAGGAAGAGAGGCATTGATAAACGCAGGTGGGCGGAGGACAAATTTTCAGGCAGCAGAGGGTTTTAATGAGCTGAATGGTATTTTGAGACAAATTTTGTTTCCCCATTAAAAAATGTTTTTTATGTTGTTATTTTTGAGAGAGACAGAGTTTGAGTGGGGGAGGGGGAGAAAGAGAGGAAGACTCAGAATCCGAAGCAGGTTCCTGGCTCTGAGCTGTCATCACAGAGCCCGACGCAGGGCTCAAACTCACAGACTGAGAGATCGAGACCTGAGCAGAAGTCAGACGCTTAACCAGCTGAGGCACCCGGATGCCCCACGTTTTCCCATTTTTTACTTAAAAATGTTCACATCTATCATCTATATATCATATATATACATATATATATATAACATGTACATAATTATATACAAATGCAAAATTCAATAGCATTATAAATGCTAGGCTTCTTTTTATTTATTTTAAAGAGAGAGTGTGTACAAGCAGGGGTGAGGGGCAGAGGGGAACAGAAAGAATCTTAAGCAGACTCCACGCTCAGTGCAGAGCCTGAAGCAGGGCTCAATCCCACAACCCTGATTGTGGGATTTCATGACCTGAGCTGAAATCAAAAGCCAGATGCTCAACTGACTGAGCTATCCAGACACCCCAGACTCTTGTTTTGCTTGCTCTCTTCTCCCACTCTCTCCATTCCTGCATAAACAATATTAAAAACCCTGTATGTATCTTTCCATATTTTTCTTCATATATATACACACATATATTGTAGGGGGGTTTTCTGTCACTGATGTTTCACAGAGTAAGACTATGTGATACATACTTTTCTGTATTTTGTTTGAAGACTTCATAGCTTGGGTGTTCAAAAACAGGAAATGCTGTTTCATAAGGACAGGTCCTAGGTGCGCTGTGTGGTTTGCCTCTGTTCTCCGGATTGTGCTCTTCCCTTTGTCCTGAACACCTGCCCCTTGCCATAGTTCAGCCTGTGCTTGTCTACCAGGCTCCCTGCCCCAGGGAGACATTGCTATCCCAAACCAGAGAGACTCCTTCCTCTTCTGAATTCCCATGACTCTGCTTTTTCTGATAGCACTTGTTACACCCTTTATTGCATTATGGGTGATCTTGCATTCTTGTTACCAAAATTTACCAAATGGAGCATTGGCCACATGGTTGTTTGGGGATGCTAGGGATAGAGTGTAGAACAGAAGGTGGAGTCATTCTTTCCCACACTAGACTTTACTCCCATAAACCACATCTTATTCCCTTGTATTCAGAGAATTCCTCATAGTGACTCACACATATAATATGTTCAACCCATGTTTGGTGAGTGAATGAGTCTATGACAAGGAATGGGCCACAGGAGTAATCACTTGGGTCAAAATGTGATTTTATCAGTTCTGCATCAATCAATTATCACTTTTTTCCCTACCTTTAAAATTTTTTAAACTATGCTATATTTGTTGCTTTTCCCTAAAATGTCCTTGGTCAAATTTTCCAAGTTTTCCAGAATTGGTTTTCATTAAAGAAGTAAACACATACATACATACATAATTTTTAGAGCCCCTAGTATATTTTAGGCCCTATCATAAGCATTGGAGATAAAATGGGAATCAGAAGTAAACTCACATCAATAGAATTGCCATTTGAAAAAATCAGAGTTGGGTCAGTTTCCTCCATATCTGGAGGAAAAATGTAGTCACAACATTTTTAAATCTAAAATTATGAGATCTAACTTATAAAACAGGTAAAGAAGTCAGTTAGCAGCCTAAAATGGATTTAATATTTGATACCTATATTTAAATTGAGAAGTGAATGAACATAGCTTTGAATATTCTAGATCTGTGGACTCTAATTTATAATTAGAAAAGATGTGGTAATAATTCAAAAATAATTAGTATTCTGAGTCCTTGATACTGAAAAATAACAAACTTTTTAAAGAACAAATATTGCCAGTATAACTCAGTTTTCTTGTATGTTGTAATAAACATTTATTTTAATTTAGACATTTAGTTTTGTCTTGCCCAACATACTTACAATCAACTAGAAACATGGGTCTAAATGAATATTTATACATTCATTTAATTAGAAGCCTTGTGGATTAACCCTGATCAGATCTACTTTATTTATAATAAACAAATATTTATTTAAATATTTAAATTTATTTGAATTTATTTAAAATAAACACATATTTATGGAGCATACACTATGTGTCAAGCACTGTTTTAAGCACTTGGGATACAGAAATGAGCCAAACAAAGATCCCTGTTCTTATGACACTTATATTCTAGTTAGGAACCAATGGTGGAAACAGGAAATAAACCATAAACATAATAAATAAGCAAATTATATAATATGATAGGAGGAAACAAGTCCTATGGAAAAATAGTGGAGTAGATTAACAGGGCTCAATTGTGCTAGACGTGGAGGGGTGAGGGCAGCCTGTGGTATAAAATAAGGTTATATTAAATATACTGAGAATTAAGAAGAGGGAACTACGCTCAGCCTAAGACTTTAAAAATGTCGAGTTGTAGAGTACTATGAGAGGGGATCCAAAAAAGTAAGTATGGAGTTGAAAAATAAAAAGTGCAAAGAATATTAGAGATACTTGTAGGCAGCTTGAAAGGAAAGGTCTGGGAAGACACAATAATGACTTTTGAATGGTATTTCTAACTCCATTGAAGATGCTCCTTGCAGTAATATTCTCAATTGTAACATGAGAAATGTAGGTTACCCATGAGGAAGAGCTGCCTGATAATGAGAACGCTCATGTTCTAAAATGTGATATATAGAAAGATTGAGGGAATCTCTTTTGAATGACTGACACGATTCATTTTCATTTGTAAACCCAAGTGGAATGCACTACTGAATAAATATTGGCTTTTACTATTAGTAATAATGATCATAGGTCTGGAATAATTTACATGCTGTTTCAGTTATTTAGTAAATAAATGCTGTCCTATTAGTAGAGAAATGAACTAACATTAAAAGCTCATTTTGGTTTTATGATTCCATTATGTCTTTTTTAATAGTAAAAATACCATTAAGAACTGTGAACACTCAAGTGCATTTACTTATAACTAACACATCATCATAGGAGATGTACACACACATTCTCTCTCTCTCCCTCACTCTCCTTAACCTCCCTCTGTCTCTCTTTTTCCCTCTCACCCTTCCTCCCTCCTCTCTTTCATATATTCAGAAACTTTGACATTTCCAACACAAGAATTGAAGTTTTGTTTTTATTTTCTTTCTCTATTTTACCATAAGGGAATTAGATCATTGGGCCACTTCTTCCAAATAGTTTCATGGAATGAGTTAATTACATCATGTAGTTCAAGTTTTATAACAAGTACTGAGATTATCTACAATAGGAACAGGGGGCACCTAAAACCATCAAGCATTTTAGCTGCTTTTTCTTTTTGGCGAAGGGTAAGAGAAGGGTGAACAATTTGTTGCTATAAATACAGCAGATTGTTGTAAGGCTGTATCCTGTTTGGAAATGATCTCATCTAACATGTCTGTTGGTGGTTAGCAGTTTTCCACCACACGGAACAGGACTATTAAGATATGGCAGTGTTGTTAGAGAACCCTCAAAGTTAAAGCCACAAGGATTCCTCAGTGCCCATAAAGCAGGGTTTATGAGTGGGATATAATTGTCAAGGGTCTTAAATTCTAACCTAACCTATATAGGGATTCCTTATAGGTCATCTTATTTCTTATTTTTGTGCATTACTCTACTCCTGGGATTGTTCTATTAGATAAATGATGCCATGTGTACAATGAGGAATTAGAGATAAAGTTGGTGGGTTTTGTTCCTTTTTATTGACTTAGATTAGGAATAGATCTGAATAGATTGCTTTAGTAATGATGCTGCTTTAAAAAGGTTCAAAGGGTGCCTGAGTGGCTCAGTCAGTTAAACGCCCAACTTGGGCTCAGGTCATGATCTCAATGTTCATGAGTTTGAGCTCCTCATTTGGTCCTGCACTGATGGCATGGAGCCTGCTTGGGATTCTCTCTCTCCCTCTCTCTCTGCCCCTCCCCCACTCCGTCTCTCTGTCTCTGTCTCTCTCTCAAAAATAAACAAACAAAGTTTCCGGTGTGCAGAGGCATGCTCTTTTTTATTGCCTTCCTCCTCCTCACTCAGATAAACAATATAACTCTGAAACCATGAACATATTTTAGAGCTGCACTGTCTAACATGGTGGCCACCAGCCAAATCTCACTACCGAACACTTGAAATGTGGCTAACCCAAAATGAAATATGCTGTTGAGTATAAAATATACACATTCCAAAAACTTGGTACAAAAATAGAGTATATGTATTATATCTCGTTAATAATTTTTATATTGCTTACATATTTTGGAGATATTGGTTTATATAAAATGTTATTTTTTAAGTTTTTTTTAAGTTTATTTATTTTTGAGAGAGAGAGAGCTGAGCAGGGGAGGGTCAGAGAGAGAGGAGATAGAGAGTCCCAAGCAGGCTGCACACTGTCAGAACAGTGCCCGACCAGGGCTTGAAGTCATGAACTGTGAGATCATGACCTGAGCTTAAGTCCAGAGTTGGGCAGTCAACTGACTGAACCACCCAGACACCCCTACTTAAAATATGTTATTAAAATTAACCTTAACAGTTTCTTTTGACTTTTATGATATGGCTACTATAAAATTTATGGCTTTCATTGTATTTCTACTGGACAGCACTGGTCTAGAGTCTCTTTGTGCTCCCACTTCCCCTGTCCTTTACTATGCCAGAGGAGCCTTTAAAACCAGTATTGATTACTGTCTTTAGCCTAGGGACAGATTTATTTCTCTGTTTGTGTACGTGCGTGTGTGCACACATGTGAGTGCATGCGTACAGGGCAGAGAATGTTCAATGGGAAGGATAAGGAACAAATAAGGACAGGAAGAGAAGTGAGCAGTTTCATTGGTCTGAGATGCCTGCCATCCACTCTCAGAGTAAGGAAAGAGGAAAGGCTGAGTGCAAATTAGCTCCCCACAAGGCAACTTTGCTCTTTTTTTAAAAAAGCTAGGGTGAATCATTGCAACATAAGACTCAGTGTTTGAGTTTGAATTCAAATTTAAATACACAAAAAGCTTCTGTAACGTCAGTACAGGAGCAAACATGAAGTTTTAAGAATTATCATTGTCACTGATTTCCTTAGTTAACAAAGGTAATAAAGAACTGACCTATATTCCAATTGATAGTTCTGATTTGGGCAAAGGATATAATGTGTTTTGTTCTTCAGCATTTCATAAAAGAGGAGTTTCTGGCTGAGATGGAATCTTTTAAGGACCTTACAGTTTAGACTCAAATACCCAAAGTAGTATGGTGGTTTTTCTGGAGAACTGGCAGATTGTGTAAATCACAGTGCTTTTGTTAAATTTTGATTGAGATATATGAGGCACATTTTATTTTTTCAAGAAAAAAAAGGGGGGTATGTTATAGACCACACACAGATGCTCATCAAAGTTAATGATTCTGTGTTTTATAGAAGACAAATTAGTTTTGCTGTAATCTTGTCATAGACAATAAAATGGCAAACTTGAATAATTTCACTATTTCAGTAGCTTAATTAAATAGCCCATGTGGTAAGCCCAATGGAAATAACCACAAACTGAACTGTTATCCAGGTTAATGGAAGGGGAAGAGGGAAGGGCAAAGAGACTAAGATCAGTGCTGTCCACTAGAAATATAATGAAAGGCACATATGTGATTTTTTATTGAAGTATGGTTGACACACAGTGTTGCATTAGTTTCAGGTGTACAACATAGTGATTGGACAAATCTATACATTATGCTGTGCTCACCACAAATATAGCTACCGTCTGTCACCATGCATCACTATTGCAGTATCATTGACTATGCTCTGTAAGCTCTACCATTCATCCCCGTGATGTATTCATTCAACAGCTGGAAGCCTGTATCTCCCACTCCCCCTCACCCATTTTGCCCATCCTTTCCACTCCCTCCCCTCAGGCAACCATCAGTTTCTTCTCTGTATTTTTGGACCTGTTTCTTCTTTTTGTTTGTGTGCTTATTCACCTGTTTTATTTCTTAGATACCGCATATGAATGAAATCATAGTGTATCTGTCTTTGTCTGACTTATTTCACTTAGGATAATACCCTCTAGATCCATCCATGTTGCTGCAAATGACAAGATTTCATCCTTTATTATAGCCGAGTAATATTCCATTGTGTGTCTATACCACATCTTCTTTATCCATTCATCTACTGATGGACACTTGGGTTGCTTTCGTATCTTGACTACTGTAAATAATGCCTCAGTAAACATAGGGGTGCATATATCTTTCTGAATTAGTGTTTTTGTTTTCTTTGGGTAAATAGACAATACACCACATATGTAAGTTAATATTTTCTAGTAGCTACATTAATTGTTTTGTGAAGCCCAGAGAAAGATGCATATTTGAGAGAGAGAGGTTTAGTGGGAAGAAAAGGATAAGATGGTCCTGCAGATGGAAAGTTAGATCCCCAAGTTAGATCTCTGTCATGGAAAACACGACCCCATGCTGATAAACTAACCATATTTGCAATCTATCACAAAATTACACTATTTCACAGTGAAAAAGAAGACCTGGCAGCCTTTCATTTCAAATGTGATACATTAGGCCCAGAGAAGCAAAGTAACTCACCTCAAGTCCCATAGCCAAAGTGACACCCAGTTTCGATTCCCAGCAGATAGGTGTCCCACCATTTTGTGCTGCCTCTGTATCATTCAGCCATTTTTTATTCATTCATTGGTCTGCTCAAAGGAGCATTTGGTGCCAGACACTGTGCTATGGCCTTGGGCCATGGGATACGGTGATGAATAGGATAGTCCTTGTCCTCAAAGACATTATAGTGTAGGGAGACACAGGTTTATCCAGTTGTGTCACTGATGAACCTCCAGCTTCTGATGCTTGTCACACTGTCAGTTGTCATGGCAAGCAGGGGACAGTAATAATACTTTAAAGGACATTTGTGACAAGCCTGGAAGTGTTCCAAGATGTAAGGGTTTCCCTCTCCATTCATGGAAAGAAAATACTGGAAGGAGGTGTACAGACCTATTCTGAGCAAACAGCATGAAGCAGTACCTTTAAGGAGAGGGAAAGAAGAATGAAGTCTTCAGTTAATCTACTTTACGAACACCCCAGTATGGACCCCAAATGTCTGGACCATGGAATGTGCCATCATCTGCCAGTTGCCAGTGCTCATAAGAGTTGTCAGATTCTAAGGGGCGAACTGCCACAAGACCCTTGGGACTTTGGAAACGCAAATCTTGCTCATGGTCATGAGAGGATTGGTATTTAAAAAAAGGCCTTAGATCAGCACAGATCTTCCTAAGGATAATAGTATAACATTTCATAAAGTTTGAGCTAAAAATACAAAATCCTCCATAGCTCACTTTTTATTTCTTATGCATTTCCTTTCAATCACATGGGTGAATATTTACATTGCTTAATCAGGATGTATGTATAATTTTATAATCTTGTTTTTGCAGTGAAAATTCTCTTCAAACTACTTTTCTTTTCCATGATGCATATGAGTCATCATAATCGTTATTTTAGTGACTGCATAATATTCCATTCAGTAATCCTATCATGTTTTGCCTAAATTTGTTATTAGCTAAGTTATTAATAAGCAAGGTGCTCCATGGAATTTACTGAGAATAATTGTGAATGCTTAGAGTTTTCAGATTAAAATTTCATATTTACCTATGAAGATCCCTTAGTAAGAAAGTGTGTGCTAATGAAGTTATAGGCTTTCAACTACCCCAATAACAAGATGCTTTCCAAGTATCTTTGGTTTGAAGCAATTATGCAAAAAAGTCCACACACTGTGGACTCAGTTAACCCAGAAATTCAAAAGAACTCTGTTGATAGCACTGCCCTTTCTTGTAATAGGTCAGGAGTGTAGACACTATTTTTATTGTTACCTATCTGCTAAAGTCCCTAGTTTTTTTTTTTAATTTAATGTTTATTTATTTTTGAGAGCGAGAGAGAGGCAGAGTGTGAGCAGGGGAGGAGCAAAGGGAGAGAGAGGGAGACACAGAGTCTGAATCAGGCTCCAGGCTCTGAGCTGTCAGCACAGAGCCCGATGCGGGGCTCGAAACTCACACACAATGGGATCATGACCTGAGCAGAAGTCAGACACTTAACCGACTGAGCCACCCAGACTCCCCTAAAGTCCCCAGTTTTTAAAAAATGATCCGGTCCCTAAGAACCTGAGGACTAAGTTCTATACGGCCTCTCCAGACCTAAGGAGGAAGCCATTCAATTAACCATCTTACCTTCCTCTTCAGAGCAGGCGGTGCAATTCCAGGACACTGTAACTGCTGTCCCTATTTCTTAGGGAGGGAATGGAGCGTGGGTCAGTGTAGTTTTTTTAGGTCTTTGGGAAAAGGTTACAAATAAGGAAACAGACATTTTAGCCTAGACAAAAGCAGTTACACCTTCTGCCGTAGTTAGATGTTTTAAGTAAGGTCAGGCCCTTTTTGAAGTCTGTATAGGACTAGGAACTTATTTCCTCTCTGTTATTTTTCTCTCATCTGATGACCCAATGAATGAGTTATGTATTTATATGACCTTGGGTAATGACTTCAACTTCTTTGATTTTGAGTTTTTCCATTTGCTACCTAGGCATGATTACATCTGGCTTACCTGTCTCATGAGATAGCTGTGAGACTCAAATGAGATGTAAACTGTAAGAACTTCTGACAAGTGCAAGCTGGATGCTATTATTAATCACTGGTAATGACGATGAGTGGAAAATCCCCAGATAGCATCAGCAGACAGTGCTACACTCTGTGAGTGTGTCAGGCTAGGACATGATAAAGTGATGCCAGTTAATGCCAGTGATTTGTTCTCTAACATAAGCCTATCCTTCCCCCTGTCTGCCTTACTTGTAGAAAGCATGCTCCCACGGACGTGGGTAAGACTATGTAAGGTGTTTTGAGCTCATAAGACAAAAGTCAACCATAGACTCAGTCAGGAAGAATTTCCCTAATGTTTCTGTGTGCTGCAGTGACAATTATAATAAGATCCATGTGTAAACAAATCATCTCCAGGAATAAGAGAAAGTGTCATCAAAAATGAAGGACAAGTCTGTGGCTAGAGAAGCATCCTCCTTATTTATTTGAAAACTCAAGCTTGCTTTAAATTGTGTCCAGGCTGTGTGGTCAAGTTTTGCCTGCAGGGAGTAAGCCACACAACTCCCCACAAGGACAGCGATATGCACGTGACCCAGTTTCTGTGCTCTGAGCTGAAAGATTACCCCAGCATGTCCACTGCCTCAACTGCCTGTGAACATTACATAGTGACGTCTTCCTAAAATTCACATTTTAAAGAGGAAATTAGATCATTTGCATTTGTTTTGCCTAAGTTTTGGCGTATAATTACTTTTTTTTCCTACTGAGGTCATTTCAGCATTATCTCCATGAATAGTTACCAGGATATTGGGAGACCGTTCTGCACTTGCTGTCTTAGAATACAAATCTCTCCCATTTAAATACATACATGTTTGTCCTGAGCAGATAGGAAATCACTACTGTGTTACTGTTCTCCTGGCCCAACTCTGCCCAGGTATCTAAGGCATATAGGGTGACAGATAAACTCTTTCAGGCCCATGGAAAGCATGTGCAATGAACACAGCTTCAGGACACAGCATGTCTTCAGGGGATTCAGAGGAAAGCAAATATTCTCTCCTCCCTTATCAGGACTTTGATGACACCATCCTTACTTTTTGGAAGAGTTAGGAGGTGGGTCATTTTTATTTTTTTAAGGCTTTGAAAAAACTTAAAGTAAATGGATCATTTATGCTGAGGAAAAGAAGGCTGCCACACAGAAGACATAGTCCATGTATCAACTGGGTTCCAAACAAGAGAAAATGAGATTCAACCAGGGTCACAAGTAAGGATTTATGTCTGGACGATGATGACTGCCCTCAATGGATAGAGTTCTAGTTGTTTGAAATGAGGTCTATATGAACCTGCCCAACGTATTTTCTTATCCACATACTTTTGATAGAGTTTCATCGTAATGCTATTTTTATACATCACTTTAAGTACAAGTGTTCTTTTGTGTTGAGTGAGGGAGCAGTTGGCAGAGGGGACTTTTCCTAACCTGATAATAAAAGAACAAGTTCATCAAGACACTACTAAGCATTCAAAAGCTATGGCCTTTTTTGTACCTCTTTCTTCTAGGCAATTTGTGTTTTCTCAAAATCCATAGTTTATAAACCACTTGCAACAGAATTAGCTGAACAGCTTTTTAAATGCAGATTTCTAGGCCCACAGTCCCAGACCTGCTGAATTGGAATTTCTGGAGTAAGATCAAGAATTGCATTTTTAATGTTTATTTATTTTTGAGAGAGAGACAGACAGACAGACAGAGTGCAAGCAGGGGAGGGGCAGAGAAAGAGAGGGAGATAAAGAATCTGAAGCAGCCTCCAGGCTCTGAGCTGTTAGCACAGAGCCTGACACAGGACTAGAACCCACAAACCATGAGATCATGACCTGAGCCAAAGTCAGATGCTTAACTGACTAAGCTTCCAAGGCATCCCAAGAAATACATTTTAAACAAACACATAGATGATTCTGATGTTTGAGAACCACTCCCCTTATGTTGGGTAGAGGAATGGTTCTAGAGGTGTGCCCCTAGACCTAAAGCATCAGCATCACCTGTTGCTTATTAGAAAAACAAATTCTTGGACTCCACCCTGTACCTTACTGAATCTGAAAATTCTGGGGGTGAGGCTCAGCAATCCGTTTTAACAAACCTTCCAGGTGATTCTGATCCTCACCAAAGTCTGAGAAGTATTGGGGTAGGGTATGTCAATTCCCTTCAGTACCTCTTTACGACAGTAAGAAAGAAACTCATTAAGAGAGACTCTGATTCATTTGTGACACTTGGGTCTTATCTGGAACCAAGAAATGTTGGTTTGGGGTACCTGGGTGGCTCAGTTGGTTTCGGCTCAGGTTGTGATCACATGGTCCTGGGATAGAACCCCCCGTTGTGTTTTGTGCTGACCGTAGAGGCTGCTTAAGATTCTCTCCCTCTCTCTCCTCTTCCTCCTTCCCCTCCTGCTCCCTCTCCCTCTTTTCCTCTTCCCCACCACTTGTGCTCTTGGAAGGAAGGAAGGAAGGAAGGAAGGAAGGAAGGAAGGAAGAATTCTTGCCTTAGGCAGAGTTTTAAAAGGAGATTTAATCTTGCCCTCCCTCTAGTATTTAAATTCCTTCCCTCCCTCCATCGCTCACTCCATCCCTCCCTCCATTCCTCCCTCCTTTCCTTCCCTCTCTCCCTCTATCTCCCACGCTCTCCCTCTCCCTCTCTCCCTCTCCCCACTGTATCTCTCTTTCTCTCTCTCTTTCTTATGTGCCAGGCACTGGGCTACAGATTGAGGATGCAGTGGTGAATGCAAACTGCAGAGAAAGCTCCTGTCCTCTTGGAACTTACAGTCTAAGGGAAGGCATATTTCAAATGATTACACTAATAACTATGAAATTATAATTATTGTAAGCGCTTTGGTGAGGGGGCACATGATGTGATGAGAATGTATAACACAGGGATTTGAGCACGTCTGTACACCTTCTACAAGGCAGCTCAGCCCACATGGGGCACTTCCTCTTGAGGGAGAATTTTGACACCCAACTGGAGCCTGCCTCACTCTAAGATACATCTAAGTGTTAGAAATTTGTTCCCTATTTCAGTCAAAATCTGCCACACCATGCTTTGGACCATGCAGTCCTGACTCTAGTATCTGAATCTACATGGAACAAGTCCAGTGCTCTTTTACGTTGCAGATCTTCACATAGATGAAGATTTCTTTCCTCGAGGCTTTTTCTTTCCAGGGTTTTGGGATTCCTCATTTATTTGGTCTTCTTCTGAAGCACTCCACTTTTAAAAAAAATGTTTGTAAAATATTCTGCTTCTCAGCATGACCTAGAAGTGTGTAATGGTAA
>CM053562.1:22233077-22369740 GCA_028646485.1 Cryptoprocta ferox
AGGAAAGAAATCTTCATCTATGTGAAGATCTGCAACGTAAAAGAGCACTGGACTTGTTCCATGTAGATTGAGATACATCTGCAGATGAACTTTGAATTCAGGACCCACTTAATTTTTCCATGTCTCATAATTCTATCCCTCATAACATTCAGGTAATGTTAGGTCTCTGAACCATTACACTCAAAGAACCATGGTAAAATGTAGAAGTATTTTTCTTTGCTAAGTGCCCTTCTCTCTTTCTTTTAGATTACATGAAGCAGACGACGTTTGAAGCCCAAGCCTTTCTAGAAGCTGTGCAGTTCTTCCGGCAGGAGAAGGGACACTATGGCTCGTGGGAAATGATCGCTGGGGATGAAGTCCAGGTAACACGGGCTCAGAATGTTGGATTCTCTTCTTTGTCTGTGTGTAGGAGGTCAGTGTCATAATAAATAATCACATACACAAAAATGGAAGACGAGGTTCCAAAGGCCATTTCTCTCATTGTCTAGAAGCACCATCTCCAAACACCTCCAGACCAGGCGTGAAACAGGGCAGTTTGAAAACAGGGCAACCGCATCAAGGAGCTGCTTCCATTCTTTTTCTATTCTTTTCTATACAAAGCATTATTCTTTCAACTATCCTCATGCTTCCAGACCGTAATGCAACACGAGCAGTGTGGCACAGTTCAAAGTGTGATGGGGGCTTAGGTCTGCCAACTTGGATTAAATCTTGCCAAGTTATTTAACCTCTTTTAGTCTCAGGTTAGTCCTCTGAAAAAAAAAAGTAACCATAAAGTTTGCCCTGCAGGGTACTGAGCATTAAGTGAGATGTTCTTGGAAAACTATTTGGCATGCATTTGTCTTTATTTATTGAATGACTCATAAATGAGGTCAAGGAAATACATGTTAAAAGCATTTAGACAATTGTCTTTGTGTTTTACTTACCTCTTCTAGTTTTCTAGCGTCTATAGTCTAATGTAATTTTCCTATGACCTTGATTAAATTCCAGTCATGGGCTAAGCATGTCCATTGACCTCGTACCTGGGATGCTGTTACAAATCTCCAAGGAAACTGTGTCCATGAGGACACCAATCACATAGCTGATTCAGCCAGGAAGAGGAGACTGGGGATGGCATTATTTAATTAGAGGCACAAGGGTCCAACAAAGCTATTCTTTAATTTCCCCTCATTTCCCTGAGTGCCTCTTTTGGGGGCCAGTGAAATTTGTTATTAGGAGACAGTATTTCGAAGAGACCAGATGGGGCCTTGCTTTCGTAGGGTCATTAAACATCTGAAGCCAAAAACATTTGATCACGATAATGGAGCTGTTCTTTATTGTTTAACCATATGACTCACAGTCTTCTTTCCCACCCCCCACCCCTCGCTTTGGTGGATTCTAAACTCATTTATTTCTTAGCCTGAGACTTATTCCAGAACTTTAGCTAATTCTTGGTTTCTGATATTTGGGGGAAGCACATCCGTTCATCAGTCTGAGAGGATTAAGGACTAACTGTACTTACACCATAAAGAAAAATGAAACCAAAAGGGAAGGCTGAAACATTTTATGCTGATTGGCCTGCCATATAAACCAACATATTTAGTAGACAATCCAGTATTAAAATGCCTTTGTGTAATACTTTTTAATGTTCAAATCCTAATTCTCTGTGTTCATTTTATCGATCTCATGAGGTTATTAGTATTTCCATTCTGTAAATGAGAAAACCACGGGAGGTGTATAGCAGTGAAGTGACTTGTCCAGTTTTATTCATTCAGTGGCTATTGAGCCACACTCTGTGCCAGGCACTGTGCTGGGTGCTGGTGACCCAGAGATGGGCAGGACAGGATGGTCTCTTCCCTGTGCAGCTGGTAGTTTCATGGTCCCATGCTAAGTGGACAGATGGCAAAGGAAAAAGATCAGCACCAACCATGGGGCTATACCAAATTCAACATTTAGTTAATTCCTCAAGTTTAGCTATGCTATTTGCTTAACCTTTTCATTTAGTATCTCATGTCAGCTCACATTCTTTCATGATGCCATTGAAAGCAGGTACTTAATGAATCCTTTCTTTGGATGCAATCCTTGCATTGACTTTCTGTTTATTACTTTGGGTTGATTTGTGCTAAGTGCTAGAAGGTGCAGGAGAAGTAAATGACTCATCCCTTGGCCTGCGGTGAGGCAAGACATACCTAGAAATATCTCGAGAATGAGGCAACCTTAGAAATGTATGTGGGTAGACATATGTGGGTCTTCACATATATGGACATCATAAAGCACCAGCAGCCAGCAGTGATAGAAAGGTGCTAATTTTGCAGTATAAAAAATACCATAAGTGCAAAAGCAGAACAACACAAAACAAAAACAGAGAGGAGATCAGTCAAAGCTGGAGTTACCAAGTGACCCAATAAGAAATTTTGCTCCCCCAGGAATCTGAGTATCTATGGTGAAATTAGACTCATAAAATGTGAGCTCCAGAAAGGCATTTCAAGGATTGTTTGTCCAAAACCCTCCAGGTAAAAGAATGTTCAGAGAGGTTGGCTGAAGGCACAACACCAGTCTGTGACAGAGACCCATCTTGAGCCATGTCAGGCTGTCCTTCGAGAAGCTGGTGAAAGGAAATGGGTTCCGAAACCTTCCTGTCTGGGGCCTAGTGGGAGTCCACTTCACCGTAACCTCACATATGAAGCCAAAGCAGCAGTAGGAAAAAGAGGTCAGGGGCCTAGAGAAGCTACCAAGTAGTTAAAGAAAATGGCATGATGTAACTGAGTTTGAGAATATGACATCTTCTGTTTAAAATTTTTTTTAATTTTTTTAATGTCTTTATTTTGAGAGAGAGAGAGACCAAGAGCAAGCGGGGGAAGCGCAGAGAGAGAGAGAGAGAGACAGAATCTGAAGCAGGCTCCAGGCTCTGAGCTGTCAGCACAGAGCCCGACACGGGGCTCGAACCCACGGACTGTAGATCATGACCTGAGCCAAAGTCAGACACTCAACTGTCTAAGCCACCCAGGCACCCCTGTTTAAATTTTTTTTAATGTTTATTTAATTTTGAGAGAGAGAGAGAGCAGGGAATGAGAGAGAGGGAAACACAGAATCCGAAATAGGCTCCAGGCTCTGAGCTGTCAGCACAGAGCCCCACGCGTAGTTCAGACCCACAAACTGCAAGATCATGACCTGAGCTAAAGTCAGATGCTTAACCAGCTGAGCCACCCAGGTGCCCCTGACATCTGTTTATTTTATTATTTTTTTAAAATATAATTTATTGTCAAATTGGCTTCCATACTGACATCTTCTGTTTAAAGCACTGGGTTAATTTGCATTTTTTCCTATCTGCTAAGCACTTGATCATTATTTTGTTGTCCCCTCCTCTAACCTCATGGCCTGGTATTCAAAAGATGTTCAGCATTGTTACATTATTTTGTTCGTAGTAATGACTCGCGTAGCAAGTCTAGTGGGCCCTCATGGCCATGGTGATTTTTTTAGACAACTGCCGAGGCAAAGCAAATATCTTAGGATCACTTGCCTATAGACTATTAATGTGAAAATATTTATATACTAGTAAAAACGTCAATATATATCCTACTTGTCTATAAAAATGTATCAGATGAAGTCATGAAGGAAAGCATTTTGCAAAATGTAAAGCATTTACAGTGATTTGGTATATTTGTTATTTATTATAGTAACATTTATTTGATAACTATATATTTATTATTTATAATTATTATTATAAATTTAAACTTGCCCTTAAATGAACCAGATGAGCTGAGGAAGTAGCTCATAATTCCCACAAAGCACGTGGTTTCAAGACAAGAAAACTGTTCACATTTTAGGCCTTCTCTGTACATTTTAGAGTTGTCTTTTTTCTAAGGACCTTGAATGTGACCCCTTTAAATGGATTCTTTCACCCATGATTTCTCAGTAACACAAAAGGCATGAGGCCAACAGGCTGGTCAGAGCATCAGGCCAGTCTCAGGAAGGAAGGCAGTCTCTCAGGATCTTATACCTTCCCCCACATCTGGAAGGTAACACATGGTGTAGTTGATTTTGAACAACCTAATGACATGTTTCTTAAATGTGTGATGGAATTTTAAAATCTGTACATCTCAGAAGTTAAATTTATACACACACACACACACACACACACAAATACACACACACCATTTTTTTAAAGTAAAAGTGGTATTTTTAGGGTCCTTATGGTGAAACCCAGTGGATCCTGTTCTGAAGAGAGAAGGTGGAGGAACCCCTTCATTAGCACAGTTTACTTATTCAAGTAGCTACTTTTCCTAGAACAGCCCCAGAGCTTTGGACCCTGCTCATAGAGAGCTCACCCAGGTAGGGAATCTCAAAGTGGGCCCTGGGCAGGTGAGGGGCAGCGCAAGGATGGAGGGTGGGACTGATGGTTAGGGGAAGAGGGTGACTCGGTGTTGGGATGACACAGTTGGGCCCCAGCACTCTGAGGCTCTGCCTCCCCTGTGACTTGTCAAGCCCCCCACCCTTGCAAACCATTCCTTTTGCCCTCTTTTTTCCCCCCAGACATCTTTCCTTTTCAATTCCCTAAATTATAAAATAGAACTGAATGTCTTGGAACATTATATGGGAAAGACTAAAAGAAAACTGTAAGCCTACCCAAATGGACCATTTTTGCCCTTTGGCCTTTGTAACATTTTCATCTTTTCAAACCCCTCTTATGCTTATGTTCAGACTCAAACCAATCTCTGCAGAAGGATGAATTAGGCAATTATTATCACCCTGAATTTAACACTTGCAACTAAGATAATATTTCTTATTGTTTTTAAGTTCTGGCTTCAGTCTCTTTATTTTCTTAGCTCCTTATGCTACACTTTTATCACTCTTGGGAAGATGTGTTCCAACTAAGGACTTACTCCATTGTTCAGGATGGGGGGAGGGTCCATGGATTATTAATTACCTATTTGAATCTAATTGTTAGACCTCCTAATCTCCATGGAGCTTGCACCTGTCAAGCTCCTTTTAAATTCCTCGAAAATTCTGGTTCACCTCTTGACTGCTCCCAGAGAATGGCTAAGAAAGAAATACATCTCTACCAGTGAATCACCAGAACTAGCAAAAATCCTTTCCCCATTATAATCTTTGTCACACCATGAAGTTCCACATTGCAGGTGACAGAAGCCCCGCTCCCTGCACTGACCGGAGCAGCCTTCTCTCCCAGGAACCCAAGACACAGGGGGACTGGACCCCTCACCCACCTCCCCCCTGGGAGTGTTCCTGTTCAGTTCACCTAACGTGTCACACCCTGCTGTAACAGAGCCCTTGATGGAAGGCAAAATCTAGTGAGCTCATAAGTATTTCCACTAGCGTGAGGCTGACCAATGACCTCAGAAAAAATATTCCATAATCCCCAAAGCCTAATTTGAATTTTTATGAGGATGTCAATTAGTTTGCATAAATATTATTTTAAATTCAAAGAACAGATGTCAAATGATTCTCTACTTTCCTACCATTCCCAAAATTACTTTTTCCCTTGTAAATCTTGTTTTGTAGCTTGATATTGAAAACTAAGCTGTGAGCCCCAAAAGATTTATAGTAAAACTGAATTTGAACAACAAATCTGCTCCAATTCAGGGGGAGGTGGGTAGTTAAAGAAGGTAGTTAAAGAAGGAGCATTGTAATGCATTGACACAGAGAACAACTGCTCAGATTAAAAAAAAAGAATTTCATTGGGCCAAGTAAAATTTAGGAGTATCTAGGAAGCAATTTTTTTTAACATGCTGAAAACTTCAGATCCCCTCCCCCGTATTCTGCTCATCCCACAAATGTCCAGTTGCTCCAAGTATGTGTTACCCCCTTCTTTTTCTAAACTTTAAAGAGGATGGAGGTGGGGTGCAGAGAACAGCAGGGACAAAGAGCATGAAGACAAGATCCCAAGGGACCTTGAGGAGGCATGATGGTCTCAGGGGACACAAGCAAGGACTCAAGCCACCAAAACCAAGCCTGGCCCCCTTCACAGTGTTGCTAAGGGTGCCCTTATCCATAATGAAAGTTTTGCCTTTTATCCTAAAGGCACTAGATTCTTCTAGTTTGAATATGAGAAGTTTGAATCTGAGGAATCTGTCCTTCGCTATGAGGAACCGTCAGCAGACATTACTGTTCCTTGTGGACATTTAAGAACATTGATCCTCAAAGATTGTCTTAGTAGAGATTTCTGTAGCCTCAGAGTCAGAGTTAAACTATCAGCCTAGCTGAGTTCATGTAGCCCAGGACAATCTTCTGTTGGACAGGGACGGCCAGTGATGATAACTTCAGTTAGCCTGATGTTCAGCTTCAGCAATCAATCCACTAACGGACTCGGCGGCTGTCTTCCTGTCCACAGATCCTGAGTAACCTGGTGATGGACGAGCTTCTGCCAACCCTTCAGACAGACCTTCTGCCTAAAATGAAGGGCAAGAAGAATGACAGAAAGAGGGCCTGGCTCGGTGTAAGCGATGCTTTTGCTGTGCAACTGTGCTACTCAAATTCCCTTCTTTTTTGGGAGGCAGGGTTTTTGTTAAAAAATCATTCCTTTGCTGGGTAGAGAACTGCCTGCCTTGAGTCTGCTCAGTCTCACTTACATGAGGACTAATCCAAACGGACTCAGACTTTGAAAGAACAGTTAGAGTGTGCATGCAGTTTTGTTTATGTTATGATAATCTGTGATTGACCCTCCCTCCTCTACTTGACTCCATCAGTGGCTTGCATGTTACCGAGCCTGGATTTATGTGCTATTCTCTGTTGCAGCTCCTCGAGGAGGCCTACAAACTGGTTCAGCATCAAGTTTCAGAAGGATTAAGTGCCTTGAAGGAGGAATGCAGAACTCTGACGAAGAACCTAGAAGGAACCATCCGTTCAGACATGGATCAGATCGTGAACTCAAAGAACTTCTTAATTGGAAAGATCAAAGGTCAGTGGAGATCATCCATGCTCCTATGTGCTAAATAAACTGTGCGTGTAGGGATCCTATCCACCAGGTCGTCAGAATACACAGTTTTAGAGGAAAACAAAACTGAGGGAATTGGGGAGAGGTGCTAACAGGTGTAAGAGGAGTACGCTAGAGGTGCTAGTGAGGGCCTGGACCTTCAGGGACACTAGGTAGAGGGAAGTTTGCTTCTTGCCTGGTGGTGGTGCCTGTATATTCCAATACTGTCCACACCTCCCCTGCTGGAGCACTTTTTTTTTTTTAAATGTTTATTTATTTTTGAGAGAGACAAAGAGAGCACAGGTTCGTGTGCAAGAGAGTGGGGGAGGGGCAGAGCAAGAGAAAGACAGAGGATCTGAAGCTGGCACTGCGCTGACAGCAGAAAGCCTGATGTGGGGTTCACACTCACAAATGTGAGATTATGACCTGAGCTAAAGCTGGACACTTACCCAACTGAGCCGTCCAGGTGCCCCTGTAGCACTTCTTACGCTGATTGTAATGGCTTCTACCTCTGCCCCTTCTCTGCTATAAGCTAAGAACAGGACCATGTGCTCCCTGGTTTACTCAGGCACACCCAGGGGCTAGTACCATGCCTGGGATATGCAGACTCTCAGCATATATTTGAATGGATGAATGAATGGATTTTCCCTCAACAAGAAAAAAAATTGCCTTAGAGTTGACAAATCTAGATTCTAGTCACAAGTGCAACATTGGCCAGTCATGTGTCCTTGGGAAGGTCACTTGACTTCCATGTGCCTTTGTGTCCTCCTCTGTAATCTGGAGTGCCCACAAGAGTGGGGTCTGCAAACTGTGGCCCTTGGCCCAAATTGGGCCCACCGCCTACTTTTGTAAATAACATTTCATTGGAACACAGCCGTGCCCATTCATGTATTTATTGCCTATGGCCAGTTTCATACTACACAGGCAGAGTTGAGTAGTTGGAATGGAGACCTTCTGGACTACAAAGTCACAAAAGTTCTCTACCTGGCCATTAACAGAAAAATATTTGCCTGTGCCCTCACAAGAGGCCTGAGATGAAGAAAAATGCTTTGAACTATAGTCCCTAGATACACAAATTAGGGTGTGACCTTAATTAAGCCATCTGACACCTCCAGGCCTCTGACTGTCCACCTATAAAATGGAAGGATTGGACACCCAGATGCGCTTATACTTTCCTACTTAGTTCTGAGATACTACATGGCAAGGCTATGTGACTTACCAGCACCACTAAGCTAGCCTTCCAGTTTACAGAAAGAGCTCAGGCCTTTTCCAGATAAGCCTTCCTTCACTAGTTCACTGCTTTTAAACCTAGCTCATCTTGACAGTCACCTTAGGACTTAAAAAAAATGCAGCTTTTAGGCACCTGGGTGGCTCCGTTGGTTAAGCATCCGACTTCAGTTCAGGTCATGATCTTCTGGTTCGTGGGTTCAAGCCCCACGTTGGGCTCTGTGCTGACAGCTCAGAGCCCGGAGCCTGCTTCAGATTCTGTGTCTCCCCTTCTCTCTGCCCTTCCCCACTTGCACTCTGTCTCTCTCAAAAATGAAAATAAACATGATGAATCATGGGCATCTACCCCCAAAACCAAGAGTACACTGTATATACTGCATGTCAGCCAACTTGACAATAAATTATATTAAAAAAATGAAAATAAACATTGAAAAAATTTTTAAAAACTACATAAATGCAGCTTTGCATGTCCTATTCTAACTTCATGAATGGGCATCTTTATTGCCTCTGGGAAGTGTGGTTACATTTTTTTCATCCCTCTTTATGATTTTTTGCACTCTCTATATTTTTATCACTGCACGTTTTCCTTGAATATCAGGAAAAAAATAGCTTTTTAACAAAAATTGGGGGATGGGAGGTGGGTGGCATTTTTTTGAATTCAATTTGTTTCTGTTTGCCCAAGAAAAGACTGTACTTGAATTTTTAAAAAGTCTCTTGAGGAGGGAGAGGTGAATTGAATTATATGAGCTGATAAACTCTTCGAGAAATTACTTAAAACTTAATAAATTGTTATATACAATATTGAATCATTATGTTGTACAACTAAAACTCATATAATGTCAGATGTCAGTTATACCTCAATTAAAAATACTTAGTAAATCGTGTTTTTTAGAAGACAAACTATGCACATATAATGATGATTGATTGTAAATAGGTGAGTCACCAGTATTTTCTTTTTTGTATTAGTCATTGCATGTTTATAGGCACCATGCAGAAAAATGCATTTCATCCCAGGGCAGAGGAAAGCTTGGGGAGGGGAGGGATTGTTTGTCTTGATTCTGAAAGCCTCTAACGGTTTTCCATTCTAGTGAGTGCTGGCACAGGACTCTGTGCTAATCTGTCTTGCCCATTTGAGCTTGCCTTGGCTGTTAAATGGCTCTGTGGGGCACTGCCTAGCCGTGGCCTGGCTCTTGTGACTTTGAACCCAATTTTGCCTATAACACTTGATGGTTTTCTGGCTGTTTCCTATCTCAGCAATGGTGGCCCAGCCAGCAGAGAGAAGCTGCGCGGAGAGTGTCCAGCCATTCTTAGCATCCATTCTGGAGGAGCTCATGGGGCCGGTGAGCTCAGGATTCAGTGAAGTACGCTCACTCTTTGAAAAAGAAGTGGATGAACTTAGCCAGAACTTTCAGACCACCAAAGACAGCGCCCAACTAAAGGAGGTAGATATGACGCCAAGGAGTTGAGTGTGAATGGTCTATCTGGGGCTGCCTTTTCCTTTGTGCTCTCTGTATTCATTCATTCTTTCCTTTCCTCTCTTCCTTCTTTTCCTCATCTTCCCTTCCTTCTACCGATTCAAGTTCTTCCATTCATCCAGCCACCCCATCCATCAGTCCATTCACCTGATTTCCTCTATCAATGGTTTTCAAGTTGCAAGAATAATAATATGCCTGCACAAGTGAGACTATATGAGCATAATATATATATATGGGCAAAATATATATATGGGCAAAATTAATCACCCATACCCACCCCAACACCTAGACTACCTCTACTCCTGACTCCCTGAATTAACTAATATAAACAGCTTAGAATGTGTTTTCACATAGTTTTTTCTTGTTCATACAAGTATAGAAGCATATATCCTCATTTATATAAATTTTGTTTGTTGGTTTGTTTCCAATAATATAGACTCATGATAAAAACAATGTTTCTGAAAGTATGGTCCCTGGACCAGAAGCATCATTATTACCTGGCTGTTAAAAACACAAATTCGAAGGCCACCAACTCTGTACTGAATCAGAAACTTGGGGCCGTAGGGCCCAGCAGTCTGGTTTACAAGGGCCCCCCAAGGATGTAATGCACCCTTAAATTCGAGAATCACTGACAGACATAATGTGGCAACTTGGTTTTACTCTTGACACGTCGCTACCAGTCAGTGGATAAAACCAGATACCCGTCTTTTTCTTCTTTCTTATATCTTTATGCATACATACACATCTAATTGTACATAAACAAGATAAATTTTATGAATATTTTGAAGGTTTTTTTTGCAGCATTTTTAAAAACTTGTCTTTACTCTCCCTTCCTACCCATATACAACCCACCTCCCTACAAGTCACTCGTGTTAACATCTTAGCATATGCCATTCTATACTTTTCCCCATGCTTATATAGCATATAAAACATACACATTTAGAGGCTGTTTTTTCAGATTGTTTGCTCTTAGAAAAATGGGATCATATTACATATCCTACTCTGTTTATCAGTGTTCTCATTCTAAACATTCCTCATGAAACTGTCTTCAAGTCAGCTGTTCTAACTCTAAATCATTCTTTGTAATGGCTACATAATATTTCATATATGAATGTACCCTGATTTATTCAACTATCCAAATGTTGCTGGCATCATGGATGAAGCTGCAATAAATAAGCTTGTTACATACATTATACTCTGATGTTTTCATGCCTGTGGGATAGATTCCTAAGGCAGGACTGCTAGGTTGAAAGGTAGGTTTGTTTCCCCTGTTAACAGATGTTGCTATGTGCATTTCAAAAAAAAAAGGATTTAAATTTTATGTTTCCACCAATTAGGTATAGCAGAGGACTTTCTTCCATGTGCCCATCAGCAATAGGTATTATAAGTATTACCGCCTGTTTAAACTTTGGTGGGTCTGACAGAAGCAAAGCGGTAACCCATTTTCCCTCCCCTGCCCGCTTAATTGTTATTTCTTAAAAATAAATACAGTCCATATTGTGTGAGGAGGTACAAGCTTGACCGCATCCACATGCTCATTCGTTCCATTCCCGTGAGGCTCCCACAACTCACTTTTCAACGAGAGTAACGTTTTCTCTTTAAAAACACAAAGAAAATGGGCCCTTGAACAATTCCTATTTAGAGGAACCTAGAAGCCTAGACTTGTCTCCTTCTTGTGACTTGAAAATCAGACAGTACATCGATATTACTTCCACTCACTGTGTGTTACTCTCCAGTTCTCCCTGGGCATACATTGTCGTTACCTTTCTATCTTCTCTTTCTCCACCCACCATCCTGTTTATTCTAGATATCCAGTATTCAATTTTAAAATTTAGTTTAAAATAAGCTTGGAAAATAGAATGCTTTCTCTCGGCCACACTCGTGGTATAAGAGTATGTTGGTGAAACGTAACATCTTTTGCGGAGGCGGTTCGTTGCTGTGCTCTTGCTGGAAGCCCTGTGGCCTCACTGATCAAGTCATCACTTGTGCAAGCCAGAGGGGGACCCCAGTTTCTACACTGGGTGCCTCTCCTAGGCCAGACCTCTTCCTACCACCCGCCTCCCCACCCACTGGCACCACAGAGCACCTATGGCAGAGGGAATTTCTGTGGGCACTGACAGAACCTCGGAGAACTGGGGAGGTCTGGCTTCATTCCTGGAGTGCCGAGTGTGAGGGCATCCCAACCTTTCTGAGGTTTTGTAAGTGCACGGCACTCATTAAAGAAGGCTTGGGAGACTTGTGGGCCCAGCCGAAATTCCAGGTGCCAGAGACCCTGCCTGCCTAGTCCTCGAGCTCTGGAGGTGGGAGCCCAGAGTCCATCAAGAGCCAAGATTGGAGCCCCCCAGGTGCTTCCGTGGATCCTTCCATCCTCCAGTCGGGTCCTCCACCAGTCCCTGCCCTGGCAATAGAGCTTCCCTAGGGACCCCCGAAGGAAGGAAGCTAGACAATTGAAATGTCACTGATGTAGCGACCTAAGAAGCGATTCACTCTAATAATATACATCTGATTGTTTAGACTTTATGTAATATGTAATATACATGCCAATTTGCTCCTGAGTCTGAAGGTATTTGACTTTTCCCTTCACCAAAATGCAGCATCTAGACCAGCTTATGAATCTTCCACTGGATTCTGTGAAGATGGAACCTTGTTATATTAAAGTCAACCTGCTCCAGGAGCGCTTGCAGGATCTCAAGAGCCGCTTCAGATTTCCCCACGTCGATCTGGTGGTCCAGAGAACACAGAACTACATGCAGCAGGTGGGTGCAGCAGGGGACCTCATGGGGGGTGAGGATGGAGATAACAGAGAAACTGGGGCTGGCCAGTGAGATTGGTGTGCCATTGTGGCTCCAGGCAGTGAGGCCCATTTGTGTCATCATCGTGTGGAGTGAGGACATACTTGTCCTCCCCTCTGGTTTCTTCTTTCTTCCATGTGGATGAGCATCAGAAAGAAAAAAAAAACATTTCAGGGAAACAAGACAGCATTGCTTTGTCAAACCAGTGCTTTTAACCTTGGCTGCACATTCGAATCATCTGGGGAGCTTTTGAGAAATCCTGATGTCTAGACCCCACTCCCGGTGATTTCCCCCACTCGCATGCCCACTGCTTCTAATATGCAGCCAGAATGGAGAACTACCAGATTAAATTAATTCCCTGACCTGGTTAAGAGTAAATCAATCATTCAATCAATCAATCATGGCTCCCTACATGGATTTCTTGGATCTACTTGGTAAATCTACCTTTTTTCCCCCACAAAGAACTTTTTCTCCAGGAACAACTACAAATTCTTTCTATATCCTAGTGCTTTCTAAATGAAGAAAGGGTGTGATCACTGAAGCCAGTGATCTGGGGGAGCTCCCTAGAGGCCTGGACACTGTGCCGGACCCCACTTCAGAGACAGATGCTTAGATAAGGTCACCAACAATGTTTGAGGGTGCTATAACAAGGGTATGTGTTCATGCCTTTTTGTCCTTAAAAGTTACAGGACAGATTAAGTGATACACCATATTAACTAACTTCTGAGGTATGAAGGATTAAAAATGAACCAGGAACAAAATTGGGCAACAGTTTAACAGAAACTGTGAAGGATTAAAAATGAACCAGGAACAAAATTGGGCAACAGTTTAACAGAAACCCCTTTGGTAATACTGAACCCTGGTGGCACTGCAGGCACACGTGTAGAGAATAAGAAATCTAAATTGCTTCCGTTTCCTGACCCTTGAGCTCTCCCCACCAAGCTCTGACCCTGCCTCCCTTCCAGTCCGGCAGAGAAAGACAGAGAAGTGGGGTGGTAGGCTGGAAGTGGAGACAGGTGTGCTAGAGTGGTTTGCATCCACCGAAGAATGGAAGTGCAGGATTAAAGCAGCCAAAAACTCATTGGAGAAGCCTCCCAACCTCACTTTGTCAAGTCCTGCCTATAGGTACAGAGACTGGAGGAAGGGGTTGACAACAGGGGAGGTTGGTATTCTCAATTCCATGGCCTACATTGGTTTTCCAGCTCAGAGAATAAGAAGAGAGGAGGGGGGAAAATACACATATACATACCAACACGCAAGTGTGACTGTGTGCTTATTTCTCAGACTCTTACTAATCCCCCTGTGGCCAGGTGCCTATTTATTTCACAACCCAGGTAGAAGGCATGAGGATCTGTTTTCCTGGGTGGTCCCAGAGTAGTGCCTGAGGGGACTGTGATGGTCATCCCCTCCCTGCTTCAGGGTAGAGACACTGGCCTCTGACCAGGCACCGTTCTGTGTCGCTTTTGGTTTCTAGCTAATGGAGAATGCAGTATTCACTTTCGAGCAATTGCTTTCCCCACACCTCCAAGGAGAGGCCTCCAAAACTTCGGTTGCCATTGAGAAGGTGAAGCTCCGAGTCTTAAAGGTAAAACCATTCTCTCATTTGTGGGAAGCATAAAACAAGAGCGTGACCCCTGCTTCTTTTGTTAAATGGAAAATACTTAATTTTCTTTCACACTCCTTGTTTGTAATCCAGATGCAACTGGTCCCCCAACATGACTTTCATGCCTGTTCTGTCATCTAGTGGCAGCTTTAGGGACTGCAAGCCCTTGGCATCATTGTCCATCAGCTAGAAGCGACCTGTTCCCGGCTTACGTTCATAGCAATTGGACTTGATATTTATTGCCTGTTCACTATAAGCAAAACATTGTGATAGGTATTACCTGTGATAGGCAAGACACAGCCTCCTTCAAAGCGTTTACAATATAGTAAAACCCGTTTAAATTAGCCAACATTTTTTAGAAAAATCAAAATCTCCTGGCAAAGGAAATACTCCAAAAAAAAAAAAAAAAAAGATGCCCACCATGTGAAATTGTTTTTTTAATGTTTTTATTTATTTTTGAGAGAGACAGAGAGAGAGACAGAGTGAGCAGGGGAGGGTCAGAGAGAGAGGGAGACAGAATCTGAAGACAGGCTCCAGGCTCTGAGCTAGCTGTCAGCACAGAGCCTGATGCAGGGCTTGAACCCACGAACTGCCAGAGCATGACCTGAACCGAAGTCAGACGTTTAACCGACTGAGCCCCCCAAGCACCCCCGTGAAATTGTTTTTAATGTGCTTACTGCTTAAATATATATCAAAATGGTTTTTAATAATAACATCTTACACATATATGGCATATTTTTAAAGCTTTTTTGTTTTTAACCTATCCTGTTTTGTTTGATTCTCACAAGGACTTGTGATATAATTAGAATATGTCTCCATTATAGAGATGAGGAAACTGACTCACTAAGAGCTAGCCTGACTTACTTAAGCTCAACACGCTAGTCAATGGTGAACCTAGAGCTCAAACTATTCTTAGTCCACTAATTTCTTACTACCTATTTCCTTAAACAGTGTCTTGAAGCAGAAGATCAAAGCCTATTAGGTGATCCCTGAATTTTAGACCCAATCTTAATACCTCACAGGAAGTAGGAAACTCTGACAACCAAATCACTAAGACTAAATGCATTTTTTATTTTGATAATACAAATAATAATGAACTTTCAATTGGAAAGAAAAGATAGTATCAATGTCAATATCACCTCCACTGTCGAGACACTTTATACCTCTCAGGACAGTCCATTTCTTCTCTGGACACCTTTAACTTTGAGAACATACTTCCTGATGTGAAGCCAGAGTTCTCACCATTGGTGATTCTGGTTCTGTCCTCTCTGTTCATGTCCTTCAATGTAGTAGCCTTTGGTTGTCTAAATAGAGCTAAAATTTCACCCTAAGTTATTATTTCCAGTATGAATGCCTTCATATCTTTAACCATTCTGCTCCCATGCCTGTGACTATTTTCCAGTTTGTCTGCGAGCCCCTTAAAATATCATCTAAAACCAAACTGTGGTCCCTAGGCTTGAATATTCCATGCAGAACAGTGAATCGTCATCTTTCTTGGTCTAGATACTAAACTTCTTTGGTTAACATACTACAGTGTTAAGGTTGCTATGAGCCAGACTCTTCTCTTCCCTGGTGGAAATCATTACAACCCACTAATCCTGCTTTTAGGATGCGGAGTGAAAGAAATAGATGATTGTGGCTCCCATGGAGCAACCCAGGACAGGGATGACGACATGCAAACTCACACCCCAGTTTTTTCCCCAGCTTCTTTATAATGTAGAAGTCATTGTTTTGATCTTGCCTACAGGTCTTTCCCTATCTGTAAAAGGGGAGGGTAAGATGGGTCGCTAATAGTTGTACCTTCCACCCAGAGTTGAGAGGATTGCGTGATAAGATCTCTGAGACCTTAGGAACATCACAAGGTCCTCAGAAATTAGGGGGAAAATGGAGACAAGTGAGTGACTGAGTTTTTGTTTAAGCAAAAGTTAACAGATTGCAATGTTGCTATTTAGCATATGTTTCTATCTCTGTATTGACAGCAATATGATTATGACAGCAGCACCATCCGGAAGAGGATATTTCAAGAGGCACTGGTTCAAATCACACTTCCCACCGTGCAGAAGGCACTGGCATCCACGTGCAAACCAGTAAGGGGATGAGTTACTCCCGAGAACCTGCTTTTATTGCTATGAAGTTCAAGCAAGTTCTTTTGCTATGATGTGCTTCTAAACAGTAGACTAACTACACCAGGGAGGGGTCATAAAATTTTCTATCAATGGTCAGATAGTAAATCTTTTAGGTTTCATGGGTCACACTGTTTTGTTGCAGCCACTCGGCTCTGCTAAGTCCAAAAGCAGATATAGGCAATACATTAACAATGTGTGCTTCTGTGTTCCAATAAAACTTTATCTGCAAAAACAAGCAGCTACTAGATTTGCTGACCCCTGGCCTGGACAAACTCTCAAAGGTAATGATCTGACTTTGAGCCAAATTAAGCATTGCCATAGAACACCTGATGATACCACATCCTCTTCATCATAGTATGACTCATGGGAACCACATGTCCTCTGAAACGTGACCACTAAATCTAGGAATAGACCTTAAGAAACATGATTACAGAAGGGTATTTTTTCTTTTAAATCCAGTAACGTTTGGTGAAATCAATGAAACTGAAACCGCCTAAAGCTGCTACCAGTGACAGCCATGACTATGAAGGTGTGACTTAGTCTACAGAGCAGAGCAATGGGCAAGTTGCCTATGGAGGCTTGTTCAAGACCTGGGTTCAAGTCCTGGTACCTCCGTGTATCGGCTCGGGGCCTTGAGCAAGTCATTTTTCCTCTTTCTTGGCCCACATTCCATCTTATAGGAAATGGAGATGACATATTTTGCAGTACGTTTCTTAAGATTGCAGAGACTAGAATGATTTAATTAATATTTGATGAGTGCTTACCATGTTTTGGGCACTATGTATGGATTTGTATGGATTATCCATTTATATGGATTATCTCAATAATTTTCACGACAACGCTAGGAGGAGGTACTATTTATATCCTCATTGTACAAATGAGGAAATCTGAGGGATTAAGTAACAGGCCCGAAGTCACAGCTGGTAAACACCAGAGGCTGAACTTAGATCACACCTGCTGCTAACGTGGCATGCACTCAGTAAATGGTACATATTGCTACTATTACTGTTTCTACATTTCAGAAATGATCTATCAGCCTGGACTGATATTTCAATGCTTTCTCCCTCTAGGAGCAAATCATGAAGAGCTTTTTAGAATTCAGAAAGGGCTTTGGGGGTAGCTTAGAGGGTCTCCAAGAATTGGAACATTAAAATCCTTTGCACAAGTTATTTTACTGCAGAAATTTCTTTGGTCATTTTTATATTCTATAATTTTTTTTCTTTAGAGTCTTGGCATATCTAGTACCTGGCTTTTATTTCAGGGAGTTTGATAAAAGCCAAAGGAGTAAAGAATCTGTATGTTTGGCCCTTGGCTATATGTGGATGGGAAAATGTAGCCGCCCAGAGGATGACTTAGCCCACCTCTAATTGTGTCTGTACACAGACATTCTGCCTAGGGTGTTTTTCTTCTTCTATCCCAAAGCAATCTGGGTGCCTCGAGGCCACCTTCTCCCAGAAGAGGAGAAGGGTAAAGAAAGTCCCCTTTGTCATCAGTTACCTTTTTCCAACAAGCATCAGCAGAATTGTACCCAATCTATAAAATGCTCTAGTGATTTTTAATCAAGAGAGATTGGTTTCAAAAGAAGCTGAGACCCCAAGTTTTCAGTAAGAAGGAAATTATTCCAGTGCCAATAAAATCTGTATTTGCAGAATGGGCAGATTAGGGGATTACCTGCTTCATTGAAGGATTCTTTATTTTACTAAAGCATGGCCCCTTTGGTTCTTTATATCACAGCTTCCTAAATCTGCTGTACTCAATCCCAGCTGCACATTAAAATTGCCTGGGAAGCTGTAAAAAAATTCTGATTCCCCAAGACCCACCCTCCGGGCTGCCAGTTAGATTGCTCCAAGGAATTAAACATACGTTAGAGTTTAATCAGTTCAATATAGAAGACCTATTTTATAAAGCCAGACATGTCACAACAGTATAAACATCCCTAGAAATTGTTCCTTTTTCACACACTTATTTAGCTGTTTGAAATTTTAAAGCCCTGCTGTTTTTTCCACAAACATTTATTGGATATGTATCAAATGTGATCCAGGCACTGTGCTAGGCCACCTTCCCTGCTGTCCTGGAGTTCATAGCCTAGACACAACAGACAGGCACAGACGGGCATGTCGTATACCATGTGATGAGCACAGCAGTGGCCTACGGGCGAAGAGCGGTGGCCAGGGCTCTGAGCCGGTGCCCCGCTCTGCTTATGGGGTCAGAGAGGACATCCCAGATTCATGTTTTCACCTAGTCCTGAGGCACAAATCAGAGGAATAAAGAATGGGAGACCACCTGGGGTGATGAAAAGGTGTTGCAAACATGAGCCTGCTGCCCCTCGCTTTGCATAGGAAGGGAGAGGCACAGAACAGAGACATGACTTGCTCAGGCCCCACAGCTAATGCAGGGCAGTGTCCAGCCTCCTGGGCGGCACTCTTTCCATGCAGTTCTTGTCTGTGGGTCAGTCCTGCCTCACAGACCCTCTCAGGGTCATGGAAGCTCATGTCATTTCAATCCTTTGGCTTTGCTCTAGGGTGGATTTAAAGGGACCCCATTGTTGATGGTCATGGTGGAGGTCACTTGTGGGGAAGAGCACTGGGTGTTATATGGAAACCAACCTGACAATAAACTATAAAGTTAATTTAAAAAAAAAAAAAGGGACCCCATTGTCACCTGTTGTGACATGGTCCCGCATGACAGGCCCCCAAGTCCTATAGCACTGAGAGTTGTCTGCATGTGGTGGCTTCTGATCACCTGCTGTAAATCCTGTCCCTTCAGGCAAAAGGCATCAAATCCCACTGCTAAGGCTCTGGCCCTTGGGGGCCCTTCCAGCACCATCAGCTGTAAGGATAACTGAGTTAATCCCTGGCATGTGATTTGGTACATTTTCACCCCTTCCCTGTCCTCAAGCCATCTGGTAACTCTCGGGGAGCAGGAAGGGTTCAGGCCTTCTGCATCCTGCCTGGGTTGTCAATGAGTGTCAGGGGAAGTTGGAGGGAAGGAGGAGAATGTTCCTGAAGAGCCCTTGGCTAGAGATTCTCCACACCTGAAAAAGGCCCCATCCTGATAAAGTTAAACATCTATTCCAGGACCCAGCAATTTCACTTCTAGGTATAAACTGAAGATTAATAAGCTCCTATTGGGAATGCAAACTGGTGCAGCTGCTCTGGAAAACAGTGTGGAGGTTCCTCAAAAAATTAACAATAGAACTACCCTATAACCCAGCAATAGCACTGCTGGGGATTTACCCAAGGGATACAGAAGTGCTGATATATAGGGGCACATGTACCTCCATGTTCATAGCAGCACTTTAAACAGTGGCCAAATCATGGAAAAAGCCTAAATGTCCATCAACTGATGAATGGATCAAGATGAGGTTATATATACAATGGAATACTACATGGCAATGAGAAAGAATGAAATCCTGCCATTTGCAGCAATGTGGATGGAACTGGAGGGTATTATGCTAAGTGAAATAAGTCAGTCAGAGAAAGAAAGATACCATATGTTTTCACAAAAAGGAAGCATTTTGGTTGTAATGGAAAAAAAGAAGGGCCTTGAGACCCACTGACCCACCGATAGGGCTTTGAGATGATCAAAATCTGTGTGCGCAGTACGGGAAATGGTGCCATGGTGCCTCGGTGCCTGGGGAAAAGGAAGGGAATGACCAACGCTGAGTGTGCCACTCTCCGAGGAGGGGGTCACAAGTGGGAGCCATGCTCTCTGTACCTCCTCTACAAACTGACCTCTCATGCCTTGTCCTCTGTCTTCCTATCTCTCACCCTCCAGGAGCTCCAGAAATATGAGCAGTTCATTTTTGCAGATCACACCAACATGATTCATGTTGAAAATGTCTATGAGGAGATTTTACATCAAAGCCTCCTTGATGAAACTCTAAAAGGTAAGGAAGATTTTCTCGGTGCTGAAGGTGGGGACCCCAGATGGATGGGAGTACCCCTCAAAGGGGACCCAGTTAGGCCAGCGAGGTTTTTCAGCAGGTATGAAAGGGGAAGAGGAAATCGATACTGGTTTCTTGGGGAGACAGAGAAGAAAGAAGAGGAAAGAGAGAGAGATACTGACCTTGACTGAGGTTCATGGTTTGGCACACACTATGGTGACCCATTAGATATTATTTCTTTGAATATAAATAAGAACTCTGTGACACAGGAATTTCAAGCTTCATTTTTCAGAGAAAACCGAGGTTTGGGGAGATTAAGGCTGGACTGTCTCATGAACAGCTGTCTTTCCCCAGCTGCTCCAGACAGAAACAAAGGCAAACAGGTGCTTTTAGCCACAGACTCACAGCCCTTCCCAGAGCCAGGAGGAGGTGAATCCAGGAGCAGGGGCTGCCAGCTGCTCCCTCAGCACATTCCTCACCTCCTGTCAGCTGGACAGAAGCAGACACAGGGCGCCGACACAGTACTCCATGTCCACTGTCCGTGGAATTAGGCCTCGCTTGTGATGGGACTGTGGAGAGGAAAACTTTGATGGAAACCCGCCCGACAGGGCCATTTCCTGACACTGTAGGCCTGGCACCTATCCGGTTTCCATGGAGAAGGTGTTAGTATCACAAGAAACCCTCCACAAAGAAAACTGGCCAAGCACAAGCCCCAGGCCACAGTAGCCAACCCAACGAGATAAGAAATGTAAAGATATCAGCACAGTGTATGACAGGAGGGGCCCGCTCAAGGCCAGTCCACTGTGGCACTTTAGAGCCAATTTGGAAACAGCTCCCATTTTCCAGACACTTGCCTGCTCTCTGTCAAAAAATTGCCGTGATATACTGATTTTATCAAAGTAGGATGCTCTACTGCTAGGTGCTGGGGAATTTTGCTGACTACACAAATCTGTGCTGATCCTGATGTGAATGGTTCCCCCTTGGATGTGATACTGTTGGGCACTGTACAACCTGCACAGCTATAGAAGGTCAAAACTGTCAGCTGCTATCCTTATTATTATCATTTTTAGTCATCTCAAGGCCTCTAAGACTGAGCTGGATTCACACGGGTCGTCATTCTAGATGCTACAGGTCAACAGGGCTCTCTCTGCCTGCTCAGTACTGAGTACCCATTACGTATTCAGGACTGGACTGGAAGGTGAAGCAGAGAAATGTCAGGCCTGCCCCTGCAATGGGACCTCCATAGTGATACAGATGATACTGTTCTAGATTGCAAGCTCCTTGAAAGCAAAAGCCATATTTTATTCATCTTTAGATTCTCAGAGTCTGCCCCATAATTGATGCCCAGTTTGAATAAATGAATGAGCAAAGGAATGAATGAATGATACAGAGGTCCAGACTTTCGAATGAGTGTGTGGGCTGTTGGTCGTCAGGGAAGGACAGCTGGAAGAGGGTGAATAAAAGCTGGAATTTGAAGTTGAGACATTGTGGATAAGCCAGAAAAGCTGGGAAGGAAGTTTGGCTTCTGGATAAAAATCAAAAACTCCAGGGTGGTCAGGGGAGAGTGTTAATGTCCTGTTTTGTGTTCTGGTCTCTCTCAGTGATAAAGGAAGCTGCTATCCTGAAGAAACACAACTTGTTTGAAGACAACATGGCCTTGCCCAGTGAAAGCGTGTCCAGCTTAACTGATCTAAAAACCCCCACAGGGTCAAACCAGGCCAGCCCTTCTAGGAGAGCCTCCGCCATTCTGCCAGGGGTTTCAGATAGTGAGACCCCGAGTAATGAAGTATTCCAGGAGTCAGGAGAAAAGAAGCAGCCTGGGGTCCCTAGTCCATTGGCCAAAGAAGAAAGCCTTTCCCTTCCTGTCTCCGCCCCTCCCCCGGGTGAGAACGGACAGGTGGTTATTTCAGGCACGGATGGCCCTGTCGTAGATCACATGGCTGCAGAGGACACGGCAGGAGCCCTGGGCACATGCTCACCAGAGCTGGAGTTCAGAGGGAGTCCTGAGGACGGAGAACCCACCCACGAAAAGCCAGAATCCAGCTCTGCCTCAGGCTCCTTAAAGGAGCTCAGAAATTTGTTGACAGTGACCATTGAAGTACCAGTGGAATCTGCCACCCTTGAGATTGAAAAAGATACAAATGAGGAGACCCTGGTTCCCCAAGAAATTGAAAAATTAGAGGAGACAACCCAGATCTGCACAGAGGCCAGTCCAGCAGCTGCCTCGGGCCAGCACAGCTGTGAAGAGAATGAAGTCAGTGAGGGGGATGCCCGTTCTCCCCCTCTGGAGGCCGAGGTTGGCAGGGTGGAGTTGGGGGGATTTCTAGAGGCTCAGCTGACCCGTGAAGGGCTCGCCCAGGGTGCCAGCAGTCCAGGCCCCACAGAGCAGCAAGCAGAGGCCAGGGAGCCCGTCGAGAGTGAGCTCACAGGGAGGGCTTCCAGACTGGATGGCCAGGCTGCATCCACAGTGGAGGGGGAGGCCAGGGCTGACCACACGTGCCCCAGTGACAGCCAGGTTTCTGTGGAAGAAGCAGGGAGAGGGGATAGCCCCATGGCCCAGGCTACTGCCAGTGTGGATGCAGGGCAGGTGAAGGTTGCTGATGTTCCTAAGTGTCAGTGGGTGGTGGAGAATGCTCCCCACGTCGATCTGCCTGATTCACAAGATGTGGGGGAGAGTACCCCAGAGCCACCCTCAGAAGAGTGAAAGGGACAATTTGGCATAAGTATTTCTTTGCACAAACTCAGCCAAAGTTAATGGTTATGGGTATGCTTAGGGGTTACATGCAAGTTGTTACAAAAAAAAATTAAGTGCTTCCTTAATGTGTGTAATGAAACCAGAGGAAATGCACACAGAGCTGTGCACAGAGGCAGACCTTTGTAGAATTTACCTGTTCTACCATGAATTGCTGCTTTAGCATTTTAATGGGAATTACAAAGTAATGGAGAGTTTGGGGTGAAAGGCAGCTGAGGGTGTCTAAGGGAGGCGATGGTGTTCCAACAAAGATGAAGAAAATAGTGGAAGCACGTTGCCAATACACTGCACATTTTCCTCTAATGCACTTTAAGGCTTTTTAATTTTTGGTAAGAATGCAAATGTATATTGTAAATCCAGCTTCACCGTCTACTCTACCCACCTCACTGTCCCTGAAGGACTCAGCATTCATCCACAGTCCGACCGCAGGAAAGGGTAGGTGGTGGACACTAGTCACCCTGCTGTGGGCAGCCCGGCAGTGCCTGAGACATCATGCCTGAGAGAGCCCAGGGGAAGCTGAGCAGAAACAGGAACGTTGTGGTCTGTGGGACTGTCTGAGCCTGTTACTAATTCTGCTATCAATTTCTTGGTAATTAATCATGTTGATTCTTATTAATTAATCACCTTTTGGGGAAATTCAGATGAGGCAAGAAAATTTCCTTGGCATGTGTAAGCCTGAAAGCATTCCAAATTAGTCTTAGTCTGTGCAGAGAGGGCTTAGCTAATTATCGAGCGTAAAAGACTATCAATTAAACAAGCATTATTTGAAAGCTACTCTATGCCACGTGCTGTGCTAGGCATAGTAATAACACCAAAAAAAAAAAAAAGGGAAGAAAAAGAAGAAGAAGAAGAAAAGATAAAGGTGCTTTGTCTAGCATAAATTAAAAGGCCTATGGGAATTTAAAGAAAAAAATATGTCAATTTTCAAACCATGACAACTTTCTGTCTATTCTTTAAAACAGTTCTGGTTCATTCCCAGAAGGGAATAAGGTGAATAAATGGGGAAGGAAGGAAGGAAGGAAAAGAAGGAGAGAGAGAGAGCGAGAAAAAGAAAAAAAGAAAGAAATACAGAAAGAAAGAAAGAAAGAAAGAAAGAAAGGAGGGAGGGAAGAGAAGAAAAAAAGGCAGTAGAGAGAGAAAAGCCAAGATGTACATCAAGTTCCAATGATGTCACTCAAAGTGGAAATCATTTATTTGATCATTCAGCAAGTTAACTGAGTCCCAATTATGTCCCGGGCACTGGAGATTCTGTAGTGAAAAAGACTCTGTTCCTCTCTCCCAGAGCTTACACTTGAATGGAAATAGACACAGATACATCTTCTCAATGGATCGTGACCTATAACAACTGTTAATGTTAAACGACTTAACTTGCAAAAGATTAAAAAGATGTGTTCTATTATTCTTCAGGAAAATACCATATTATTTTTTAAAAACTTCTGTCCCAGAAACTACCTGTTGATATTTCCTTCCATATATTTTAGTATTAGATCCCAACGTATTGTCTTAAATGCCTGTTTTGATCATCATCAGCAAGTTTATATCAGTTCTTTTATCCCACAGTTCAACTATTTAACTAGGAGTTAAAATATAGCTCTGTTCACCTCCCCAGGAAGAATTTCTAGGTTTCTAGGTCATAAAGAATGAAGAATCATCAGTATCACTATGTTCTCATATTGAATCATCATAGCTCCTCTTAGAGTGTTTAGATCCTCACATCTAAGAAGGATCTCCTTGTAGGGAAAGAAGGTAGAGACCACTCCTCCTCTGGTCCCTGCAGTACCCGGTGCTCACTCGTATCCTTGCATGTAGCACAGAGTATTGAAATACTGTTTACTTCCCATCTCTTCCGGGGAGGCCTCTCTGTTCAAGGACAGAAACGGGTTTATTGATCATGTGTGCTTCCTGCTAGAGAGACACAGCCTTGAATAACGTTTCCCTGCCTTCTCAAAGTCACTTTCATATCCCTAGTGCCAAGCATGAGCACTGGCACGCATCAAGCTGCTCAGGAAATGTGAGAACTGAAGGCCAGCCACGCTGCTGTGCCGGGGCTCTCTGGGGCTTGCTGTCAGGCAGGGAGGCATTTTTAATTGGACTTTCTGCCCTTGGGGAGTCTTCCCTCAAGGCAAGTCCAAAGTCTAAGAGGCAGACAGCCAGATGGTCAGATGCGCTGCCTAGTAAGGCCAGGAGCCAAAGAAGCAGTGTCCAGTCCTACCCAGGACTGCCCTTCTCTCTCCAGGAGAATGTCAGTGAGCAAGCAAGGAGCTCCCAGCCCAGGCGGAGTCCATGCTGGAGCTTCCCACCTTCCTCCCTTCTCCCCTCAGGCTTCTTAAACCCCTTAGAAAACTAAGAGATTTTTCCAACCCTAAAGAAAGTACATCTCAGTACATTGGATGGATGAACATCAGTGCCCTGTCTTTACTCATCCTGTAGGCCAGAGGGTACTGGGAGGACATACCTGAGGACACAGACAATTTTTCTGTACAGATTTCACAACAGACAAGTTCACTAGATGAAGCAGGATGATCGTTCCGTTTGAAGGTGGAAGAGGAAACTAACATTCATTAAAAATATTCCATATTCATTTCAACATGTTGAGTGGAATAGCTCCATGTTACTATGAGCTTGTCTTGTTTTTAATAGACTTGTTTGTGTTGATTCAGTGGTTTCCAAGTTAGAGCAAGGTTATTGTGATTTAAATGAGCAGCACTAAAGGCTTCTGCAGGCTGCTCTGGGGATCTCTCCTAGGGGCAAACCCATTAGAAATGCATAAAACCTCAGGACGTGGTTTTTGGCAAAAATCCCATGCCTTTAAATGAGCTATGTTACTATTGACCTTTTACAGAGAGAATGTTTTCCTTGAGAAAAAATTGGCTTGTCATTTTTTCCTTTGCAGCTTAGAGAGGAGACGATAGTGCCTTGAGTCATGCAGAGAAAACTCTCTTTTCAAAAAAAGTATTTTGGAAACCACAAGGATAAGATTCTGACCTGTCCAAAAGCTTTTATAAAGAGGCTGAGTGTGAGGAACTGCAGGTCTTTGGACCTGATCTTCTACATTTTATTGCAAAGATTCTCAAGTCTGGTTTTGTAACCCTCCAGACTGGAGTCAGTGATTTCAAAGGGTTTCACAATTCTGCCTGATGAGTGATTTTCATTCTTTATAAAAAGTGCTGAACGCTATATGCTACATAGCAATTTTAATATGGGGAGGGGAAGGGCATTACTGATTAGAGCAATACAGATTCAGTAAGTAAAAAAAAAAAAAAAGTCAGCTACATTTGTCTTCTTACTTTACCATAAATAAGTGGGTTTGGGGACCTGCTTCCTGAAGTCTGTAACTTCAAGAATAAAATCTACACTGTGGATGGGTTTTTCTGGTCACTATATAAAACAAACTTAACAGCACTTTGTAACCACATATTTACTCTGCCAAGTGCCTATAAACCAATAAAATGTTCATCCTTGAAGAGTTGACCAAATGTCATATTCATTTAGAATGGGGGTGGTTTCATCTTTTAAGCAAATGTTATACTTGAGCAGGGAGAACACCTTCAGATGGAAAAGTGAGTCACTATTGCTGTATTATGGAACTTTTAATTTTCTGTTGTCAGAAAGGAGTCCACAGAGAAGTCACTTAATGTCAGAGGTAATTATGCTTTGAAAATTATGCTTATTTCTCTAGGAATAATTTCTCTATGTCTATAATAATGGACAATTACTCTTGACGTAATTGAACTACTGTTCAAACAGATTTATCTACAATGGGTAACATTAAGCGAAACATTCATTCTTTCTACAGTCATGCATAAAACAATATTTACTCACCAATATCCACAGTTGCTCATTCCTCCATGAATAATGATTTTGTATTTATTATATGTAGGCACTCTAGTGGGTACGGGAGAAACAGACGTGAATGTAATGGATATGGTCCCTGACATCCCCAAACTCAAATCCTCGGGATGAACATGGCCAGGGAGAACCCAGAATGGGTATTTGCTTCCTTGCCTGGCATAAAACTTGTTTATAACAGTTTTAATTCTATCTACACCAATAGCTCCCTCCAGGAAAACATTGGAGAAATCAAGTCCACTGTGTGTGGTATAGACTTTACCACTCCCTCTCCTTTCATACCAAACTCCCAATAGGCAAGAGTCATTCCCAGAGTGGCTCCTCCAGCACTTCTATTTAGGGTCCATTATCAGATTCGAATTGGAGGTTCCAATTCCAACTGGAGGCTCCATTGATTTGAAATATCTTCTGCATAGTTTTTTTCGTAGATTATTTGGTGGTTTGGGTGGAACTGTTGGAGGTCTTGAGAGGAGTCAACTAAATAAAGCTCTTCTCTACTCAGCCATGCTTGGAGCTACTCCTGCTTCAACACCTTTCAACGTTTGCCATAGTCTTACCCTTTCCAAGAACTTCTGACCCTCCTTTCTCAATCTCACCAATTCCTACTTTTCCTGTAAGAGTCAGAACAAGTCAGGACAAACCTCCCCCCCCCCATCACCATAACACTTTGTCGAACTGTCACCCTAATTTACTTGACCACTTCTGGTTGTTTTCTCTTACTCTACCACAGCCATCTACCTTCTCTGTCTTCAGTCTTTGTGTCCCTAACAGAATGTACATCCTTGTGTACAGAAAGTGCTCGATAAATGTTGAATGAATGAATAAATATCACCAATCCCAGCAATAGTCTGCGAAGCTGGCAACTTTATTCATCCTCAGCCTATTTGAGATAGTTCTGTTTTAGTGATGGAATTTCATCATGTGTTTGTGCACACCTGTCCCTCTGGGAGAGAACATCAGAGCCAAGTTGCCCCCAAATCAAGCTAGCTAATATGAAGCACTCTTAGTTTTCAGAACTCTAATCACTGGATTTTCCTGAGGTCCCTATGGGGTCAACAAGGTAAAAAGTTAAGTTTACTGTTGGATTTTACCCAAATCGGTGGGGTGCGAACAAATGCCCAACTAATTCATGGACAGCATCTGCCTTCTGGCAAAGCCTTCCTCTTGAGGTTGGGCAAGGAACAGGATAGAAGCTGTGAAGCAAGCAGTGGTTCTGCAGGCAGAGGAGGAAGCGTTCCAGCAGCACAAATGACGGGCAACTAAATACTCAAGCAATTGCAGGTTTGGTTGTTGAGCCTATTGAGCCTTCCCTTTATTTCCCACTGCTTTTATTTCTTCCCTGTCATGGACTAATGTCCAGACTCTAGCAGCCTACAGATACTCTGAAGAAAATTGTTATCTGGACCCCTTTCCACCAACCCCTATACGTTCTTTTCTGGAATCTTGAGTCCTCTCTGGATGCTGATCCAGACCTTCTACAGATCCATTGTGGTTTATTTACTTCATGGAATCCAAATTCATGGATTATTAATTTCCCCCCTCTGGTCTCTACACAAAGGGATACACACATGTAGTAGTGAGGCCTCTCCTTAGATTAGCAATTCTAAGTCGAACTGTTGGGGTAGGAAAGTGAGTGTATGAATTGGGGAATTCTTACAAGATACCGAAGTGATTTTGAAGCTACGGGGTGGCTTTTGGTGGTAACACTTAACCCTCCCTTCCCTCCCTGCCCCAACATTCTATGCTGCTTCCTGAATCACATGAGGGACAGTTTTTTGGTACATTGGTTTGAGAGAGATCATGTCGGGGGAAAGGAAGGTATTTTCATTTCTATCTGTTGGAGGATTCAAGTTTTGAACCCATGAATTTTTGATTCAGGTCTCAGAATAAGTGATGTGTTCCATGAACCAACAGAATTCATTCATGGAGTAATTTTTTCAAAAAATATTTTTTGGGGGCGCCTGGGTAGCTCAGTCAAACACCCGACTTCAGCTTAGGTCATGATCTCACAGTTCATGAGTTCGAGCTCCACGTCAGACTTTGTGCTGACAGCTCAGAGAAAGCCTGAAGCCTACTTCGTATTCTGTATCTCTGTCTCTCTCTACCCCTCCTCCACTCATACTCTGTCTCTCTCTGTCTCAAAAATAAATTAAAAACAATTAAAAATTTTTTAATATTTTTTGATATCTACTAATGTGTTGTGGACTCTGGTAGGCCCTGGGAACAGGCAGACAAAACACTCAGCACCACCGTTACTGCATTCAGACTGTGGGTTGTCGTTTTTGCCCTGAAGATTTGTATTACTCAACTTAAGGGAAATACTCTTAAATATAAATAAGCCTCTCCACCTTTCAGATCACATTTTAGAATTCTTCACTAAGTTTGCTTATAAACTTGATTTACTTTTCTTTATGAGAAAATTGTATGACTGTCAACTTACTGTGTGAACTTGGGCTAATTACTTAAACTTTATAAAATCAGTTTGTAAAATGGGAATAACACCTACATCATAAGGGTATGGTGAGGATTAAAGGAGATAATTTGCAATAGATATTTAAGCACACATGAATAAAATGAGACTCAGAGAAGTTAATTAAATTCCCTACGTTTACACAGCTAGTAACTAGTTGAACCAGGTGCATCATTTAGCAATTGCTGCAAAACAAAACGACTCCAAAACTCAGTGGCTTAAAATAGTGATCATTTATTATTGCTTAGAAGACTACAAGCCAGGAATCAGTAGATAGTTCTTTTGATCTTGGATGGCTCTCTCAACATGTTTGGAGGCTGGCTGTATGTCAATCTAGCCCAGGGGAGTTTGGGACATCTGGGCTCTGCTCCATTTGGTTTCTCATCCTTCAGCAGACTGGTTCAGGCTCATTCTTGTGGTACAAGCAAGGTTGAGAGAGAAGAAGGAGGAGGAGGAAAAGAAGGAGAAGTAAAAGCAAAAGAAAGAGAAGTAGAAGAAGAAGGAGAAGGAGGAGAGGAAACAAAAGCTTCTTTAGACCTGGGCTCAGATCTGGTGCAACATCCCTTCTGCCTTACCCTATTGGTCAAAGCAAGTCATAAGACTGGCCAGGATTCAAGGGATGGGAAGAGGTACAAAGTCATATTGCATTGGGCATGAGTCCAGGGAAGCCTTTAACTGGGGCCATCAATGCAATCAGCCTACTTTACCAGGATTCAAATGACTCCTGTACTATGTACAAAACCCATATCCTTGCTTCTGTACTATGTTAACCATAAACACTCATACAGACATTGGTTTCTGTCACATACTTCCCCAACACCTATGTGCTGTTCTAGCCCCACTCACCATTAGGTGAACAAATATGATGTCTCCCAGCTCCAATCCTTTGATCTATCAAAGAATCTTGATTTTTGCATTGATTTTGAAAATGCAGCTTCTATTTAAAAATATTTTTTTAGGGGGACCTGGGTGGCTCAGTCGGTTAAGCAGCTGACTTAGGCTCAGGTCATCATCTCACAGTTTGTAGGTTCGAGCCCCGTGTCAGTCTCTGTGCTGACAGCTTGGAGGCCGGAGCCTGCTTCAGATTCTGTGTCTCCCTCTCTATTTTACCCTCCCCTGCTCAAAAATAAATAAACTCTGTGTCTCTCTCTCAAAAATAAATAAACAGGGGCACCTGGGTGGCTCAGTCAGTTAAGCGTTCGGCTTCTGCTCAGGTCATGATCTCACGGTTCGTGGGTTCGAGCCTTGCATCGGGCTCTGTGCTGACAGCTAGCTCAGAACCTGGAGCCTGCTTCAGATTCTGTATCTCCCTCTTTCTCTCTGACCCTCCCCTGCTCACACTGTCTCTCTCTGTCTCTTAAAAATAAATAAAAAACATAAAAAATTTTTAAAAATAAAACTTAAAAAAATAAATAAACATTAATAAAATATTTTTTAAACTTATAAACCATGTAAGGAGAAAGGTCTAATAGAGATTTTTCTCCCTATCTTAGCAACAGAATTCACATTGTTTATATGCTGCTTTGATCAAACATAACAAGATCAGTGGTCATGACCAACATGTTAATTATCTCAAGGTGTGAGAAAATTTGACCTGTGACAAATGTAATATATAACCTCAGAAAAACAAGCACAATTCTCTACAACAAACAGCAATAACAGACACAGTTTTCTATAGCAAACATCATAGTCCCAGAAAAGGTTGCAATCCTTGGGGAATGATTATAAATACATACCCACTTTTGAGGGAAAACTCTTGTCTTCTCAAAAGTAAAACAAAATGGAACAAAAAAAATTTTAAACCAGCTAGAAATTCTATCCCCTGCCACCAAACAAATAAGGATAAATCTTACTTAAAACCTTTATCCTACCTTTATTCTTTGTAACCCTAAGGTAACTGATTTGTAAATATTCCTAATCCTTCTCGTTTTCCTATTAAAATATGATCCTCAGGATACATTTTTAAAAACATTTCTATCAGATTTTGCCTTTCCAGTTTTCTTGCTAGAATATTGTCGTTGTGATGTATGATTTTTTTTTTCAAATTTTAATGAAGGCTGCATAAAAGGTTTGGAGCTTTTACTCTCCATCTTGGAGTATACCATCCCGCCAAGAATGTTCTTTCTTTTCTGTCTGCTCAATACATGGGACCATATCAGAACTTACGTTCTACTTCTAGCATCAATTCCAACCCTTCTTCTTGGGATTCCATTGGCTGTTATGTTAACAACATTGACTTTGGCACTTAATTATGCATCACCAAGAAATTTTTAACGATTTCCCATGTGTTTTGACTCATAACTTTTGGAGAGGAGGGAGTTTTCCCTATATGTCTAGATATTTAATATATTCATAGAATCACAGACGGTTAGAGTTGAAGATACCCTGATGTGCACCCAGTGCAAATGCACCCATAGCACTTGCATGTCCCCTTTCAAACCTCCCTGCTAAGTGACCATCCACCAGGGATGGGGAACTCACTATCTCCCAAAGATTATTCCATTTTCAGACAGCAATGATGGATGGGGAGCAAAAATCTTACTCTCTCATTCTCCACTTTTCCTCTGCTAACATCCCTCAACTATAATAGATTTCAAATCTCCAAACAACTGATATCACTTCCCAGAATAAATATCCCCAAAATCTTCTCTCTCTCTCTCTCTCTTTTTAATGTGCCATGGCTTTTAAATTGTACTTATTTTTTGTTGAGGTATAATTAACATAGGTTATATTAGTTGCAGGCGTACAACATTGATTCAACAATTCTATACATTACTCACTGCTCACCGTGATTAGTCACCATCTCTCAGCAAACAATGTTACTACAATATTATTAACTATATTTAAATTTTAATTAATTAGCTAGAGTGGTGACTAGAAGAAGCTGGGCTGATAGAACAGTAATTAAAATTATGTTTCTGACTGATAATTACCAACACGAACTAATACTCCAACATGAATATGGTAGCTTAGACCACCATTGAGAAATGTGACTTGTGCCTGGCAATTACTTCCATACCACAAGCACATGTAAAAGATGCACACCATCATCTCTGGCAAGAAGCTCTACAACAAGGTTACAGCCTACATCGCTCAGCTAATAAAGCAGATTTAGTCTCCATTTACACTGCAGGAAGAAGAGAGAGGAGGAAGAATTGTTCTCTCCATCTGCAGGTGTCCAAACTCATAGCTGCATTGAACTTCAAAACACCAAGAAGAGCCATTTAAATCTCCCTGCTGAGCTATTTTATTTTTAACATATATGGGTATACGAACCTTGGAAAGTATTGTTTACAGATAATTTGCAATAATGTCGAGAAGGCTTAGCCATGGTTTTGATTTTTTTTTAAAAACCTCAAGAATATTAAATATATATGCATAGGCAAAAAAGCTCGAAAGAAATTTAGTTGAAATGAAAATAGTGGCTTGGGCTGATGAGATTTTAAATGTTTATTATTATTCTTTTTATCCTCCACCTTGCTCCTCATGTTCCACAATGAAGATATGCTACTGTCAAAATCAGAAAAACATGAATGTTTAAAAATATTTTAAGTTTCAGTTTAAATTGGGCAGAAGGATCTCTGTTTCTCTAAAATCCTGCAAATTAAGGGACTCTTTGGGTGCATTTACTCCTATCCTTAGGCCCATTAACAACAGTGTATAATAAACAAAAGGGAAAAAGTCACAAGAAACCTTTGCCAAGTTAAAATTATCCCCTAAAATAACCGTTTAATGAGTACTGTTCCGAAGGGCTCTGCTGCTGCTTTGAGGTTCTGACCTTGATTCAAATCTTCTTCACCATAATTCCTGTGGCAATGCCGTGGCATCTGTCAGATCACCTTGCTGTCACTTTCTTCCCACCACAGAGGGCCAAACACCTGAGCACAGTAAGATCTAACGGACTTCCTGGTGGGGAGTTAGAAACATCTAGGTTCTATTTTCAGCCATGTCGTACTGAGGAATCCCCCAAGAGGTCTAACATGAAAGACAACTTAATTTATTTAAGCCCATTACTGCTTGCTTGATATGCCTTAAGAAATTCTAAATACAAAAAGAGATCGCACTTATTAAAGCACAACATGACACACTGTGAAAAACACAGCATATGGTTATTATCTGAAGTCTGAAAAGCCTGAATATCCTTTGATGTGTAAACGGGTCCTTTTTGATTCTCTGAAAAATAGTGGTTTCAAGATCAAAACCACAGATGGAAACTCTCTCGGTGAGTAAAAAGCACCTGAAAATAAAGTTGACAGAGTCCATTAAGGGGATGAGATTAAATACATGAACGCAGAGAATTTTAAAGACATCTACATGAATAAGACAATCTCATAATTACCCTTTAAAATTTAGTAAACCCATAAAAATGGGAGAAAGACTCCTTTAAATATTTTTTCACCCCTAGTTATATAATAGTTATCCTGGAAATAGTAACTTTGTTCCACTTATTTAAAACAGATGACCCCTGGGGCGCCTGGGTGGCTCAGTTGGTTAAGTGTCCAACTTTGGCTCAGGTCATGATTTCATGGTTTGTGGGTTCGAGCCCCACATCAGGCTCTGTGCTGTCCGCTCAGAGCCTGGAGCCTGCTTCGGATTCTGTGTCTCCCTCTCTCTCTCTGCCCCTTCCCTGCTTGCACTCTGTGTCTCACTCTCTTTCAAATATAAACAAACATTAAAAAAACACAGGTGACCCTTTATAAATTATACACAGCTGCCATCAAGAATCAATTTGGGGGGCACCTGTGTAGCTTATTTGGTTGTGTCCGACTTCGGCTCAGTCATGATCTTGTGGTTTGTGAGCTCAAGCCCCACATGGGGCTAGCTGCTGTCAGCTCAGAGCCCACTTCAGATCCTCCATCCCTCTTTCTCTCTGCCCCTCCCCTTCTTGTGCTCTCTCAAAAATAAATAAATAAAACGTTAAAAAAGGAATCTATTTGGAAAAAATATCAATTCCAAATCAGCGGTGTTATAGTAAAATCCTCGAGAACAGGGATTATGCACTAAATTTCATGCCTATCTCTTACTAAACTACTGCTAAGGTCTAATTGTGAGATTATAAAGTTTGTTTTCTTCTCTGTTATTTACCTAGATCTTTGACTCCTATCCCTAGCTTGGATTTGTTTCACAGTACCCTTCTCTCTGTAAGAAAAGTATACATATACATATATATATGTATACACACACACATATATATATTTCTTTATTGTTTATCTTTTAAATGTATTTATACCCATGACTCACAGATCAAGAGTTGCACGCTTCTCCAACCAACCCAGCCAGGTGCCCCTCTCTCTGTACTTTAGATACACCAATAAGATGTTAGTTACCAAGTGCTAATCTTCTTGTCTCAGTCAAAGCTATTTGGAGACAAGTAACAAAACCCTACTCAAAGTAGCTTAGGCAAAAAAAGGAGAATTGACAAATCTATTGCACTATCTCTTAGAAACTAAAGAACCCAAAATTCATCAGGAGATCATTGTTCCGTCTTTCTCCACCTCTGAGGCCACCTGGGGGCAAATCCTTCCCTGCCTCTTCCAGCTTCTGGTGGTGCTTTTTGGCTTGTATCTGCCTACCTCCAATCTCTGCTTCAGTCTTCTCATGGCCTTCTCCTCTATGTCTTCTCTTCTGTTTCTTATAAAGACACTTGTCACTGGCTTTAGGGCCACCCAGATAATCGCATCTTGAGATACCTAATTACATCTGAAAAGACCTTATATCCAAACAAGATCACATTCAAAGGTTACAGGGGTGAAACGTAGACATATCTTTTGGGGGCCATCATTCAAATCACTACAAAGGCCTTCTAATGTATCATAAGGTACTTAAAGACATCAAGGGGATACAAGAGGGAGGGGAGAAAAGGATAATGATTTGGGATTTTTCTTCTTGAAATTGTAGGATATAGAATTGAGAAGGTGTAATAGAATTTCAAGAATATATAGGATATTAGGCTATAGGTTATTTTCTAGGTTATAAATTTTACAGTCCAAGATATTCACTGATATGTTCATTCATCTAACCTTTGGGCCATGTGATAGGCCACACCTATCATACAAGTGTGGTGGTATTTTTTGCTTGTAAAAAACCTTTCCTGACAAAACATTGTTTGACAGTATGAGATGATGCACATCATATGAATTTTGCTCCACTATCAAAAAAAATCATCCTTTGAAGGGCTTCATCAAATTTCCCCTGGTGCTTCTCAATCCTTTGGTATTTAAATCACTCTTTCTCAAAGAATTTACTGTATTCTAGAGACACCGGTGTTAAACTAAAAATGATATTTGAGTGCAGACTGACTTTTTTAGAGGTCAGTTCCTTGGTGAATATTTTCATCTTAAAATAACCCTTGCTTTTATCCATAAACTTGTATTTGCAGAGTTTTGGAGAATGAATATTCTGATAAAAGAGCTTCTATTGACAAATGAGAAATGTGTCAAACAAGGAAGAGGAACAGGAATTATTCTGTTTGCCCTGAGGAGGAGCAGACTTGAACTGAGGTTAAATGAGAGAGCATGATAGCTGTGAAGTTCCTTACACAGTACCTGGAAGTTTTTAAATTGAATTAAATGATAAGACTTATATGGCAAGAAACATTAGATTTGTTTTAATTATGCTAAAGGGAAAAGTCTTGGAAATTGAAAGTACAGGAAGCCAAATTTTCTTCCCACTGTAAAGGGTTTCTGATAGTTGTAATTGTCTGTAAATGGAAAAGATCATCATAAAGAGTAGTAAAGACATCCGTCATTAGGAATTTTTCGACCCAGCCTCAGTGACTCTGGGATACACTATCAGTGTCCTTGCATTGATTTGGGGTACGAGAGAGTACAGGATGGAGAGGCTAAAAACTCTGAGGTTTAAAACTCTGTAAACTTTGGTCATGTGCCATAAAATAGGCCAATTCAAGCCTGGAAAAAAAGAGGTCCTTTTTTCTTTTCTTTTCTGTCCTTTTCTTTCTTTCTTTCTTTCTTTCTGCAACTACATTAAAATTTTTTTATTTTTTAATTTTTTAAAAAAGTTTTAATTAAATTTTTTTTAATGTTTATTTATTTTTGAGAGAGAGAGAAAGAGAGAGAGTGCAAACAGGGGAGGTGCAGAGAGAGATGGCAACACAGAATCCGAAGCAGGCTCCAGGCTCTGAACTGTCAGCACAGAGCCTGACTTGGGGCTCAAACTCACGAGCCCTGAGATCATGACTTGAGCCAAAGTCAGATGCTTAACCCACTGAGCTGCCTAAGTACCCTTCTTCTATGCATCTTCTAAATCACCACCATCCAACAGAAATATGATATGAGTCAGAATATAATTAAAATGTTCTAGTTATCACATTAAAAAAGTGAAAATGGTAAAATTAGTGTTCATAATATATTTTAACACAATACATCTAAAATATTATCATATAAACATGTAATCGATATTATATTATTCACATTATATTTTCATAATAAGTCTTTGAAATCCAGTATATACTTAGATTTATGAAGTACCCATGTTTCAGGTGCCCAATAACCATATATGACTAGTGGCTACCATATTGAACAGCACAGTTCTAGAATATGACATTAATGAAAGCACAAATCAGATTTCTGGGAATTAAAAAAAAAGAACCAAAATGGTTTCTAAAATCCAGCTTCCCTGGCATACTGGAGGAATGGAAGTGATATGAAAACACTTCTGTTTAACTGGTGTACATTCACACTTGCTTGGGTAATTGCTCTCATAATTTCCCTGCTTTCTTGCCTAAACCTAATATTAAGTAAATTAACTAACTTTGCAAAGCATTAAGTTTCCTTATGAACTTCTAGCAGTCTCCACTGTTCCAAAAGTAAAACAGTAAATAACAAGCCTCTAGTACGTTAATGTTAATCCTATTATACTTTGTTATTTTGTTTTATTCTTTTATCCCAGGAGCAACTGCAGTTACTGCTATAGTAGGAACCCCTGTCTGTGGTTTCATTTCTTGTGGTTTCAGTCGCCTGTGGTCAACCACTGTCCAGAGCAGATGACCCTCCTTCTGTTGTATGGTCAGAAGGTCGATGGTAGCCTAATGCTGTATCACAATGCCTGGCTCATTCCCCTCACTTCATCTCATCACATAGACATTTTATCATCTCATATCACAAAAAGAAGGGTGAGTACAGTACAATAAGTATTTTGAGAGAGAAAGAGAAAGGGAGAGGGAGACCATGTTCACATAACTTTTATTAAGGTATGATTGTCACAATTGTTCTATTTTATTATTGTTGTTGTTAATCTTTTACTGTGACCAACCTATAAATTAAACTTCATCACAGGTATGTGCGTATCGAACGAACAGTACATATAGGGTTTGGTCCTATCCAGGTTTTCAATCATCCACTGGAAGTCTTGGAACATATCCCCCATGGATAAGAACGGACAACTGTAGTACATCTTTTACTGTTTACTAGTTGTGCCTTGTCACCATGGGATTGAAGTACTCTCAAGGGAAGCTGCTTTGTAATATTTCCAGTAACACATTATCTCTATGCATCTTACCCAGAGGAGAAAGGACGAGGAAAGTCACAAAGATAAACTGGTGTACCTCTATAACTGTAAAATTCCCCCAAACCTTGGTGAAAATAATGATGCGTTTTAACACTTCTCCGTGGAGATCCTATAACTTATTTAGAGTTTTTAGGAATTTGGTAAGTGGGGGACACTTTTGCTCTGTTGGTAGGAATGCAAACTGTGCAGCCGCCGTGGAAAACAGTATGGAGGTTCCTCTAAAAATTAAAAGTAGAACTATCCTATGACCCAGCAATTGCACTACTAGGTATTTATCCAAAGGATGCAAAAATACTGATTCAAACGGGCACATGCACCCCATGTTTATAGCAGTGCTATCAACAATAGCCAAATTATGGAAAGACCCCAAATGTCCATCGACTGACGAATGGATAAAGAGGATGTGGTATGTATATATATATTCAATGGAATGTTACTCAGGGATCACAAAGAATGAAATCTTGCCATTTGCAACAATGTAGATGGAACTAGAGTGTATTATGCTAAGAAAACGACAAATATCATTATTTCTCTCATGTATGGAATTTAAGAAACAAAGCAAATGAACATAGGAGAAGGGAAGGAAAAATAAGATAAAAACAGACAAAAAATAAGATAAAAATTTAAGGCTCTTAAATACAGAGAACAAACTGAGGGTTGCTGGAGGGGAGGTGGGTAGAGGGATGGGCTACAAGGGTGATGGGCATTAAGGAGGGCACTTGTTGGAATGAGCACTGGGTGTTATATGGAAATGATGAATCACTAAATTCTACTCCTGAAACCAATGCTACACTATATGTTAACTAACTTGAATTTAAATTTAAAAAGTTAAGGAGCACCTGGGTGGCTCAGTCGGTTAAGCGTGTGACTCTTGATTCAGATCAGGTTATGATCCCAGGGTCATGGACTTGATCCCCATGTCAGACTCCATGCTGAGCATGGAGCCTGCTTGGGATACTCTCTCTCTCTCTTTCTCTCTGTCTCTCTCTCTTTCTCTCTGTCTCTCCCCCCTCCCCCCTCTCCATAGCTCATGCTCTCTCGCTCTCTCTCTCTCTCAAAATAAATAGATAAAACTTCTGAAAATAAACACGTAAATAAACAAATAAAATATTTTAAAAAAGAATTTGATAAGCTATAAGCAATAAGAAAAATTAAAAGTAAAATGGGACAGATTTTCCAGTTAACCCATTTTAGGAGTCCATACACATTTCAAAACTCATATTTGCATCTTCAGTAGAAGTAATATCATGACTATAAAAACACCAAAGCAAGAGTTTGGCATAGACTGCCAAGTGTCTCCCAATATTTGTTAGCCTCTTCTCCTTTGTAGTTGGACCATCTCTTGAATTTAAGCTGGGCACATGACTGTCCAGTTAGAGACAAAAAATCTCAGCCTTCCTTGCATCTAGGTGTGACCAATTGATTAATTCCTTTCCAATGAGATGTGACCATAAGTGATGTGTGCACCTTCCTGGTCACGTCCTTTATAAAGGAAACTGCTTTCCCTCTTCCCTCTCTTTCCCCTTCAGGTCAACTGGAAGGTTTATGTGATGCTGGTGAACCATCTTCTACCATAGCGAAGCCTGCCAGGAAGACTTTATAAGATGACCTAATAAAGTGCTACTGTCTAACTGCATATGTGTTTCATTTGTTAATGTAAAGGCAAACCTAATTAAATCTGCCACTGGCATATCACTTTATTAATTTTACTTCACTGCTCTCAAGTTATTTAATGGATATAATTTTTCTATAAACATTTACTGACTATCCACTGCAACAGAACCCACCTTAAGGGAATTGTCAAGTGAGATAAGGACCTTTCAGTCTTTATCTCACTTGAACTTTCTGCAGCATGGTGCACTTTTGGCTACTCTCATCCTTTGACTTCAGTGACTCACCCGTGGTTTGCTTTCTGGCTTTCCTTTCTTTGCTACTCTTCTTCCACTTCTTATTTTGGAGATCCCCAACATTCCTTCCTGAACCTTCTCTTTTCACCTATCATTCTTAGCCTTTCTGGAGTCATGAATCTCTTGGACATTATGCTGAAATACATTCTAGGGGGAGGACTTGTCACATATAATTTCAGGATTACATGGGTGTACTGAAACAACTGGTAGATTCTCAAAGGGTCCTTATCCCTGAGATTAAGAACAACTTTTCCATGGCTTTAACTTCCTCCCATGGTGCTTAATGACTCCCTTTTATATTTAACCTGGATCTATCTATCTATCTCTTCCTCTCTCTCTCTCTCTCCAGACCCACACATCTGGCTGCTTACTGTATTCCTCACTTGGATGTCAAACATGCACCTTCCATTCAAACTTCTCACGTCCCAATTGACCTCACCATCTACGCTCTTCTCCTCAGCTCTCCTTCATCCTATGGTTTCCATCTTGGTGAGTGGCATCACATTCCAATAAATTGCTCAAGTTATAAAGAAATAAAAGCATCAATCCAGATTACTACTTCTGAAAAAAATTCTTGTTGAATGACTAATGAATAAATGGAAATATAGATCAAGCCTGATGAAGAAAAAAGAGAATAACGTACTAAAACTTATGCTCAAATGTGCACACAGGGCTAAGGGCAGGTTTAATTAAGTAGTCTTCAAACAAGTTAATATGTATTTATTAAGTGCCTATTAGTACAAGGCACTGTGCTAGGTACTGATCTCATTCAAGATTAGACTTTAACAATATTTTCAGGGAAATGGGAACATGATTTGTCAGAAAAAAAAGTAGTCAGAATATTAATATATATTAATATCCCACTTAATAGTTGGATAAATTTTTACTAAAGTTCAGTTAATCTTACCTCATGATCAAGAAAAGCTAAGTTATTAATAACTTCTCTAATTCTCTCTAGTTAATAACAGCTTTCCAATTCTTCTCTAATTAATAATAACTGCTGCTTATTATGCCTTTAAAGATGTCATCATAGTTTATACACAGTAGCTGTGATAATGGATACTCAAGAAGTTGAGACACTCTTTGGAGTTTAAGTTCATTAAATCTGGCAGCTTTCCCTCTCTGAATTCCCATAGCTCTTTATTTGCCTTTCTTTGATGGCATTTATTTTCCCCTTCATTTTATGATGATTTGTGTGCATATCCTACCTCTTAGCAGAGAGATTCCCCCCTCACAGACTCTGGAAGGAAAACAGTAAATACCAAGTCAGTGAATGCTTTTCAGTATAAAAAAACCAAAGTCATTTAAAAGTAACATCAAATAAGTCCTATAAAGTTGAGTAAATTTTGTTACAAGTGATGTTAAGAAGTTTGTGATGTTTTCCAATATGAGAGCGGCATAACATTTAAGTTACAGATGTTTGTTTTAGTACTATAAGGCAGTTGGGAACATGTTAACCAATCTTAGATAGTAATTTATGAGAGAAGGTATTGGCTGGTTGAAGGCAACCTCCAGAGCCAGACTGTGTGGGTTCAAATCCTGGCTTTGCCATTCAACGACTGGGAGGCTGAGGACCCCTTGGTGCCTCACTTCATTTATCTGGAAAATGAGAATCTTAATAGGACTTAATTCCAAGAATTTTTTAAAAGGATGAAAAATAATGTACACACATAAAGCACCTAGAATGTGTTAGAATTCATTAGACACTAGCCATCATTTTCTTACAATTTTAAGAAGAAAGGGGGGGCTGTGATTAGATTAGTAAAAGGTGAAAGATTTATATGGTCTGAAGAGAAAGCAGAGTATATGTGGTTAGATTAGAAAAGAATGGAATTTTCTTCTTTAGAAAACATGATGTAGATAACATCTCTCCTATTTTCCCAGCTCAAAACATTCCTATGACTCCCACCTTGTCCATGACAGCACAAATGCCTAGAAGGTATTTTCAAGATGTAGGTAAGAGTTGGAACACGTTTTATTGTAGATGAAAAGGTGTAAGTTTCACACAAATAGTGTTTTATCCTTTTTAGCATTTCCTACTCAGAAGACTTATTTGCCTTACCAAGACCAAGGCAACAGATTTTACCATGTGGGTGTCTCCTTCTCCATCCTCCCCACTCTGTCCCCAGTAAAAAAAAAATACTTTTTGCTGCCCATTACTGCTGAGAGCCCCCTAATAGCGAGGCCTTGGGCAATGTCAGAGGTGGGAAGAGAGAGTGACTGTCAGCAACTTAACTTGGTGCAGAAGTTCCAAAGAATAGAACATTTCAGAGAGGGGGCCACACAAAACATCAGAATAAGAGGTTTTGGTAGTCCACCCAGTCACTGGATGATGAGTGACAGAGAGCTGCCTTTGCCTCACACTAGGGCACTCCTTAGTCCTTGAGGCTGGCTTGTTCCTGGGTCAAATGAGAATGTGTCTCTGCCATGGTGAACCCTCACACTAGAAAAAGCCAGCATTTCTCAACCCATACATATCCCCAGGCAGCTGTCTTTAACATTTCAGGAAAAGGTCATGGCAGTGACAGGGATTTTGTTTTGCCTTAAAAAGGAATGCTCTTTGAATAAATTTTCAGTGCATCCTAGAGAAGTGCTTTTCAGTTCCCACAACTGACTGGTAAATTTAACTTTACACCAAGGGTGTGATTTTTATATTTTACTAAAATGGTAAAATGTGGGTGCAAAATTGTTTTCCCCTTAGTGTTTCAGAGTAAGTATGAATGGAAACAAGACAAAACAGACACGAGACTTAGTCAATATGAATGTTTGTGGGCAAACAATACAGCTTAATTTCAATATCGGTCTTAGTCTTCTTCCTATAATACAGCTTAATTTCAATATCGGTCTTAGTCTTCTTCCTATAATTTTCATTGTATTCTGTATGATTACTTCAGTGTGTCCAATTTCTTGGTGACTCATTATTACATTTTTCTTAGCAAAGGAGGAGACTTATATTTCCTGTTAGCAGGACTTTCTTTTCTTGAATTTGTGCTGCCTAATTATACTGTTTTTTCTTCCTTTTATTCAAAGTAGTGTGGTGGTGCAAGAAGAACCCAGGTTAGAACTTGCTGTGGTGTGTTCATTTATTTGTTAGAATCTTACATAGGTTGGGGATGAGGTCCTTGGATTTTCGAGGTGATGTAATGTAGTTTGGGTTTTATTTTTATTTTTTAATGTTTATTTATTTTTGAGAGTGAGAGAGAGTGCATGTGTGAGCAGGGGAGGGGCAGAGAGGGAAGAGGCAGAGGATCTGAAGCAGGCTCTGTGCTGAGAGCAGAGAGCCTGATGTGGGGCTCTAACTCACGAACCATGAGATCATGACCTGAGCCAAAGTCAGATGGTTCAGACCAACTGAGCCATCCAGGCGCCCCATATAATTTATTGTTTAAATTGGAACATTTTTGAAAATGAAAGGGGGCACTACTCAGGACAATAGGACAGGGTAAATCAAGAGTATCACAGGCAAAGCCAGAATTTATGGTCATCCTAGTATGGTAGAAATGATCTGGCCTTCTATCCAAATCTCGACTGTGCCATTTTCCTGCTTTGACATGTGCCAAGTGATACAACTTCTCTGGACTTCATTTTCTGCATCTGTAAAAGAAGAATAACAATCCTCACATGTTGAGGGAGAGGGGGAAGTACCTGACATATTGTATGTCCTTTGTAAATATCATCATGATGATGTTTGCCCTGTATACTTTAAAATTCTTCACTGTAGACAGTTTGATATTATAAATGAATCAGGTTAAGTTACACTGGAGGTGCAATCAGTTGCTCCAATGAGAAATTCCCACTCCAGGGGCACCTGACTTAGTTAAGCATCTGACTCTTGATTTTGGCTCAGGTCATGATCTCATGGTTCAGGAAACAGAGCCCCATGTCGGGCTCTGCACTCTGTGAGTGGAGCCTGCTTGGAATTCTCTCTCTCTGCACCCCCCCACCCGTAAATAAATGAACTTAAAAAAAAAGAAATTCCCACTCAAGGATGGCAACTAAGGGGTCTCATCAGGATGTAGGTACTACGAGCACATCTTTCCATCTCATCTAAATGCAGACCAAATATCATTTTATTTACTATAACAAATATCAAAAATGAATTTTTCATTGTTGGAATTAGTGGTTTCTAAGCCATCATAATGGACAGTAGAAATAGACTCTCATTAGGGCGCCTGAGTGACTCAGTCGGTTAAGCATCTGACTTCAGCTCAGGTCATGATCTTGCAGTTTGTGAGTTCAAGCCCCGCGCCGGGCTCTGTGCTGACAGCTCGGGGCCTGGAACCTGCTTCAGATTCTGTGTCTCCCTCTCTGCCCCTCCCTGCTCATGCTCTCTCTATCTCAAAAATAAACAAACATTAAAAAAAATAAAGAAGAAAAAGAAATAGGCTCTCAATGATAGAATTTGTGATTTCCAAGATGTGTGGACTGGCTAACATATTTTAGAGGTACTCCCATGCTTGTATGAACAGGCTGGTAGGAAGCTGAACCATTAGGGATGGTGTGTGGGATGGAGGACTTCCAGTTGTCTGATGCTTCCTGGAAGGGTGACAGAACCCTAGTTCTGGAATATTGTTCATCTGCCTCCAGTGAACCTTTCATGCAAGGTTATGATTACAGTTCCCGGGGCACTTCATCAAACTCACAGAACAGGTGGTATGTGTTACCTATTGCTGCTTGCTAACAAATGTTTGTTTAATAAATGTCTGTATGTATGACAGAAATTGGACTGAGATTTGCTTTAATAATAAAAACTGGTTATGAGGTTGTTGGAGAAGAGTTTGTTTTTATCCCAATTCCTGTAATTTGGCTGCAATCACTATCTACCAAAAAAAAAAAAAAAAACCCAATAATTATACATGATTAAAATATTTGCAACTGTTATTTCTCTGTTCTTAACCACTAATGTGATTCTACATCTGGATCTTCTATCCACCTCTGTTGGCCATCTGGAATGAGAAAACAAAAACAAAAAAACAAGTCTTAGGGGAACTGACTTGCACAGAATGGTAAATGGCAGATTCAGGTCTAGGACTCAAGTTATGTGATTTAAAGTTCAATGCTCAGGAGTGGGTACAAAGCAGATGTGTGTGTGTGTGTGTGTGTGTGTGCGCGCGCACATACATGCCTGTGCCGGAGGAAGAGTAGGAAGGAAGTCAAAGTCATGTGAGGTGGCATGGAGGAAAACCAGAAAAAAAATGTTAGGCAATCCTGGAGGGTTCCAAAATTAAGCACAATCCCCCAGAGAAGGGCTGGGAAGGCTCTGATGTTAGTATTTGCTTAAGAGCTAGTTCTAGAAATAATAATAATACTCAGTTCTATTAATCATTAGCAGTAGACTAACAATAGTACATTTCCATGCACAATACAGATGTGCTTGACTCATTGCCTGGTGCCATGAAAAATGTGGTCAAGAGGATAGGGGGTACCTAAAACCACATCTCTCAAAGTTTTAAGTCCAATCATGTGTGTTGGAGATTGTAGAGTGATTTTCAAATGCCACAAGGAAATTGATCTGCGAAGAAGCTAATAACTATTTATTCTACTTTTCATCCATGGGAAATTTTCCCTCCCCTTGGTTTATCATCTAAACTACTAAAAGCTCTGCTTGTGAAAAGAAGAAAAACTAAAAACCAAGAAATGAAACCACAACAAAAAAGAGTACAAAATCTTTCAATACATTTGGAGAAGAACCAAATAAAGTTTTATTTTCATACAACTTTACGCTGGAGAAGAAAGCCAGGAAATAGTTAATTTTAAATAATTTTTAAGACCTGTTGGGGCCTGAGTGGCGTCCAACTCTTCATTTCTGCTCAGGTCATGATCTCGCCATTTGTGGGTTTGAGCCACTCATTAGGCTCCATGCCCCTCATCGGGCTCCATGCTATTAGCCCTTGGGATTCTCTCTCTCACCCTCTCTTTGCCTCTCTCCTGCTCAGGTGCATGCACACCTTCTCTCTCTCTCTCTCTCTCTCTCTCTCTCTCTCTCTCTCTCTCTCTTTCAAAAATAAATAAACTTTAAATTTAAGAACTGTCAACATTTATCTCAATGGAAAAGCACATGTCTGAAGTTAACAAATGATGACGTTTGACCAATTTGGATCACTCTGATTATGGGATGGGAGGAAGAAGTCCTAAAAAGACATTATTACTTATGTGTGAGAAATAAGCCCACTGACCCAATCAAAGGAGGGACACGGAGACTCAGAGCACAGGGAACCAAGGCTTTAATCAACATTCTTGCAAGAGTGGGTGTCTGATGCACAGACACACTGGGGGCAGTTACAGCAGGCAATTTATCTCCTAATGTGCAAGTTCCTCCCCTGATTCTTCATTGGCTGAGTACTACAGAGCTTACAGCCTGCCCCGGAAGTCACCTATGCCCATGTAAGGCAAAAAGTAATCTGACTGGAACAAATGTACGTTCCTTGAGGTGACGCAGGGACTTCAGTTCTTTGGTGCATGCTCATTACAAAGCCCATGAGAAATAAGGCTGAGAAATGAAGAGGGGGAAGAAGAACCAGGAAGTGAAGTGTCTAAGGGTTTGGGACTCCACTGTGTATGTGTGTGTGTGTGTGGGGGGGGGGGGTGTTGCACATATTTCCAATAGGTTGTAAACCTATTGTTAACCAGACAGCACAGCTTTCATTTGGTATTTCTGAAAATGAATCATCTCACTTCTCACAGTGTGTGTAAATTTTCTACATGTGTATCTATATATGCAAATGGAGTTTCTAGAAGGTGACAGCATCAGATTTGGATAATGTGTAATATCAGCATCACTACAGAAATAGCTAATTTTCAATTCTTGAGTGTCAGAATACTAAGATTGCTCTACCTAATGTTTTTGACCTATTCAAACTGGCATCTTTCACTTTGAGCCTCAATTTCATATATAGTTAAATTAGCATATCCAACTGAGTATCTTTTAAATCCCACAGAGGTTGGAAGAAAAATGCATTTTTGTAAAAACAAAGTAAAAAACAGCGAAGTCACCCCCAAAAATGAAAAGATTTCCAACAAGTCTGTTCCACCTCTACAACTTCAAATGGCTTACAAATGAGGCCACTTTTAATTTTAAGAGAGAAGAAAAGTACATTGTGTTCGTATGTGTGTTTACTCTAAAACAGGGATGAGACTCTGTAGCTGGCTCAAGGTCTCCATGGCAGAAACCACACATGAATTTAAAGGTCTCTCGAGTTGCAGGTCTAGGAGGGCTCAGAGTTTTGGACAGGGAGCCTGCAGTAGCAGTATGTGGTCAGCAAGCAAAGGAAGTGGACAGGATTCAAGGCTGAGTAGAATCATGGTCCTATGAGATGGGGAGCCCCTGCACCTACCCCTAACTCCTGCTCTCACCAATGGTGACTTTTCCTTTCCACTCCATAATGACCAGCTACTGTTTATTGAGCTCTTTCAAACTGTGCTAAGTATTTTATACACATCACCTCACCTCTTTCACAACACCCCTAGGAGGAAGGTGTTGCAACAAGTAAACCATTTACTCCTTCTAAAAACGCTGGGAGGCAGGTACTATTCTTATTCATTTTATAAATGAGGAAACCAAGGCACAAAGAAATTCAGTAACTTGCTTAAGATAACATGGCTAGTAAGTAGCAGAACTGGCCCAGGGCAATTGTTCTTGGCCACCATGTTAAGTCAGCACCATTCAAATGTTGTGGAACGGTGCAGACTTAACCCTCTGTGGCCAGACTAAAATAAAAAGTGGGAACTGTGTTGGTGGTACAAGGGAATTTAGGAGAGAGGCCACTGACAAGAGACACTTGCTTGTGAAAAGCCATGTAACTTGGCTTTGTTGCTATTTGATACGTGGAAATAAATGGAAACTGGCTACAAAATGAAACACCCCAAAACAAAAGTGAGCTTAACATTAAACATGATATGGGAATGGGGTGCCTTGGTGGCTCAGTTGGTTAAGCGTCTGACTCTTGATTTTGGCTCGGGTCATGATCTCAGGGTTCATGGGATCAGGCCCCACATGGGGTCTGCACTGACAGTAGAGATTTTCTCCCTCTCTCTCTACTCCCCCCTCAAAATAAATAGAGAGACATTAAAAAAAAAACATGATGTGGAAGCAAATTCTCTTGCCTAAGAGACCTGGTACAGGTGTCATTGAGAGAAGTGATAATTATCTGAAGCTGAAGTGATTTTTAAGATCTTGAATCATGGTTGAGAGGTGAAAAAAACCCTGGGGACCTCTTTACCAGCAGTGAATCATCCATATTTCCCACTCTCTTTCTTGGAATTTGGATAAGTCAGACAGCCAAGCCTGAAGTCAGCCCACAACATTCACTATCTTTTTCATTAAGTAGTCTTTCTAGAGCCTTAAAGTACCCAGTTGTGAATGTAGAATAAGTACTGTCTTTTTTTTAATGTTTATTTATTTTTGAGGAAGAGGGTGAGCAGGGGAGGGGCAGAGAGAGAGAGAGAGAGGGAGACACAGAATCCGAAGCAGGCTCCAGGCTCTGAGCTGTCAGCACAGAGCCCAATGCAGGGCTCGGACTCACAAACTGTGAGATCATGACCTGAGTCGAAGTCGGACGCTTAACCAACTGAGCCACCCAGGTGCCCCGAATAAGTACTGTCTTTATTTAATGTTTGTAAGATTGGGTGCTCCAGAAGTGTTCTGTAAATTCCACACACAATCAAATAAAAGGAAAAGCAATTTGAAGAATGATAAAATCACTACTCCCGAATTCCACTCTAGAGTTTCTGGAGTAATTAGATCTGTTGTACTAAAGAATTCAAGTCATTTGGGGGCAATTGCTGCTGTATGGCCAGTCTCACACAGCTGCTTGCAGTCTCCTGGGACCATTTCCGAGCAGTGATACTGACGTGGAGCCTCTCCCTTGTGTTTGTGAATCCATAGGATTCTAACCAGGGCTTCTACCCCTCCCTTCGTCCTGATCCATCCTGGAAGAAAGTAAAGAGAACACCAGGTGAGCATACATATTTACATAAGCGACAAGGTTGTGCAAACAAACTCTTAACTGACAAAAGGGCATTTTATAAATGACTCTTATTTCTAACCATTTGCTTTGACAACTTTATTTTTTAATTCAAGCACAATTAACAGTGTTATATTAGTTTCAGGTGTACATTATAATGATTCAACAATTCTACACATTACTCGGTGCTCATCAAGATAAGTGTACTCTTAATTCCCTTCACCTATTTTATTGATCCTCCCAACCTACCTGTGGCAACCACCAGGTTCTCTATATTTAAGAGTTTAGTTTTTTGTTTGTCTCTTTTTTCTTCGTTCATTTGTTCCGTTTCTTAAAATCCACATGAATGAAATCATGTATTTGTCTCTGACTGAGACAAATTTACTTATTTCACTTAGCATTATACCCTCTAGATCGATCCATGTTGTTGCAACATCTTTATCCATTCCTCTATGGATGGACACTTGGGCTTCCATATTTTGGCTCTTGTAAATAATGCTGCAATAAACATACGGGTGCATATATCTTTTTGAACTAGTGTTTTCATTTTCTTTGGGTAACTACCCAGTAATGGAATTACTGGATCATATGATAGTTCTATTTTTAATTTTTTGAGGAACCTACACACTGTTTTCCACAATGACTGCACCGGCTTGTATGCCCACCGATAGCTCCTTTCTCTCCCCGTTCTTGCCAATACTTGTTATTTATTCTTTAGAGTCTAGCTATTCTAACAGGTGTAAGGTGGTGTCTCATTATGGTTTTTATTTGCATTTTCCTGATGATTAGTGATGTTGAGCACCTCTTCATGTACTTGTTGGCCATCTGTATGACTTCTTTAGAAAAATGTCTAATTCATGTCTTCTGCCCACTTTTATTTGGATTATTTGGTGTTGAATTATATAAGCTTTTTATATATTTTGGTTATTAACCCCTTATTGGACACATCAGTTAAAGATATCTTCTTCCATTCTGTAGGTTGTCTTTTGTTGATGGTTTCCTTTGCTGTGCAAAAGCTTTTTATTTTTGTGTAGTGATTTCTTACCATTTTTAATGGGCTTTGCACATCTAAAGTCTCCCATATTGTTTTTTTTTAAATTTTTTTAATTTATTTTTGAGAGACAGAGACAGCCAGCCCGAGCAGAGGAGGGTCAGAGAGAGAGAGGGAGATACAGAATGTGAAGACAGGCTCCAAGCTCTGAGCTAGCTGTCAGCACAGAGCCCGACGCGGGGCTCAAACCCACAAACCATGAGATCATGACCTGAGCTGAAGTTGGATGCTTAACCGACTGAGCCACCCAGGTGCCCCATCTTCCATATTGTTTTAAAACCCTTATCCTTAGTCTCCCTGATGCCTTCCACCAGTGTTTTTCCCCCTGTATAACACACCAAGGGGTATTCAAGCAGTTTCTCTTGCTTAAATCCTATATCCTTTTTATCATAAGTGTATAGGTTCTAAAATAACATGTATAGATTTTAAAATAATAAATATAAATGTTTTCTAGTGTCCATAACTGCCAATTAGCTAAGAATTTTGATTATTTCCATCCTGGGGTTAAAATGGATTCTCTTTTGAAATGCACCTTGTGAACATATTTTTCTTTCACTTCCATAGGCTCCACCTTACATATGATACATTGCAATGCTTTTTAGGCCATACAAGCTTTTCTACTTACACTTTTGCAGAGATTAGTGAAAAATGGACTCAACCACTGACTAGAAATTGAATTTCAATAAGGGAGGAAAAATGATTATTATTTAGCAAGTCAACAAAAAATATGTTCTGGGTTCTCATTAGACACTTTTTAAATGCAGTGTTAACTTGAAAACAAATACATGAGTCAAGAGGGGAAAACAGAAAATGCTAAACTTTAAAAGGCAGAACTCCTTCCTGAGAACATTGTTAATGATAGTTACTAGTCAATTTTTGACTTCTTATAAAGGCTTGGAACATTAGGAAGATAAAGAAAACTGAATTACTGCCAATAATCTACTACAAATAATTGACTACATTTCCATACAACTGAAGGTCATTGACTATTTTTCTATTTTTTTGTTTCTAGTTTTCAAATACTGGATGGTTGGTACTGACCTTTAGCTTGTCATGTTCTTTATGCCAGAGCCAAGAACAATTCACAGGTGTTATTTATTTAGCAAACTTCATCCTTAAAGCTGCCAAAGAGGATCCAGGATGGAAACAATATAGGGTTGCAAGTCCATAAAAGGAATAAAATTAATATTGTACAGAAATGACTTCATGTGTTTTCACAACCTTCATAAAAGTAGATAAAAGGACTATATTAGTCCCATTTTATAGATAAAGAAACTGAAGGAATATGGAAACAAGTATATTCAACATTTATTAAGCATCTATAACAGCAGAGGCACACTGCTGAATTTTGGAACATAATTAAACTGAAATTCCTACCCTTCAAGCAGTTATAATCTAGTGGGCAGGGCTTACTGTGAAAAACACAATCATAAAGACATAAAATACAATGAAAGAGCAGGGGAGACAATGACCTCTATTTTTTTTTAAGTTTAGTTATTTTGAGAGAGAGAGAGAGAGAGACAGAGCATGAACAGGGGAAGAGCAGAGAGAGGGGGACAGAGGATCTGAAGCAGGCTCTGCACTGACAGCAGTGAACCTGAGGTGGGGCTCAAAGTCACCAACCCGTGAGATCATGACCTGAGCTTCAGTTGGACGCTCAACTGCCTGAACCACCCAGGAGCCCAGAGAGAATGACTTCCAATGGCTGTAAGGTTATGAAAGGGTTTTGTAGATATGAAATCTGAGCCAACTTAATGGGTAGAGTGTTCTACAAAAATGGTGGGATAGCAGAGGATAACATGAGAATTTGTTAGTTATTGCACAGAATCTGAGGGCAGGGCAGGGGTAGAAGGGGGATGACATGTTCAGAGGGTCTGTAGATGTCCTTAAATGTCAACTCCAGTAGCAATGTTGTGAAAAGTAGGGTGGCAGGGAATAATTAGGAGACCATTGCCACGGTTCAGGAAAGAGGTAATGAGGCTTGAACCAAGCAGAAGCAGGAGTGACAGCCAGTAGTGATAGCAGAAGTAGAATCTATATAATTTGGCAAGTGAGTGGTGTGGACCATGAAGGAGGAGGAGGAGTTGAAGATGATTCTAACGCATTAATTTGAACCAGTGAATATATTACATTTGAGCTACATTGGGCCAGAGAGAAGGGAATTTCTATTAGGAAGGTGGAAATGTGGGTCTAGAGATCAGCACAGATACGGATTTAGAAATCAGCTGCAGGCATGTGATGGCTGAATACATATGAGTGGAAGAAATCACCAAAGAACAGTGTACAAAGAGAAAAAAAAAAGACAAAAAGAAAACCTTAAATTGCAGCGAACACCAGCGTTTTAAGAGAGGAGTGAAGGACGAGTCATTGGTGTCACATGAATGGCCGATCTGAGAGCAAAGCGGATGATGCAAAGTGATCGAAATCAAGGAAGAAAAGTTTCCAGAACTACAGCTGAATGCTGCTGAGGGGACCAGTAGGCGATTTCCTATGGTCACAGAGATCACATCCTGCACCTAAACCCTGCACTTACCTACCCAATTATCACACAAGAAATACAATGTGGTTTTTCAAGAGGAACCCACTCCTCATTTTACCAATAGTTAATGTGGGACTTCAGTGATCAAAATAAATTGCAAGTTCCAATTTCCTTCATTAAATTTTCTTTCAAGCTCACCCTACTCTCCTTACACTAAGGTTTTTAGAGAACTATTATTAATCAAGTACGTGCCCTCTTTAATCCTTGTGGATGTGGTTGCCGGCAAGGACTCCTGAGTCACAGAGGTTGGTTGAGCATCTAATCCAGCAGTGTAACGAGTACTTGTTACCTAACCTCTTCAGCCTCGGTTTCCTCATTTGCGAAATGGGAATGGTGATACTTACTTATGGGGGTTGAGAAGAGTGCATGAGAGAAGGCAAGTAAAACTCTCAGCACATGGCATCAAAGGTCAATTCAATTTTGTTGTTACTGTTTTGTACTTTCTCTGGGGGCAAGAGACTACCCCAACACTAGTTCCGAAAGCGCGTAGCACCGAGCTGGGGACGTGTGAGCCTCATTGTGCCGGCCCTCCGGGAAGCGTCAAGGGCAGGAAGAGGGACAAACAGTTGACAGGCTCCCCAGGACTCAGAAGCCTACAGTCTCGGAGGGGGGACCGCTTCCACAACGCCGCTGGAAGCGGGATCCTAGGCACCGCCTGTGACCCTCGGACGACCACACATCCCAGGGTGCAGCGCGCCCACCCAGGGTGGAAATTTAGCCAGGCGGAGTAGGATTGCTAGCCCGCCGGGGGAAGCAGCGCACGCTGGGATTTGTAGTCTTCGGGTCTCAAGTTCGCGAGTCGGAGGAGGGCGGAAGCCAGAGGTCCCGCCCCAGCCCCGCCTTTTGTCCACGTCTCACTTCTCCGGGCCAATGCTCTCTCCTGTTCCCGGAGCCAGCCGCTCTCCGATTTGGTCCCCATTGGTCCTGAGCCTCAGGGCCCTGGGCCCTACCCGGAAGTAGGGTGGGGGGAGGCGGTTTCCTAGACTACGACACCGGAAAGCTGGGGGAGGCGCTCCGGGCTGCTAAGGGCGGAGGGCGGTGGCAGCGCTGGCGCTGGGGACCGGCTTGGCGGTTTCGGGAAGCAGTTCGGCTACGGCTGCCGCTCGCGTTGCTCCGCATCCCGCCCTCGGCACGGCTCGCAGCCCCCTTGCCACCCGCGTCCGGCAATGTGTCCCACCGGCCGGGCGTAGCCGCTGCGCGTGCGCGGAACCACAGGGCCATGAGCGAAGCCGGCGGCTGCAGGGGCTGTGGGTCCTCGGTCCCCCAGCGAGCGCCATGGAGCCTGGTGGCGGTGACGGCCGCGTTCTGCCTGGTGTCGGCCACGTCCGTATGGACGGCGGGGGCCGCGCCCATGAGTAGGGAAGAGAGACAGAAGCTTGGGTAAGGGTGCCTGGCAGCCTGGGGTGGGTTTCCTCAGGAGGCGGATCACAGGCGAGGTGCCTGTCATTGCGACCCAGGCGCGCAGTGGCCTCTCCTGTCGCGATTGGGACGGTTGTTGCTCCGCGAGGACCCGGGCGGGGAGGACAGCGTCCGGGAAGGTGGGGGTCGTCGCCCGCAGTGCGACCTCGAGGTACCATGGGGGTGTCGCCTGGGCCGTCGGTGACATGTGCAGGCTCCTTGAGGCCATCCGTGGTGTGTCAACGCAGCTGCCATGTCAGTGGCCCGTGAAGGGGGCTACAGCTCGTGCCACTACGCGCCAGAGTCCTGTGGTTGTCTTTCGTCGGAGACAGGGTTAGATTTCTCGCACAAGTGAGCTCCCAGCTGGGAAAATGTTGCTGATCTCACAGTAGTTAAGGAAATAGTCTTTACACCTGTTACGGAAAAGGGGGCGTACGTTGGAATTTGAACTTTACACATTTACCATTTCCTTGCAGTGTTTTCTTGCACTGCATTTTCTAATAGAACAATATTTGATGGTATTATTTAGAAGTCTCAATTAATTATACCTGTTCCCTTTGCTCAACGTAGTCTTACCAGTCTGGAGAGTGTCATAAAATTATCAGTTATATTTACAGCATTTAATTCGGTGTCAATATTCCCGATATATGCCAGGTCCCACAAATTAGTAAGAAAAAAGCCAAGAACCAGTAAGAAAATGGGCAAAGGGTGTGAAGAGTTAATTCACACAAGAGGAAATGCAAATGGTCAATAAATATGAAAAGTTTCTCAACCTCTTAAATGTGAGAGATGCAGATTAAAACAATGAGACAGCTCTTTTTTGCCATCAGATTAGTACAGAACACAGGTGCTGATTAGTTGAGGTGTGAGAAGAGACTTGGTGAGAGTGTAAATTGCTGTAACTTATTGACAGTATCTCCTAATATTTAAATTGTATCTACTCTTTTATTCATTAATCCCGTTTGAGGGAATCTATCCTACAGAAATAAAAGCACTATTGAAGTAGAGATAGGTATACAAGGATGTGCATTTTGAAAGAAGGGAACTGTTATTGTTTAAATCATTGCAAGAGTATTAGTTTTTAAATAAGAAAAAAAAGATGCTTGGTGGAAAAAAAAAAAGTATCAGCAAAACAAAATTATCAGTAAACTCTTAATAAGTATCTTACATTTTCTCTCTTTATGAATTTAACGTATCATTGATAACTGTTTTAATGAATGCCCCACTCTGTGTCAGGTGCTTTACATATGTTACCTCTGTAATCCTCCTATTTCTTAATGAGGTGGATGTGATCCCCACCGTGCAGATGAGGAAATTGAGACTCAAGGTCAACTTGCTCAAAATCAGAGCTAGTAAATGGTGGAACCAGTGTTCAAACCCAGGTCTGTACAGCCTCAGAGACGATGTTCTGTCTGGTGTGTTGCACTTGATAAGACTTGGAAAAAGAAGCTTCAATAGGGATAGAACGTATCTTATTTGATCACCACTCCCTTTTATCTTTTCATATTAAAATTTTTTATTTGAAGAAAAGTCATTAGTTAAGTCAATTTTGACCACAATTAATTTTTAACTGGAAGAGTTCAACCAAAGTGGCTTGGAATTTCAGCTCCAATTTTGAGAGTAAGACTCTGGAACTCTAAACCACAAATACACAATTGCTTAATTGCTTTCCCCTCTGGGAATTTTCGGGAACCTGAATTCTGATTCATTAGGTTTACCTGTATGATTTTTTTTTAAGTCCAAATGATTTATGACAAAAAGCATAAAATGCCCCACGCTTTTTCGTTATCCTCCCAAACTGAAATAACTGATGATACAGACTGGATTTGTCACTAATGGTAAGCAGTTGCTCAATTGCTTGCAGTTTATAGTTTATGGAATTTTTTACTTGGTCATATGTGGTCTCATCCTTCCTGGAATACATTGTTTTTTGTTTTTGTGATTTAAATATATAGCAGTTGTTAATGTTCTCTTTTCATTAAAAAGAAAAAGTGTAAATCCAATTTCTGTATCACACTGACAGGCAATGTAATTTTGGAAAAAGCTGACATACAAAAATTATTTGAAAATGAAGAAAAAGACATAATGTTTGAACTATGGATCTAATTTCCAATATATTTTTATTCACTTGTTGAATAGATATAAAACCATCATAGAGACATTTTTTGTTGAGTACAGTTATCTACCATTCTGTATTTAAATATGACTTTGTAGGACTTACATGTTTAAGTAGGAGAGAGAGCACACTCAACTGGATATTAAATATCTCCACTGTGAAGTATGTGTTGTGAAATCTGATGATCGTGGGCTGCATAAACGTAAGGATTGGAAAATAACGCGTTCTCATATGCAATCGTGATTTATTCATAATCATGAAAATTAAATGCTTATGCAGTTTGGGTTAATGAGTTAAAGCTTACGTTATCTGTAATGCATGTGTCTAGGCAGTGCCATTACCACTTAAAGGAATTTGTACTTCTTGACAATAATCTTTGTATTGATTCCATTTCAGTGAATGGAAAAAGAAGAGTTTCCATATTCCATTTATTGATATCAGTGCTTGAAAAGAAAATATTAACATTGTTTTTGGTTGTTTATTAACTAATTTGAGAGATCTTTATTATCTGTAATATAATAGAGAAATGTATTAAGAACTCTAAGATACTCTATAGTTTTGTGAGGTAACTTGATCCATATTCTGTCATAGTATAAACACATAAAGAATTAATGTTTTAGCAAAGTGATAAGATCTTGTTTTTAATGATTGTTTTAAAATGATTATTCATAAATAGTTTGTCAAAGTTTATTCAGTTTATAAGTTTGAGTGTGCTTGATTTTGCTGGTCTTTATACCCAGGATCTGGAAATAAGTTCTTTTCTGTCTGCTAGCTTTATTATTACCAGTGTTTCATTATTCATGGTTAGAATTTTTAAAATGAGGATTGCAACATAACAGGAAGTAAAAGAAAATTATACCCAGCCATTTTCTCTTTAGTTCTTGCTATTAGTGATTGGAACTTTGGGAACAATAGTGTTAATAAAAGATGACTGGATTATTTTCCCTTGCTAATTACTGAGATATTTGGTTCTATCTAATCATAACATTAAACATAGAACAAGGCCACCTGGGTGGCTCAGTTGGTTAAGCATCCGACTTTTGATTTCAGACCAGGTCATGAGCTCACAGTCCTGAGGGTCGTTAGATCAGTCCCCACATCGGGCTCTGTGCTAGGCTGGGCCTGTAGCCTGCTGAAGATTCTCTCTCCCTCTCCCTTTGCCCCTCGCTTGTTTGTTTGCACGCATGTGCTCTCATGCGCGCTCTCTCTCTGTCTCAAACAAACAAACAAACGTAAAACATTTGTAGTTTTTTGTATAGTTCTCAAGCCCCCAAACTTGAGAGTGTTTAACTGAAAGACTGGTTAGTTGGACCAGGCAATGCAGATTTTGACTTAGTAAATCTGATATGGGGATCAGAAATCTCCATTTTAAACAGTCATCTTGGGGATTTTAAGACAGAGCCAAAAAGAGATTGGTGTGTGCAATCTCTTTTTGAGGATTATTTTTCTCATTTATTTTTTTATTGTTTATTTTTTGAGAGAGAGAGAGAACAAGCAGGGGAGGGGCATAAGGAGACAGGTTCAGAAGCAGGCTCTGTGCTATCAGGCGCCAATATGGGGCTCAAACTCAGGAACTGTAAGAGCATGACGTGAGCCGAAGTAGGATGCTTACCTGAGCCACCCAGGGACCCCTATTTTTCTCATTTTAGAGAAATTTATTTGACTTCTGACAGTCTTTTAAAGGGCAGAGAGTACATCGTAAAATCATAAAATGGATCTTTTGAAAGTGCGAACAAATATATATTGAATATGTATTAAACTAGGCATTAGTGATTTTACTTAAAGGCAAAGTAGAAGTTTGTTAGAGTAGTGTTATATCATTACATACCCACCCTTCGCTTGCTAGAGTATATAGTATAAGCAATAAATGATAATTCTTTTGGAGGTCTCCAGCAGTATTCTTCCTTTTAAGACAGATATGTTAAATAATTTTTTTAAGAGGTAATTGTTTTTCAGCATCAGATTTCCTTCTGTGTGCATGGCATGCATCATTTATCCATTTTCTTAGGGAACTTAAGGTCAATTTTACATAAATTGCTAGGAATAGTAAAAGTTTGGCCTAGCTCTGTGTGGTTCATGAAAGCTTGTCTACAAACACTGGTGTATTTCTTGACTGTTTATGTCTTTTTCTAAGTTTTTCTTTTGTTTTTTATTGGTGTATTTTTATGAAGGAGCATTAGCTTTTTGAAAAACAATGAATAGAATGTTCTTAACTTTTTTCTCTTTCTGCTCTTTTAAAATTAGGAATCAAGTACTGGAAATGTTTGATCATGCTTATGGTAACTATATGGTAAGTAGAAGGCTTATCTTGACCACCATTCATGTGAGCAGACGGTTCTACCAGCATAGTCACCTGGGAATTTTGAAACCTGAATTAATAGCACATTATTTTAAAAAACAGTGCAAGTGTGGGCTAATAGAGCATTCCTGATAATTGGTTCTTCGAGGACCAGTTTATTAAATGGGTAAAAATTGAATTAGATTATGAAACTGTATTTAAGTTGTTTCCTTTGGTGCTATCAACAATGTTTATTGAGTGGTTTATATAGCTAGATATTGTGGATGTACATGAATAAGATGTTATCTCTGGTCTTCAGCGAAATTATTCTCTTAATTAAAAAAATATTTACACTATTACTTTATTACTCTATGAAGAAAACCGTTGCCTAAAAGGGACAAAATATGACCTGGTTTCTGTCCAAATTATGTCCTCATAGTGGTCTTTGATTTGAATATAGTTTGCTTTCTAGATATGCTGATCTGTACTGTTGTAAAATATCTTAGTGTTCACTGGGGATGAAATAGTTTCAGTTTTCCAAGATGAAAAAGTTACGGAGATCTGTTACTCAACAGTGAATATACTTAATGCTACTGAACTTAAAAAATGGTAAAAATGGTAAATTTTATGTTACCTTTTTTATTTTTATTTTTATTTTTATTATTATTTTTTTTTACCACAATTAAAAGTTTAATACCGGGGTGCCTGGGTTGGTTTAGCATATAACTCTTGATTTCAACTCGGGTCATCATCCCAGCGTTGTGGGATAGAGCCCTGTGTCAGGCTCTGCACTGAGCATGGAGCCTACTTAAGATTCTGCCCCCCTCTCCTGCTCATGCTCGCTCGCTCGCGTGCTCTGTCTTAAAAAAGGAAACAATCCCACATAGTACAAGGGAGCCTTAGATTCTTAGATTCCAGGAAAAAAAATGTTTAATTTCTAAAAAGATGAACTAGCAGTGCAAATTTTAGAGTTCAAAGAAAATTTTCCAGGTAAATGTGTATAATTTTGAAGAGTAATCAAGTTATTCTGAGAATACTTATGACTTTGTTTTTACATTTTAAAATATGCCAGCAGATTTTCTTTTATCATGAGGGCCTATAATCTATAGTTGGGAAAAGCTTGGCAAAGAATTCTTTTTGATTCTGCTTCAAGTATTTTTCAACTGATAATGTGAATCCATTTTTTCATTATATATTACTCAAATATCTTCATATATTAACATCTTTATAAACATCTAAGTACATATACACTTTATGCATTTTTGTATTGTTTAAACATGTTTTATATTTGATAATTCTTGTTCTTTTTATAGTGCACATTCTTAAGAGTCTATATTGAGTTCTTAATAAATGTTTTTAGAAAATAATGGTAATGAAGTTTGGGGTATTTTTAGCCATATTGAAAACACAGTTTTAAATTCATATCTAAAGATCTTGGCCATTTCCTTAATATTTCTTTCAAAATTATTTCTAATTATGCTATTTGGGCCAAGCATAATTTAACAAATCTAGGCTAATAGTTTTGAGGTGGTCAAGTGGATCCATGCTATACCCTCAAACCTTAGTCATCTCATAAATGCATACTTTTGGTTCCAAAGTTGAATAGCTGAATCAATTCAGTACATTTCTTTTTTAGAGTTTTTTTAAAAAATGTTTATGTTTGAGAGAGAGAGAGCGAGCAGAGTGTGAGCAGGGTAGGGGCAGAGAGAGAGAGGGAGACACAGAATCTGAAGCAGGTTCCAGGCTCTGAGCTGTCAGCACACAGCCCTATGTGGGACTCGAACCCATGAACCGTGAGATCATGACCTGAATAGAAGTCCGACTGAGCCACCTGGGTGCCCCAGTTTAGTGCATTTCACTGTGAGGAGGATCCTGTCTTTGTAAAGTACAGTATCTTTAATGTCTCTTATTTGGTAAACAGCAGAAAGTTTTATCAATACATTTTTTTCCTATTATAGAACGTACTTAGTAAATGGGTTTTGACAAAGCAGACACTGAGAACAGCTCTCAGAGGACTTCCTGGTCCAGTTCCTATTTATTGGAATTGTATATACCTACCTATTAGATCTTTATAAGGAAGAGAGATTTCAACCCCAAAGATTGGGAACTCCTGGAATTAACGCTCTCCTCCATTTTTCCAGTGGATCCACACCCATCTGCAATCCACCGCAATAGATATTTTTATTTTTTATTTATTTTTTAAAATTTATTTTTAAGTTTATTTATTTCAAGAGAGACAGAGAGTGAGCAGGGGAGGGACAGAGAAAGAGGGAGGGAGAGTTCCTAAGCAGGGATCCAAGCCCGATGTGAGGCTTGAACTCACGAACTGTGACATCATGACCTGAGCCAAAACCAAGAGTCGACACTTAACCAACTGAGTCACCCAGGTGCCCCTGCAATAGATATTTTTAAACATTCAACTCTTTTACATTAGTGACTCTCGTAATATACTTAATGCTACACTCAGTTTATGTGAAGTTTGTAACACAAGATTTAGTCTAGAATTCTCACTTCCCCTTTTCAAGTTCTGAGCTAACCTGAAACAGTTCTAAAATATTAAACAGATACCAGGTGCGCTGTATTTGTTATTTGAAGTCAGTTGAAAATTTTTTCCAGTTACTGTACTCAGAAATAGTGTTAGTTTGCTGTAGAGCAAAAGCGTATAGGTTTTGGAATTAGATGGGTTTGAGTTCTAATTCTTTCCTGGCTATTTAATTGTTGGGACCCTAAACAGATCATTTAACCCTCTGAGCAATATCTTCCTATGTAGCCTGTAGGATGCTTGAGAACAGGGATCATTTTAATATTAATATTTATGATTAATATAACTAATATGATTTTAATGAATTTTTAATAAATTCATCTTTTATATATCTTGTGCTTAAAATCATGCCTGGTACACAAATGCTTATTTTTTTTTTTTTAAAGAACTGAGTTGTATTCTTATGAAGATGGAACCAAAAAGTGTTTTTTTAATTTGATTATTATGATATATCTTTGCCTCGTAAATTCAGAGAAATCATTTAACACACTTCGTTAAAGATAGAAGTTTATGGTGAATTTGGGGATCTAGAAGTTTACTTCTTTTGTTGTAGTTGGTTGCCTACTATGCTGAAATGTAAAATGCCTGGCACATAGTGGACTGTTAATAAATGTTGAAAGCTTTTCATTTCTCACTAGTCCTTCTTAATATTACTCTCCATTCTAATGTACATTTAGAGCCATTCCTTTTAACTTTTCTTAGTTCCTAGGAAAACAGTAGTGTTTTCCAAAGACTACAATATAAAGAGCAGGTGAGAAGTCTGGAAATGGGACAGGACACCCTGAGGTAGCTGTGTCACCTACACACACGCTGGGCTGCAATGAGAAAGTTAACTAATCCCCCTGAGCCTGTTTCCTCATCTCTCTACAATGGTTTTTGCCTGCCCCACACTGCTGTTTTACAAGTGCCTCATTCCAGTGCATAGAACTAGTGTCAGGCAAATAGGAAGCACTGTATAAGAGTATACTGCTACTGTTACTAGTACTATCATTATCCATTCTCTGCCTGAGATTGAAGTTGCTCTCCTAAACTTCATCTAGGCTCTAAACTCGTTCCTCAGATTGTGCATAGAACTTCTTTAAGACACACATTCTTCTCTGTTCTAGGCATGTACTCTTTGACCTTATTTTTTTTCCCTTCCTTGTTTTTGTTTTTGGATTCCCCAAGTTCTGCAAATGTTATTTTCAATTACAATGCCCCACCAGCTTTAGGTAGGGCAGTACAACTCTGCCATTCTTTGTTACCTCCAGGCATTTTCTGATTTTAAGTATCTTAAAACCAAAATATTTTATCAATATTGGTTTAAATATTAACATAACTATATTTAACATATCTCTAGCTCTGATCAGACTGCAGTTTATCCACAGTAAATTGCACAGATGGCTTTCTTTTCCCCCCAAATAACATGAAATTTGATGTTTGTTTTGTTCTTATGTGGCCTTATTTAACCTCAGACCATAGCCACTTTAACACTTCTGTTAGTATGTTTTTAGTAATTGTGCTGAGGTTAGTTTGCAGATTAAGTTAGACGACAAAATGACATGTATTTAGGCCACCAAATGCAGAACTGTTTTGGATCTGAGCTCTTTGACCTGATATTTGCCTCCACTGTTTTTCCTGTTACTGTAGACAACGCAAACTGTTACAAGCCGTAAACAAAACAAACCAAAACAAAAAAACTGTACTTCGGCAGAGCCCTAAACATTACAAATAAACTTTAAAAGAGTTGGTAAGCACAGTTTCTTGTACTTTATGGAATCATACCTAATAACCACTTTTAGGCTTGATTTTGTGAGAGCACAATTCAAAGAAACAGTGGGTTAGTCCATATCATTCAAACGGAAGGAACTGTTTTAAAATGTAACTTCCTTAGAGATTTCTAGATTTATGTAAGTTTTCTTAGAATTACCTTTTTTTCCCTAATATTACTTTCTTTAAACATTTGTATTGTAAAAAATGTCATAAAATTTACCATATTAACCATTTTTAAGTGAACTTTCTGTGGCATGAAGTACATTCACCATGTTGTGCAACATCAGTCCCCCTCTCCAGAATGTCTTCATTCATGTTCCACATAGGGAACTCTGTACCTGATGTTTTCTTTTTGATAGTTTGCTCATCAAAAAGAGTAATTCTGTAAATTATATACTTCTTAAAAAGCAGCACTAATGGCTGGGAGGAAGGAAGTTAGGAGCTTAAATGGGCCTTTTTTGTGTATAGAGGAGTGTGGGACTACCTTTTTGTTAACCAGTGTTCCTTGGTCTGTACTTTTAGAGCATCCTAAAACTCTGCTAAAATGACATAAATTCTGTACTATTCTCTTGTGATATTTTATCATCACACTCTGATACTATGTATAGGACTTTAACTCTGTAGACCACAGGTTTTTCTTGTTTGTTTAATTAGGTATAGTTTATAGACAAAAATCTTTAAGGGCACAATTCTGAGTTTTGACAGTTGTATACATTTGTTTAATGACCACCACAGTCAGGACATATGACATTTTGGTCACAAAGCTTCCTCATGCTCATTAGCAGTGAGTTCCTTTTCCACACTTCTGACCTCTGGCAACCACTGTCATCTGCTTTCCGCACGACAGTTTTTCCTCTTTAGGAGTGCATATAAATGGCATCATATAGTATATAGTCTTTTGATTCAGATTATTTTGTTTAACATGATGCTTTTGAGATTTTATCCATGTTGTTGGACATACTGTAGTTCCTATTTCTTGCTTAGTAGTATTCAGTTAATTTGATACAACACATTTGTTTATCCATTCACCAGTTGCTAAGTATTTGGCTTGTTTCTGGTGTTTGCCTACTATTAAAAAGACTGCTGTGAAAATTTGCTGTGCATGCAAATTTTTATGTGGACATATATTTTCATACATTCCCCAACTAGGAATGGGATTGGTAGGTTATATGATAAGGATACGTTTGACTTGATAAGAACTGCAGGGGCGCCTGGGTAGTTCATTTGGTTAAGCATCCAGCTCTTGCTTTCGGTTCAGGTCGTGATCTCTTGGTTTGTGAGTTCGAGCCCTGTGTCAGGCTCTGTGCTGACAGTGCAGAGCCTGCTTAGGATTCTCTGTCTCCCTCTCTCTTTGCCCCTCCCCTGCTCGCACTCTGGTCTCTCTCTCCCTCCCTCCCTCCCTCCCTCTCTCTCTCTCTCTCTCTCTCTCAAAAATAAAATAAACTTAAAAAAAAAAAAACTATAGAACTTCCCTAAAGTGTTTGTAATATTTTGTATTCCCCACCAGCAATGTATAAACATTTCCACATCTTCTTCACTACTTCGTATTTTCAGTCTTTTTAATTTTAGCCATTCTCATGGACATGTAGTGGTATTTTGTTGTGATTTTAATTTGACTTTTCCTGATAATCAGTGATGTTGAAAATCTTCCTATGTGCTTAGTGTATCTTTTTTTAGTGAATCCTCTGTTCATATCTCTTGTCTGTTTTAAAATCAAGTCCTTTGTCCTGTTATTGCTGAGTCATAAGAGTTATATATTCTGGATATCACTCCTTTCTCACATATATTACATATCACAGATACTTTCTCCCTATCTGTGCTTTGCCTTTTTATTTTCTTAACTATGCCTTTTGAAGGGCAAATGTTTTCAATTGTGATCAGTTTTCTTTTTTCTGTTACATACTACCTAAAAAATATTTGCCTAGCCCAGGGTCACAAAGAGTTTATTGTTTTCTTTTAGGTGATTTATAATTTTAGCCTGTTCATTTAGATCCATCACTCATTTTGAGTTAATGTTTATATATAGAATGAGGTAAAGGTAGATTTATATTTTTTTCTATGTGGATATCCAATTATTCCAGCACTATTTGTTGAAAAGAATATCCTTTTATCACAGAATTATTTTGATATCTGTACAAAATTAGTTAACCATATATGCATGTATTTTTTCCCATTGATCTGAATATCTATTTTTATACTAATATCACACTGTTATAAGTGTGATATTAAGTTGTGAAATCAGGCGGTATAAGTCTTTTAGCTTTGTTCTTTTTCAAAATCGTTTTGGGTATTCTAGATTCTTTGCATTTCTGTATAGATTTGTAGCATCATATTGTCAATTTCTACAGAACGCTATTGAGAGATTGATTGGGATTATGTTGAATCTATGGCTCAATTTAAGGAGTTTGATTTAATATTGAGCCTTCTCTTCCACAAACATGGTGTCCATGTCCATTTATTTTGGTCTTATTTAATGTCAACAATCTTTTATAGTTTTTGGTATTATACATCTTTTGTTAAATTTATTATATATATATTTCATATGTTGATGGTTTGTAAGTTGTAGTTTTTCAGATTTGTTTGTCCAGTTGTCCATTGATGTTATTCAGAAACACAGTAACTTTTTGTCTGTTGATCTTAAATCCTGCAACCTTGCTAAACTCACTTGTTATTTGTAGTAGTTTTTTTTTTTTTTTTTTTTGGTAGATTCCTTAGGATTTTCCACATTGTCCGCCACATCATCTGCAAACAAAGAGACTTTACTTCTTTCCTTCTAATCTATGTGCCTTTTGTTTCTCATTACTATTACAATGGCTAGAACTTCTAGTATTTTGAAAAGAAGTAGTAAGGTCTTTTGCCTTCATCCTAATATTAGGGAGAAAGCAGTTAACCTTCACTATTAAGTATGATGTTAGCTGTTGGTTTTTCATAGATGTCCTATAATAGGTTGAGGCAGTTTCTTCTTATTTCTGATTTACTGAGAGTTTTCATCATTATGGAATATTGAATTTTGTCAATTGCTTTTTCTAAATCTGTTGATACAATCTCCCTAAAAAATCTGTTAGTAGTGGGACTTTAATTATAACATTATTTATCATGTATCCATTTCATATAATTTATTTATTGAAAACTTTTTTTTCCCTCATTTAAATTTGAGTACACACTTTATCCTAACATGCTACTCTGTAGAGATTAAGTCTTAATGAGACAGGTGCATTTTTGTTGTTACTTGTTTCTCCTCAGTGCTGAGAAACATTTCATAAAGTACACTCTGTAAAGAGACAACAAATGTTCAATGTAGGAAGTAAGTCTGATAGTTTAATAATTTAGCTAAGTGAAATCCTAAATACTTGAAAAATGGTTTGATAAGTGAATGTAGTGAACAAAGGGAATGGGAAAATTTGGGGTGAAAGAGAACTGATAAACTTATACAGTTTAAGCAGTAATTAGTGTATGCTGTCAATATGTGGTAGATGGTTTATTAAATATCAGTTTGTTTTTTGAGGAGGAATATCTTATCTGCCTAAAGGAGGGAATTATTTAACAAGAAGGATATGGAATACAATATTTAAAAATATGTAAAACTTTGGAAATTAAATAGATTTGATATTTTTAATAACTCACTTTTATAAATAATGCCTTTGATGTTTTTGGGAAAATACAGTCTCCCCTTTGCCTAACTTTTAGAATTGGTTTGACTAAAAGGTCAGTGTTTGATGCTGCTTTGACTTGAGTATTTTAGAGCAGAGTTCTATCACCTCACTGCTCTCATAAATTTAAAATCTGATGTGGAGAGTCTACTCTCTTTTGTTTTCTGTATTTGCTCTTGCTTTTAGCTAGGCACATGCTCTACTTAATTTGTGTAAGACTCTTTTCTCACCTGAGTTTTATTGCTGAGTGATAATCATTAAATGTGGTTCTGAGTCATAGCAGTACGAATTACTTATCCCTTGTTCTGGCAATATATTGTGAAGAGAAAATATTCCTGTACCTCAAATAGACAGGATGTTTGAAGTGTAATCATGGCTGTTTATTTGCCACGTATGCACTGCTCTGGATTTACGCAAACCAACTGTAGTTCACTTTGTGGTCAGCCCAAAGAAAAGGCTGTGGTTTTGTTTTTATCCTTAATCTTGAAATAGGGGGGCTTAAAGTATTTTTACATCTGGCTCAAAGCTCCCTAATTTGATTATTCTGTTTGTAATTGCTATTAATATTTTTCTTATCTAGATTAGCCTAGGGTTTGAGTTTCATATTTAATTTCAAACAGAGGTGTTTGTGCATGTGTGTGTTTTTGTGAAACCCTAAAAATAGTAGTATGAAGCTGTCTAAGCGGTGGTTTAGGTAGTAAGGAACTCTTTACAATTATCATTTGAATGATCTCTTACAAAGTTTCAAAATGCATCAGCAAGTTGAAAAAGATACCACTTTTTTTGAGTTACTTCTAATTGTTTATATGAGCTAAATATGAAAGTTAAGTAATAAAAAATAGGATGCATTCTGGGAAATCATAGTTCGGTTGGGATCAATACTGAAAAAGTTAGGAGCTTAACATGTTAAAAGACTTATAAAAATTATTAGGAATTTATGCTAAAAATTTTATGTAATATTAAAATTATAATATGTTCAATTCAGAATTTAGTAGCCACATGTGGATTCTAATTATAGTACAAGCAGTTGTTGTCTGGAATCTTTTCCTCAGGAAATGAATCATTATGGAACACTGAACTTTTAAATACCTGAAGGGTTGCAGTCTTCAGTGCTTTTTGTATTCCTTAGCCTACTTTATTATTATTTTTTTGTCCTTCCTTTTCTGTTTGCCCATTGTTTAGTGTCCCTGTCCTTTATTCTTTTTTTCTGCTGCTATGGGTTTGGAATATAGATAACTGAGTTTAGTGAGAGACAGTAGGATAGAGTTGGACATGGCATTGCGAGTATTTCTGCTGAACTTCAAGAATTAAGAATCACAGGGGCATACAAGTATAGGATGTACAAGGCATTCAAAAAAGGATCAGACTAGTCTCAGAAACTTTACCATAGCCATACCCAATGCAAGAAGGTTGTGGAACAGTATCCTCAGATTTCTGAAGGAAGGAAAATACATCTCAAGCATTTTACAAACATTTTATTTTTCAAACAAACAAAACCTACCTGAGGACAAGTCCAGGCAACTAACAGCTGAATCAAAATAAAAAGTCAGGAATGGCAAAGCCCTGGAAAAATAGTGTGTGTTGACTCTACTTAAGTAAAATTCTAATACTAGCAACTGTGAGTATTATGGTTCTAGACCAGAATAGAAATGTTACAAACCTTTTAAAATCTTTGTCAAAACATTTAAATTTTCGGGGCACCTGGGTGGCTCAGTCATTTAAGTGTCCAACTTCAGCTCAGGTCATGATCTCATGGTTTGTGAGTTCGAACGCCATTTCAGGCTCACTGCTGTCAGCATGGACCCTGCTTTGGATTTTGTGTCCCCCTCTCCCTCTGTCCCTTCCCTGCTCATGCCCTCTCTCTTAAAAATAAATAAACTGTTAAAAAAAAACATTTAAAATTCTCTTTCTGATGGTTATAAGTATACAGAGAAGATTTTAAAATAGCAAAACTAATATTCAAAATAATACTAGAGACTTTGCAAATTGAAGTGTTACTTCTTTGCAAAAACTTATTAAGTGAAGATTGAATAGTTCTTGCCTGGCTTGCTGTCATCTCATGGTGTAAAACCTAAAATAACAGAGCACTCGTCTTTTCTGTCCGTTGATGAATTGTCCCACTCTTTTCAAAAATTTGGATCCGTTTGAAAAATTTTACCCTTCACACTCTGTACCTTGAAATGCCTCTGGGAGTTTCTTTAATGGGAAGTGTTTTGCAGGTATCATTTCCCTTGTGACATCTTCACCCTTTATGTCGCAACTACTTTCTTTATCTTTGTAGATAATTAGGCCTTCACTCCTCTAGCTGTGTACCCGGAGTCTCTGGAGTGGTCTGTGTCCTCCACATTCCATGGTCAGCTGTGCTGTCCCCCATTTATGTTCAGTTCCAGTTGCACTTTCAGTGTCCTCATTTTTCATTTCTTTGCTGAACTTTCATCTTTGTTGGCTAATCTCCTTTTTGATTATCCATTTTTGTAAAATTGTCAAACTGTCGTGCACAATTACCACTGGCTGACAAGGAGACAACTGCACACTTGCTGTGCGTGAACTGAAAAACAGATACACGGTGATCAGATCACTGACAGACTTGGAAAGAAGTGATGCGGTTGATCACTGATCATGATGAGCATCTGTTACTTACATAGGGACTTGTGGATTGAAGAACTGGCGCTGAAGTTTGTACTGTATGCACTTATTTGCAGTTAATACACAGTGCTAACTGAAGTTTGAACCGTGTTGAGGGTTTATTTAAATAAATTACAGAAACTTGTATATAGTGAAAGCAAAGACCGCCTATAATAACATAATTGACAAAAATCCTAAAATGAGTGGGGAACAGTATGAGTGTATTAATCCTAGTATTTTTGGCCGGGAATCAGTAAATACTGTCTGAAGTTGAAATATATAAGCATAGTAATTCTAACTTCTAAATGGTAATCATATCATTAAGTTTAGAGGAATCTTTTAGGGACTCTCCCTTAGAGAAGAAAATATAAAGTTTAGCAGGGCTTTCTGATTTCTGTCCTTTTCTGCTAAGACCTGTAGCCATGAGGTAGGGATGTGCCAGTCTAGTTTCACTGAAGCATCTATCCAACTTAAAGAACCTACTTCCCTGGCTTATGGCCATGTGTGCAGAGCCAGTACCATCAACTCCCACAGCCTTTGGGCATTAACACAATTCCCACTAAAGCCTGTCTTTATTTCTAATGCCGATGTTGTGGTCACTGCAGCTTCATTGTCTGCATCCCATTATTCACTTTTGGTACTTGAGAGTTTCTTTTCTTGTCCTCAAGCGTAGCTATGTATTTAACATGAGTTAGGGGTGCCTGAGTGGCTTAGCCGGTTGAGCGTTTGACTCTTTGATTTTGCTCAGGTCACGATCTCGCAGTTTGTGGGTTCGGGCCCCACATCTGGCTCTGTGCTGAAAGTGCAGAGCCAGCTTAAGATTCTCTCTCTCCTCCTCTCTCTGCCCCTCCCCTTCTCAGGCTCTCTCTCTGTCTCTTTCAAATAAATAAATAATAAATAAATAAAATAATTTAACACAGCATTTCTGTGTGGTTGTAATGATAAGAGGGAAGATTTTTTGCATATGCTTTATTATCATCTGGATTAGAACTACCCTGTCATGGTCATTCTTTAAAAAAAAAAAAAAAAAAAGAAATTCCACTCAATAATATCCCAAACTATAAAATTCCTATTAATAATAATTAAGAAATGGTTGAGACCTATAGAAGAAAACTAAATTCATAAAAGAAGATCTGAATTAATGTAGTGATATAGTACATTCCTAGATGGGAAGACTCATTTGGTAATGATATCAATTCTCTTCAAATTAGGCTCTTCCAGTTAAAATTTCAGTGGAGTTTTAAGGAAAATTGAAAGTTATCCAGAAGAGTAAATTTGAAAAGGTAGTTAAGAAAATTTTGAAGAAAAATAATTTGGGGGGAGTAAATTGCTATACTAAGTTGCAAGGTATGGTGCAAAGATAAAATAATGAAGATAATGGTTTGGAGCAAGAAATAGATCTGTAGGGCAGTAGAGGTAGGAAATAGGCCTGTCAAGCAAATTGGTCTGTAGAACAAAATTGAGGCTACATGAGAAACGTGTGTAGACAATTTTGAACTAATAAATCTGTATTTCAAGCAATTAGGGAGAGGATGGATTGTTTAAAAAGCAGCATTTAGAAAATTAGTTATTTTGGGGGACAAATAGAGTTACATCCCTATTATACATCATAAAGAAAATTAGATTCCAGATGGAGTCAATCTCTAGACAAAAAAACAGTAAGTACTGTTTTCAGAGGCTCAAGATAGCCTTCTTAACCATGCCTGAAATCTAGAAACCATAAAGGAAGAGGTTGATAGTTAATTATGTATTGAAAGCTTAAAGTAAAAGCACCAAAACAAAGTTAAAAGCCAAACAGAAGACAGGAGAAATATATTTACTATATATAGCAAACATAATGTATAGGGAGTGTCTTGGCCAATAAGACAGCCAATAGAAAATGGACAAAAAGTATAAACATTTCAAAAAAACAGCAATGACAAATACAAAAAAAATGTTTATCCTCTTTAATAACAAAGCTTGAGATACCATTTTTTATTCAGGAGATTTGCAAAATATAAGTCATTGATCATCTCCTATGTTAGAGTATTGTACGAATGTAAATTAGTGTCTTCAGTTTGATAGCTATCAAAAATTAAATATTCATACCTTTGACCCATTGAGTCTATTTGTAGGGATTTAATCTATAGAAATAAAGGCCTATGTGCAAAAGATATATACATAGAGATGTTTATTGTAGCATTGTTTATATATAGTGAAAAATTGAATCCAACCTTTATGTTCCTCAATAGAGGAATAAATAAATAAATTTTAGTGTATCCATACTTTGGAATATTGTGAGGTCCTATGAAAGGTAATAGGCTCTGGATTCAGGTTGCCAGGTTGGAATTCTGGATTCACCATTTACTAGTTGCGTGTCTGAGTTTACTTAGCTTTTCTGGGCTTCAATTTTCTCATCTGTGAAATGGATAATTGAATTTGTTTCAGAGGGCTGTGTGATAATTAAATGAACTAAACTGCACATAACAGTGCTTAGAACATAAGTACTCAGTATTATTAGTTAATATTAAGTGATCACTTTGCAGTTACTAAAAGAACAAACAAAACCCCATAAAATTCTAGCATGGAAAAACTGTATTGTGATTTAAGGAAACAAATTTTAGAGCAGTGTGTGCATATGACATGAGCAACTACTTGTAAATAAAATGTAAATTAAATATGTGCATATATTTTAATGTATGTGAGTACATTTGGAAGCATAAATGCCTGTCTTACTGGGGAATGAGATTAGGTGGAACAAAAGCAGATTATCAGATTTTTAAGGAAATAATGTTTTAGTATGGTTTTTTTTCCAAGCATGTATTACATTTATAACTAAAGTTTTTTTAAAAAGATTCCATAGACTGTAAGGATAGTAGGACTTCCAACTTTTATTTTACCTTTGTTTTTTTTAATAACTGCGAGAAGGTTGTGTCCTCTGGGTCATGTTTGCTTTCTCTTATTTTTCTCAGTGACTCACTAAAATTTTCCTTGTAGGAACATGCTTACCCAGCTGATGAACTCATGCCTTTAACCTGCAGAGGTCGTGTTAGAGGCCAGGAGCCAAGTCGGGGTGACGTTGATGACGCCTTGGGAAAGTGAGCATTAATTAACAACCCAGTGGGTGGCGTGGCACTTCCGGGTTCCTGGGTCTCAGACTTCCTAGATGTAGCTTATAGTTATATTTCTGGGGATTGGTTAAATTTTAAGGACTGCTCTAAGTATTAACGTTGAACTCTTCTATTTCCTTCTGTTATCTTTTATAAAAATTCAGTTTACCTCTTAGATCAGTGAAAGGATGTTTGTTAAGTTGAATATAACTTTTCAAATATATATAAAGTCTACACATTATAAGGTGTTGATGCTTTAATGTTTTCATTTGCTTTTAAAAGTTCATATTTCTCTTCATTTTGAAAGATATGTAGATGCACTGAACATTAAAATGTAATGTTAAGTCTTTTCAGGTGCCTTTATGCTTTTTTATAAGTTACATTGTACTATAGATGATTGGAATTACTAGCTAATAGAAACTACCAGTCAATAAGGCATAGATACATCTGCTATTACATTCATGGATAAAGCATGCAAAATTCTAATGGTTTGTGTCTCATTATACTTGTTTCTTAGATTTTCCTTGACACTGATTGATTCTTTGGACACTCTTGTGGTAGGTCGGATTCTTCTTGAATTTACTTATTTTATAAATTTCATAATATGCACACTCAAATGAATACGGTCATTACAGTAATGATATGTAAGTCTGAAGTAGAAGTTTTCAGAATTTAAGGTGTTCCAATCCTTGCTTCTAAGTAGATCTTTCACACTATTGAGTTATTTCACATGAATGTCAAATGAAATTATGTAGAAATCACGGAGATAAATAATTTATAGATATGTCAGCTTATGTGATGGCACTTTTAATCAGGGGGGTTGCTTCCCTTTATACAAAGAGATTGAGAAAATACCATTGATCTGTTGTTCCAGAATAGCATACCACAGTGATACTGAAATTGTTAAATTAGAATTCTTATGTTCATTTTGAAAAATTAATTTTTTCCCAGCAGTGATTTTTAGCATTAAGTGATCACTTCTTGGCAGTCCTTTTCAACCTCACGGGATACAAAATCATTTTAATTAATTCTGGTTGGCGATGGTCTGTTACGGTAGAGGGGAAAGATTGAGTTCTAGGTGTAATGATTTCTAAATACAGTATCTTTCTAGTTTTCTACTTTTAGACCACTTACAGTGTAAAAGTAGGCTTGTTTCAGGATTTTCCTTAACACATAATTCTCAACTCTGAGGTAATATCTCAAGTACTGATTAATATTTTAAAAACAAAACAAAAAAATCTTTGGGGTGGCAGACATTTTTCAGAACCAAGCTTTTCTTCTACTTTGTTCTTTCACTAGGCATTTTCTTTTTCCTCTGCCTCTGCCTCTCCCCCCTCTCTTTCACTTCCCTTTCACTTCCCCCCTTCTATATCCTGGGAGGCACAAATTACCACCCTGGGAGAAATTAAGAGGTGTCATTTATTTGTAACTGTAGCTGGGCTATAGTCCTTGAATGTACCTTGATTGACATGGGGGAGTGAGTGAAGAGCAGGAGCCGTGTGTTAGGAAAGACTATGGGTGAACTCATTTGGTTCTCATTCTGTCAGCTTTATCTTTCCCTGTGGCAAGTTCCGCATCATCTCTCTGTAAGCTCTTAGTTGATTTTTCTTGAACATGGATCTCAGATATTGTATGCTTTAAAAATTTTTTTTATCAGAAATGAAGGAAGAAAGGTGGTTTCAGTCTGTGTAACTTTCCCATATTTAGAAATCTCTTGACTTCTAATTGAGTGGCCATTAATTATTACCAAGGTAATATCTTTCAGGTTATACCAATTATATACTTTAGCATTGGTTCTCAATATATCCCAGCAGCAGCAGCAGCAGCAGCAGCAACATCACCTGACAATTTGTTAGAAATGCAAAATTCTAGCGCCTTATCCCAGACACACTAAATCAAAGTCTGGGAGTGAGGCCCAGTAGTCTGTTTTTTAACAAGCTCCCAGATGATTCTAATGTAGCTAAAGTTTGAGAAATATTGGATACTGATGCAGTGCTTTTTAAACTCCAACATACTACAAAGTCACCTGGGGATCTTGCTCATATGCAGATTCTGATCCAGTAGACTGAAGATAGGGCCCAAGAATCTGTGTTTCTAATAAGCTGCCACTTGGTGGTGCTGCTATTGCTGGTTAGCAGACCATACTTTCGGTATAAACTTGAGTTCTGGCTCCTTGTGGCTGTACTGATATATGTGACCTTGGCCAAATTATTTAACTTCTCTGGGTTCCTGTTTTCACCTCAGAAGGGCCTAGAATAGGTATTTAAGTTTCCTATTAACTATAAGGGATTATTTCTTACTGATCTTTGATCAGATTCAGATAAGTAACTCCTATTTGTTGAAGCTATCCTCAAGAAGCTTTAAGAAGGAAGATTAAGTCTTACAAACATTTAAAAATGATACTTTATAAACTCTTTAAATTTTAGTATTTTCAGGTGGAAATAACCTAAGTGACTTATTATATATCATAACTTTGTGACACTATTTTAAACATTTTCTTTTTAATTTAAACAGAAGAATTAAAGTAGTTAGAAAGTTTTTCCCTACATTTAAAAGGAGTGCTTTCTTGTACACTTTATCAATACATGTATTAATATTTCTAATTTACTTTGCCTTTACTTCGTGATTATTTTGTGATCGATTTATTTGAAAATATTAATAGAACATATCACATATGACAGTGCATAAAACTCTATTTTTATTTTGGTCATACCATAATATGTTAAGTAAAATTTCTGTTGTCCTAGTTTGATCTTTAAATTTAACCTGTTCTTAATTCTAGCCATCTAGTTTTTATTGATGTAATGAAGCCAAGAACTGAAACTTTAAATTTATCGTTAAATTTTACATTACCATGAAATCTATAGAAAGAAAGATATCGAAACAAATTAAAGATGATAGGGGAAAGGAAGAGACCTGAATTCATCATTAAGCTAGGAGCTTAAAAGGTCATCAACTAGGGGTGTATGGGTGGCTCATTCAGTTAAGCATCTGACTCTTGATTTCAGCTCAGGTCATGATCCCTGGGTCTTGAGATCAAGCCCCTCATCGGGCTCAACATGGACTGCAGAGCTTGCTCAGGATTCTTTCTCTCCCTCTCTCTCTGCCTCTTCCCCACCCATGCCCTCAACGCTCTCTCTCTTAAAATAAATAAACTAAAAAAAAAAAAAAAGAAAAACCATCTCATCAACCAGTAGAGCATTTGGAATGAATTTTGTAACTAATTATGGATCAAGAGAACTTTTCACTTTTATTCTTCTTTGAAACAAATAACACTGGTCCAATTCATGGAAATAATTCTCAGAAGGTAGACTAAGGTTAGCGGAGGTTATTAAGAAGTGTATGTGTGGGTGAGTGAAACAGTTGTGTTTCATTCTAAATGTGATAAAGGTATGCATCTGCACTTGTTGGTTGCTGAATTTACTTGGACTTTGAGATTGACAAGGAAAAGCAGTCAGTTTAAAACCAGGCTTCATAGTATATTTTACTCAGGACTTACCCTAAATTTTACTTTTATTTGAATTTTAGTCAGTCTTATGGGATGTTTTATAGTTAAATTAGAATTTTTAGTGAAAGTATCAAATCAGGTGAAAAAGCACTAGAAAATATTATCGAACAAAAAGAGTAAACAATCAAGTGAAGGAAAAGTATTTTTAGTGAATCTAGGGTTTAAATACCACATAATTGTGCGCCTGTTACCAAACAGTCTATCACAATTGTAACTCAGGAAGCCAACAGCTAAGACCAGGCACACTGTCTTGACCAACAGCTCCCTCCTCGGGAATCCTGAGGGGGCCAGACAAATCAGAAACATAGCTCCTGGCTGGGTTTGCCAGCACTGGTGCCGAACAAGCTCTGATAAACTCTGAGAAGTCAGTAACTCAAGAGAGAGAGGTTTGGAAGAGAGAGATTTATTTTGGGTGCTGACAGCTGGGGGAGGTGTCAAGTGCAAGCCTTAACAACTGACTTCTTGGCAGGCAAGATGGACACCTAGAGTTTTATAAGGGGAGGTTGGGGAATGGGAGGGGTACATGCAGAAGAACAGGCAGAGAGCTTATGATCATGGGTGGGGGTGTCCGTGGGTGTTCAACTCATGATCATGGGCAGGGAAGGGGGCATGTAGGGTGTGGTCTTCTAGGCATTCCATTGATATCAGCGCTTTTCTGGTCTGGCAGTTGGAATGTTCTGGTCACTGCAAAATGTCTTGTCAGTGAGTCTAGAAAGTGCGATTAAAAAATAAGCACAATGGGTTGTAGTTAGAGCTTGAGTTAAGCAGTCTTGTCTATTTATGGTTTTAACTGTTGGCATTAGTAGTTGAGCAAGAGGGCTCACTGACACAGTTTTAATTTAGACTGAAAAATCGAAGCAACTATGTAATGCATTGGCCACTTCATGGAGCCCATTGTAAGAATCCACAGAATTCTTAGGATTCTAGACATTCATGGTAATAATAATTAGAACAGCAATGATATTAAGCACTTACTAAGGCACTCTACTGAAAATACTTTACATATATTACCTCATTTGAGAAATCAGTCCTATGAGAGTAGATATTTCTTCTTTTTATGGATGAAGGAACAGTCTCAGAGACAGAAGTCACTTGACTGAGATTATACAGGTAGTGAGTGAAAGAACCAGAGTTCATATCAGGGCTTGTTCTTGCTCACAACATTCTGCTCCTCCCCAGTTAGGGCTCAGGGCATCCATGGGTGATGATAGCAGGTAGTGTGTGGTTTAGGGTCAGTCAGTCATTCTCTGAAGGATGTGTGTGTCCTCTGACAAGAGGAAGCAACCTAGGGGCACCTGGGTGGCTCAGTCAGTTAAGCTCTGGACTCGATCTGAGCTCAGGTCATAATCTCATGGTTTGCAAGATTGAGCCCTGCGTGGGGCTCTGTGATGACTACGGGTAGCCTGTTTGGGATTCTCTCTCCCTCGGCTGCTCTCCCGCTTGCTTGTGCACACATATGCGCTCTCTCTCTCCCAAAATAAAAGTAAGAGTAAGCAACCTTTAAAGTGATGTTCGGTGAATAGTTGATGTTTGGTAAAAGGTTTTTTAGTTGTTTTGACTTGGAAACCAAGTCAGTGAGAGGAGTCAAGCTTGTCTCATGAAGCTCTAGGTCATGGGTTATATATATATATTAAGAAACCGGTTAACACTTGTGAGGACTGTTGTAAAGTCTTAATGATATTTTCATGTGTCTAAAAGACACATATCTTTAGATAAAGAAGTGTATAAAGATTCCTTATAATGTAGGTGTTTAATTTTGGGGTTTTTAGATACCACATTTTTATCAGAGGCTCAAGAGAAACATTTTGTATGTGTCACTTTTTAGAGTCTTAAGGTATTAACTTGCTTTTAGTAGCCATTTTAACACTATTTCTCTTCTACTTGGTGAAAAAGAACTTTATTTTCATAACTTTCTTCTCCTAGGTATTAAATAAAACTAAAGAATTTGAAGATGCGGTCAGAAAAGTTTTAAGAGATGTTAATTTAGATAATGATGTAGTTGTATCAGTCTTTGAAACAAACATCAGAGTTCTTGGGTAAGTATGTAAGACACCAAAGCTATAACTGTAATAACAGAAAAGCCTAGAGCATACTGTTTATTTCTTGAGGGTAATAAAGCAAGAAATTTCTTAAGTTTAAAAGATAAAAGTTGGGAAATTATGAAACACAGAGGCTGTGAGATGACCTTGCATTGTGTCAGGCACAGATAGTAGCAGGCTTTGGAAATAGTTGTAGACTCAAATCAAAGGTAATCCCTGTATGTTGTTAAAAAAGGACTAGAGGTTGAACATTTGCCTATCAGCTATATCTCAGGTTTTTTCTAGTTTACATAGTGTGCTAACTTTAGCCAGTACCTCTTCAAGCCAAATGAAATTAAATGTATATTACCTCTCGACTAAACAGTTTGAAATGTTCTTAGAACATTAAAAAGTATTGAATTATAGGATTTATTAATTCAAGTTTCAGTGTTATTAAATGTTTACATTTAATGGTTACTTTTATGTTATTGTAACACATTTCCTTTTGTCAGATAAATATTAGGAAATATTTATGTAGCTTTTCACAGCGTTTAATAATCTATTACATTTAATACGGAGTGAGGAGGGTTTTTTTTAATGTTATACTGTAAGAGTTACGGATTTCATGATATAATTGAGTTAAATTTAAAATTTATTAGAATCAAATGTCAAGTTTAAGTGATTTCTAGAATATTTTTTTAAAGGATATTCTTTATTTTAAGAAATTTTAAGGTATTAGAGAATGCCAGACACTTTACAGCAGATAAAAAAAACATCTGAAATTTTTTTGAACTGGCTGTGGTTTGCCAATAAAATGAGTAGCCAGAGTTAGGTTAAAAAAAAAAAAAAAAAAGTTCTCCTTTGGTCTTTCCTTATGTGTGCTAAATTGTTGATAACAAGATAACACATCTTTTTAGGTGGTAACTTTTAAGTATCTGTAAGATATGGATAATGTTTCATTTCTGTGATTGTAGGGGTCTTTTGGGCGGACACTCCTTGGCAATCATGCTGAAAGAAAAAGGCGAGTACATGCAGTGGTACAATGATGAACTTCTCCAAATGGCAAAGCAATTGGGTTACAAACTTTTACCAGCTTTCAATACTACCAGTGGCCTTCCTTATCCAAGAGTAAGTAATTCTGAAAAATAGTCTTTATATCCTTCCTTTGCTGTCTTTAAAAAAATGAATTTTTGTAATTGGAGCCATTCTTCATTTGTTTGAGGCCGGAGTAAAATGCTTCATCGCTATATAATACATTTATTATGCATGAGAATTTTGATTAGTTTAAGCCTTTTATGTGCCACTGTGTAACAGATTAGATTATGCTGCAGGAGGGAGAACCAGATCCCAGACTAGAATTTGGGTACAGAATTACTTGGGCAAAAAATGCAGTTGCATCAGCAAGCGTGGATATTGACTCTCCAGAAGAGAGGATATAGAGAGAACCCAGGACAGAGGGAAATGAGGAGGGAGTAGAGCAGTGGAAAAGAGAGTGTTCAGAGGCTTATTAAAGAGAACCACACAGTAGCTATGGTATTATGAAATTGTAGAGCTTCGAAAGGAGGTGTTTTAGAAGCCAATAGAATTAGATGAAACAGAGCCTTAATGGATGTAATAGGGGAGAATAAAGGGGAAAGATGGGTTCAAAATAGGTGAAAATATAGGACCATTCATTTTGAGGTTTCCGTGTTGGTAGTTGAAGAGAGGAGGCAGCAGAGTCACTTGAGGGAGTTTTGTGTTTTTTCCCCAAGAAAATTTTATATTTAAAGCAAAAGGAAAGAAGCCATTGAATATGGAAAGGACTCTCTCTCCTGATTTATTTCTTTATTAACCCTATTGCTCTCTCCCTCTTGTCCAAGTTAGATCCCTCAGCCATTACCAAGCTCTGTTAATTTTTTCTTTTCTTATTGCTACTATGCTAGTTGAAGCCAATATACCTTTGTTCCTATACTGTTGTAAATACCTATTTTACTCTTTTCTCCCTGGGTTATTCTCTACAGGCTTAAAAACTTAATCTTACTAAAACACAGTTTTTATCAAACTACCCTCAGAACTTTTACTGACTCCCAGTTGTACAGAGTATCTTTTAACTTTCGGAATTCATTATGGTTTGGCAGTAGACTTTCTGACGTTCTCTCAGAACCTCATACCCCAATGTAGTAAGTGTTCCATTTCAGCCAAAAGAATCTATTCGTGTCCCCCCAAACACCTAACGTATGTTGTTTGTTTTGTTTTGACGTTTCCATGCCTTTAGTCCTACCATCTCTATTACCCGAAGTAACTTTTCTCCCAATACAGTCAAGTAAGACCAACTTTCACCATGTAGAAACCTCTGACCATGATCCAGAGCAGTGCTTTTCAAACTGGAGGTCACAGTATATTACTTAACCCGCCAATTTCGTGGATTGTGACCAACACTTTTTTTTTTATAAAATGAAAGGCTAGTTATTAAATCTCTTACTTAAATTTCTAGTTTTTGATACTTTGAATGGCTATTCTGTGAACATCTTTATACAGATCATTTTACTTCTTCCATAGGATAAATTACTGGAAGAAGAAATAGTCACAGAATTAGGGAATGTTTTTTAAGCCTTTGGGTGCTTACTGCCTAGTTGTTCTCTAGAAGGGTTCTACTTTTATAGTTACTCAGTGTTTTATAAAAGTGTATGTGTTGTACTGTTGCCAACAATGTGACTTATTCTTTTGCTAATTTAATGAGAAAAAATGGGAGTCTTGTTTTAATGTGAATTTCTTTGCTTTCTAGTATGGTTAAACTTACTTGTTGACTTTCTATTTTCTTAGCATATTAAAATTAAAAACAAAGTTATTTTGAATAAGCTAGATGTTTATTTAATTGGATTTACTTTTAGTAAATATTTTTAGTTTCTGTTATAAGTAGAGGTGCTGAATTGTGAGGAATCTAGCATTTCTTCACTTTTGCCATAACAGGAGAAACAGGCAAGGAATTAAAATAGTAGCTACTGGGGGGCCTGGGGGGCTCAGTTGGTTAAGCATCTGACTTTGGGTCAGGTCATGATCTCACAGTTTGTGGGTTTAAAGCCCCGCGTCGTCGGCTGTGCTGAGAGCACAGAGATCCTTTGTCTCCCTCTGTCTGCCCCTCCCCAACTCGCGCATGCGCACTCTCTCTCAAAATAAACTTTTTAAAAGTAAAAAAATAAAACTAGCTTCTAAGAGTGTTATAGTAAAATAAAGAGAATGTGTTATTTTCTTATACTCTGAAGTATCAAGAAAATTTTTGATACTGCTTTTTAGAAGAGGACTACAGGCAGAAAATAAGTGTCTTTCCATCCTTCCTTATTCACACTTGTTAAATATTGCTTTTGCTCTTGAAAATGTGTATAGTCATATCTCTCTTAGATATACATGTGTAAATGATAGTGTGGCATTAATGGTTTTGACTCAAAAATCTGCTGGACAGAAATGCTATAATAGTTAATGGTCATTCTGCCTGCATATAAACCCTAGAGGTAGTCCACATTGTGTGATGCCATTTCCTCCAACGTAATTAAAAGTACTATGCCGGTTTTTCATTTAAGACCTCATTTCTAAGATCAGGTAGATGATTGTATCCATAAAATACAGGGTTAGTAAGAATTCCATTACGATTCTGTACATATTTTAGGGGTTTAATGGGTGTAGCAAATATATAATATAGATAGATTTAATGTAGGTAATTTAAACTTCTGCTTTTTAATAAAAAAAATTTCTTTTTAAGAACTACTTTGTGACTCTCCAGGAACACAGGATCAGGAGGAACCAGGTTCCAAATTCCTTCCAAGTATAAAACCTTTATTATACTTTTTATCCCTTTTTGTGTTAAGGCTTTCAAGTAAACGGCAGTTAAGCTCTTTGTTTCTGACTTCCGGCATGACTACATGGATGCTACTACCAGTGCCCTCTCTACACCCATCTTTTGAGATCTAGTCAGGACTGGAGCTTATCTAACCAGCCTCTAGAACAAAAGTCAGCAAGAGGATTTCCATTAGCAAAAAAGGCGCTCAACATTTCTTTCTTGTCTTGTAGAAATAGTAGTGCCCCCTGGAGGATTTGCATTTGAAAGTTGTTTAATAACACTTACCTTCAGTATATGAGATTGAAATGATATGATACTGTAGATAGTTGTATTAAGAAGTAGTCCTTTCGTATCATTTTGTAGAGATCATCTTGGCACAATAAAGACTATAATTCAGTATACAAACATCTTAAATATTTTTAATGTACAGAACTTCAGTGATTCAAAGTATTTCCTTTGTTGTTGTTATTAAGAGAAAAGATACTAACAGTGATATACAAATGTTTTCCCTGTTGCCTTTGCTTTCTCATGACTACTTCTCTGGACTTTGCCATTGTTAGCCCTTAGCAACCCCCAACTCAGTGATATTTTATTATATATCAATAGTATTTCTTCTGATTTTTCGATCTTAATGTTTTTTGTTAGTTCCATTTGTTTGGCACTTATTTATGACCTTCCGTTATTAGTTACCTTCTCTATTTATATGTCTTATTTGCTCTGTCTGGATTGTAAGCTCCCTGAGGACAAGGATCATTCCAGTTACTTTGTATCTTAACATAATACCCACCACATAGTAGATAACTATTGATCAGTTGATTGTAATAATTAATAGAACTAACCAGAAAATATTTTTCACTGTTGACTCTTATTACAAATATTTATAAAAATTATTACACTTTATCTTAGTGTAATTAATGTAAATTAATTTAAAGTTTATTCTCAATTTTAATTCTGTAGGTAGAGATAATAGGTAACATGAAAAGGCCAAGGGATGGTTCCCATTCTGGTTCTTGGTTCAGAATTACCTAAAGTAGTTTATTCTTTCAGAATTACAAATGGTAGAGGTAATTATGAATTTGAGTGGGGATAGAGGGATGCTGCTAGGCTAAGAGCACATGAAACATGAGGTAAATGGCATTCTGGAAAGTGAGGTAAATGGCCAATGAGCAATCTACTCTGTGTCTCACCTACCTTTCACTTTTGTTATATGTTAATTGGTGGTGATTGAGTCTTATCCCTGTCTCCTTGCTTAGGTATTCCTAGAGTGTTGATTGGATGCTGTTAAGGTAATAGACATACCCAGCAATTGATTTCCGCAGACAAATCGAAATATAAAGTTATTCGAACTTCTCCTTATGAGTCTGAATAATAACTGATCTGGAAACATGATTTTTATTTGTATTTTGTTGTTGTTATACTAAATCCTTGGCATATGCTTGCTCTTCTGTTATTTAATTGGACTGTGGAAGACCATAATCAGTGTTTGGTCAGTTTGGTTTTGTTTCATCCAGTTTTATAACGTAGTATAATTTGGCTGTCTTTGAATTAAAAAAACTCCTTTGAAAAAATTTTCTTTGTGTTATTTGATAGCCCGTCAACGTGGCTATACACTGTATTTTAAAACTTTTAAAGCCTTTAAACAAAATTTTAATCTCCTTTTAAATATGCACTGTACCTAATCAGTTTTTTCACTGTGAAGAGCTAATATAGTACTGGGTTTTTTTCAAATTCTCAATTAAACTGAATTTCTCTTAGGGCTAGTCTAATATCCTATTCTTGTACTAACTAGTTCAAACTGTCCAGAGAATAAAATTGTTATAGAAAGTGTTTTCTTTATGTAATTCTTAAATGGGTACTGAATTTTGGTCTCATTGAGGAAGGAAATAAATGAAAACTTACCCCATGAATATTATGTGTGGTAGAATATACTTCACTAGATGTTAAATTGGAAAGTCACAAAGATCATCAGATTAAATTTCAGTGTTTAGATATTTTATTAATTCTCTGATTTGATGAAAAATCTTGATTGAAAAATAATCTCTTATCCAGAAGCCATTATCTCTTGATAGTTGCTAATGATAATCTTCTGATTTTATTTAGATTAATTTAAAGTTTGGTGTCAGAAAACCAGAAGCTCGGACAGGAACCGAGACAGATACCTGTACAGCTTGTGCAGGTACCTTGATCCTTGAGTTTGCTGCTTTAAGTCGGTTCACAGGAGCAACAATATTTGAGGTTTGCTTTTCATAGTCTTTGATTTCTTGGGTATTGGACGTAACTAACTTTATATCTTTTTTCCATTGGTCAAGTATGAGGATTATCAGTTGGAGAATATCTGTTAGTTTAGGGAAATTTTGTCTAGATTCCATCACTAGGATTTTGTCAAAAACCCAGAAGTCATTGTGAGGTAGCTGTATATTAAATGCAACTTTGCATTTTTTCACAAACTATAAATTTTTAGGTCTATTCTTAGAAGACTTTTACCATATTCTATGAATTTGATATCACAAATGTCTTTTTGTTTATTTGTTCTGCTTCTAGATTTCTGAAAGCTTCACTGAAACACAGTGAAATTTTTACTCTTGTCTTGATAGAGTCATATCTGTAAGTTTTTTACTCCAAGGTTACTGTTATTTCTTATCCAAAAGACTTCATATTCCCTAAGTAAAAGTTGTGGACTAGCTATGTCTCACACTTTTAATTTTATCTGTATGTTTAAGCATGCCATTATAGTGCAATAGTAACACAAAACACCCTCTTTTTCAAACATATGATATAGGAAAATTTTTAAAAATTCAGCAGATGGCACACAGAGAAGCAGAAATGGGGAATGTATACTAGCACTATAGCTATACTTAAACACATTGGATCCGAGCGTAAGTAAAACAAGTCAAGGGATCTTTGTGCGTATGTGTGTGTTTGGTTTAGTTTTCGTTCTGTACTTTGCTGACTTATATTTTCCCTTCATTGAAAACTATAGTCATTTTTGCATACAATCTTAATTCAAACTACAAACTCTAAGATACTGATGCATTTATAGGTTGGGAAAGTGAGACTTAAAGAGGATAAGATGCACAGCTAATAGATGAATGAGTGGAACTGGAATTAGAATCCATGCCTTTCTAAATACAAAGTCCATACTCTTTCCCCTTGTCTATTTTGTATTTATGACTAAATCTCTTGAAAATTATGATCTTTTCAACTTATGAATATACATTATTGTAAGAGAAGCAACCTGATGCGGTTGACAGAGCATTGATCTAATACAGGGTTGGCAAACAACAGTCAGGGCCAAATCCAGTCACTGCCTGTTTTTATGAATAAAGTTTTATTGAAACATAGCCATGTTTATTTATTTATTTTTGTCTGTGACTCCATTTGTGCTACAGTGACAGAGTTGAGTAATTGTGACAGTGACTGTATGACCCATAATGGCTAAAATATTTACTATCTGGCCCTTATCAGAAAAAGTTTGCTGGTGTTGATCTAATATATAAAGAGATACGAATTCAGTTTTAAACTTTGGATAAGTCTTTGATTTCACTGGGCCTGTTTCCTTAGCTATAAGATAGAAGCAGGGAAATATAATCTTTATGAAACTTCTGGCTCTGAAGTTCTAGCATTTAATTAAAGCCATAACCTGCTTCATTTTAAAAAATCAGCATAAATAAGCTGAATCAAGAGTTAAGACTGTTTTACACTCTTCTTAAATCTACAATGTGGCAAATTGGTTTTCTTTTGTAGAAGTACTGCTCTAAAGCTAAATAGATTCATGCTCTGAAATTAACTTTATTTTATTTACTTCTTTTGAAATTAACTCTCCTGTAATGTCCTTTGCTTTTATCTTTTATAATATTTTTTTCATCCAAAGCCAAGAATTTGATTGGAAATTATTTTAATTTAGTGTCCAGTGGATAAAAATTTTTAAAATGGTATCCTAATGTTATACATTTGGTAGTGTCAAATGAATACTACTTTATTTAGTCTTCAATAACAAAGATTCATGCTATTTAAAAAGTGGGCTCTTGAAATACCTGTTTCAAAGATGACAGACCAACTTTGAAGTTCTCTTCTAATTCTGTAAATAAGAGTATCTAAGGAGATTTTCACTTTGTATTTAAATGATAGAAATTGTTTTAACAAGTACATTTAATTATGGCAGTAATTAATATAATTTGATAATACGTGTGTGAATGTGAACTTGCACTACAAGAGTAGATGACTGTGATGGTCTCAAAGTGAGATCACTGCCACTAAATAGCATTTTTAGATTTATTCTTTTTAACTAGACTTGATTGGCTGAAAAGAAGCCAAGATTTTACCTGTAAGGAAGTTTAATATATGTTATAAATGATTATCTTAGGAATTTTACTTAATTCTTACAATATGCTGAGTCTTTGATTCTTGTTTCTTTGCTGTTTGCCAGAGACATACAGTTCTTCAGGTATCCTTTGCTTTTTTTTAATTATAGGAATATGCAAGAAAAGCTCTTGATTTTCTCTGGGAAAAAAGACAGCGAAGTAGTAATTTAGTGGGTGTGACTATAAATATTCATACTGGAGATTGGGTGAGAAAAGGTATGTAAGTTGGGCTTCTTAAATCAAGCCTTCAGATCCTCAGAATGGTTGGGAAACAAAGGATTTTCATTTGTTAAAATAATCTTTGGGACAGTATAAATAATCTGGTATAAAGTTTTTTACCAGATTTCTGGAATTTTAACTAATTTAACTTGATTTTCTTCTTTGGTGCCAAATAATAGCACACTTATTCTAGATAGGCTTACTGTTTTGTTTCATATCTTATTGGGTGTAGCATTGTAGATATAGGGTATAGATGAAACACTAAAACTATTCCTTTGAGAACTAGAGGATTAGAATACCTCAGCCATCTCACATTAAGTGGAAATCTTTATTTAATGTTATCACTAGCCCTTACTAAAATGAATTGGAATCATGAGACAAATGTTATTTGTACAAACCAGATATAGTATTATATAAAGAATGTGATTTTTTCTTTTTTTTTTTAATGTAAAGTCTTTTATTTTTTTAAAGAACATTTATTTATTTCTGAGAGACAGAGCATGAGTAGTGGAGGGGCAGAGAGGGAGACACAGAATCTGAAGCAGGCCCCAGGCTCTGAGTTGTCAGCACAGAGCCTGATGCAGGGCTCGAACTCAAAAGCCACGAGATCATGAGCTGAAGTCGGACACTTAACTGACTGAGCCACCCAGGCGCCCGACTTTGTCTTTATAAGACACCCCTATAAAGCATAGATGAATGGAAATATACTAGAATATTCCTACTTATTATCTTTTTAGTATTATATAAGATTTTTCCAAATTTTATCTAAATGGTTCCTGAAACTAATCTGAATTCTGGCTTCAGAATTCTGCAATTTCTTTTTTTAAATCTTCTTGGAGCCCCACATTGCGCATGGAGCCTATTTAAAAACAAAACAAAACACTATAACCTCCTTAGAACTGAGGTGCAAATTAATCAGAATTAATTTTCAATTATAACTTTTGGTTCATGACACATTCATCATTGGTCCGTGCATGGCCCATTTTACTTAGTCATTTTTAAGAATGTAGTAAGGACGTGCAAATGGGCCATCTGTTACTTGACAACATGCACTTCTGCACATAGTCCTTGACTCTCTCTCCCTCTGCAATCCCACATCTCTTCCTTCTCTGACTGAAATAGTCCTCATTCTTCTCTTAAATTGATCATTTGCTTTTAATAAAGTTGTATTGCATCTGTATGTATTCTTAAAAGTATATTTTTTGTTTTGTTTTAAACTTTAAAAATCATATTATGTCATGTATACTTTTGAGACTTTTTCATTTAATATGATACTGCTAAGATTCATGCATGTTATTATATGAAGGCATAGTTCATTGTGACTGTATAATATTTTATTAGATGAATGAACCACAATCTGAGCATTTAGATAGTTTCTGGGATTTTGCTATTGTAAATAGTAGTGCTGTGAATATTTTTGTATATTTCTCCTATTATAAATGTTTAAGAATTTTTCTTGGCTATGTATGGAGGAATGGAAGTTTTAGATCCTAGGATAAGTCAATGTTTGACTCCAGGAGATAATGTCAAAATTGTTTTCCAAAGTTGTTTCACCGCTTTATACTTCCACCAGCAATATATGAGATCCCGCAAATTAACATCCTCTCCATTGAGTATTGCCAGACCCAAAAAAGATTTTGCCAATCAAATGGGTATGCCAATCAAATAATTTCCCATTGTGGTTTGATTTGTATTTCTTTGACCACTGATCATGTTGAACACTTCTAAATATTTATTGGTGATTATAGGTTTCTCTTTGTTTGATATTGCTGTTCTTGTATTTTGTCCATTTTCCATTCAGTTAGTTGTGCTTTTAAAAAAAAAAAATTACTGAGGGGCACCTGGGTGGCTCAGTCGGTAAAGCGTCCAACTCTTGATTTCGACTCAGGTCATGATCTCACGGTTCGTGGGATTGAGCCCCTAAGTTGGCCTCTGCTCTGAGAGTGTGGTGCCTTCTTGGAATTTTCTCTCCCTCTCTCTCTGCCCTTCTCCCACTCATATGAACTCACTCTCTCTCTCTCTCTCTCTCTCTCTCTCTCTCTCTCTCTCTCAAAATAAATAAATTCAAAAAAAAACACCTCACTTTATAAAAAAAATATTATTGATACCTATGTGATACTTATGATCTATGTGATAACTATCCTTTGAAATTTATTGACTTTTTTTTGGCCTAGAACATGGCCAGTTTTTGTGAACATTTTGCAGGTGCTTAAAGTGTGTATTTTCTAATTGTTGGATGTAGTTTTCTATATATATCAATTTGCTTAATTTGTTCAGATCTTTGCTGATTTTTTGTTTGCTTGAACTATCAAGAATTCAGAAAGGTGGAAAACATTTTTGACAAAGATAATGGACTTACTAATAACTGCCTGTAGTTCTCTTTTGCTTTACATATATTTTGGGGTGCACTGGTCTATTTTATTGAGTGCATACATTTAAAATTGCTCTATTTTTGGGCAGATAATTATTTCTTTTTTTGTTCTTATATAGTTTATTGTCAGGTTGGTTTCCATATAACACCCAGTGCTCATCCCCACAAGTGCCCTCCTCCATGCCCATCACCCCCCTTCCCCTCTCCCCCTCCTCCATCAGCCTTCAGTTTGTACTCAGTATTCAAGAGTCTCTCGTGGGTTGCCTCCCTCCCTCTCCCCAACTCCTTTTTTCCCCTTCGCCTTCCCCACAGTCCTCTGTTAAGTTTCTCCTGTTCCACTTATGAGTGAAAACATATGGTATCTGTTCTTCTCTGCCTGACTTATTTCACGTAGCATGACACCCTCGAGTTCCATCCACGTTGCTACGAATGGCCAGATTTCATTCTTTCTCATGGCCATGTAGTATTCCATTGCATAGATAAACCACATCTTCATGATGCATTCATCAGTTCGTGGACATTTAGGCTCTTTCCATGATTTGGATATTGTTGAAAGTGCTGTTATGAACATTGGGGTACATGTGCCCTTATGCATCAGCACTTCTGTATCCCTTCGGTAAATAAATCCCTAGCAGTGCTATTGCTGGGTCATAGGGGAGTTGTATTGTTAATTTTTTGAGGAACCTCCACACTGTTTTCCAGAGCAGCTGCAGCAGTTTACATTCCCACCAACAGTGTAAGAGGGTGCCCGTTTCTCCACATCCTCGCCAGCATCTATAGTCTCTTGAGTTGTTCATTTTAGCCACTCTGACTGGCGCGAGGTGGTATCTCAGTGTGGTTTTGATTTGTATTTCCCTGAGGATGAGTGATGCTGAGCATCGTTTCATGTGTCTGTTGGCCCTCTGGATGTCCTCTTTGGAGAAGTGTCTCTTCATGTCTTCTGCCCATTTCTTCACTGGATTATTTGTTTTTTTGGGTGTGGAGTTTGGTGAGTTCCTTATAGATTTTGGATACTAGCCCTTTATCCGATAGGTCACATGCAACTATCTTTTCCCATTCTGTCGGTTACCTATTAGTTTTGTTGATTGTTTCCTTTGCCGTGCAGAAGCTTTTTATCTCAATTGATGAGGTCTGAATACTTCATTTTTGCTCTTAATTCCCTTGCCTTTGGAGATGTGTCAAGTAAGAAATTGCTGCAGCTGAGGTCAAGGAGGTTGTTGTCTGCTTTCTCCTCTAGGGTTTTGATGGTTTCCTGTCTCACATTCAGGTCCTTCATCCATTTTGAGTTTACTTTTGTGTATAGTGTAAGAAAGTGGTCTAGTTTCATTCTTTTGCATGTTGCTGTCCAGTTCACCTAGCACCATCTGTTAAAGAGGCTGTCTTTTTTCCATTGGATACTCCTTCCTGCTTTGTCAAAGATTAATTGGCCATACATTTGTGGGTCCAGTTCTGGGTTCTCTATTCTATTCCATTGGTCTATGTGTCTGTTTTGGTGCCAGTACCATACTGTCTTGATGATGACAGCTTTGTAGTAGAGTCTAAAGTCTGGGATTGTGATGCCTCCTGTTTTGGTTTTCTTCTTCAATATTACTTTGGCTATTCGGGGTCTTTTGTGGTTCCATACGAATTTTAGGATTGTTTGCTTTAGCTTTGAAAGAATGCTGGTGCAATTTTGATTGGGATTGCATTGAATGTGTGGATTGCTTTGGGAAGTATTGATGTTTTAACAATCTTTATTCTTCCAATCCATGAGCGTGGAAAGTGTTTCCATTTCTTTGTGTCTTCTTCAATTTCCTTCAGAAATTTTCTGTAGTTTTCAGCATACAGATCTTTTATATCTTTGGTTAGGTTTATTCCTAGGTATTTTATGGGTTTTGGTGCAATTGTGAATGGGATCAGTTTCTTGATTTCTCTTTCTGTTGCTTCATTATTGGTGAATAAAAATGCAACCAATTTCTGTACATTGATTTTGTACCCTGTGACTTTGCTGAATTCATGGATCAGTTCTAGCAGACTTTAGGCGGAGTCTGTCGGGTTTTCCATGTAGAGTATCATGACGTCTGCAGAAAGTGCAAGTTTTTCATCTTTGCCAATTCTGATGCCTTTTATTTCCTTTTGTTGTCTGATTGCTGATGCTAGGACTTCCAGCACTGTGTTAAACAACAGTGGTGAAAGTGGACGTCCCTGTCATATTCCTGATCTCGGGGAAAGCTCTCAGTGTTTTCCCATTGAGGATGATATTAGCTGTGGGCTTTTCATAAATGGCTTTTATGATGTTTAAGTTAAAGTTTCTTCTATCTCAACTTTCTCAAGGGTTTTTATTAAGAAAGGATGCTGTATTTTGTCAAATGCTTTTTCTGCATCTATTGACAGGATCATATGGTTCTTATCTTTTCTTTTGTTAACTTGATGTATCACATTGATTGATTTGCCAATATTGAACCAGCCCTGCAACCCAGGAATGAATCCCACTTGATCATGGTGGATAATTCTTTTTATATGCTGTTGAAATCGATTTGCTAGTGTCTTGTTGAGTATTGTTGCATCTGTATTGATCAAGGATATTGGCCTGTAGTTCTCTTTTTTTGCTGGGTCTGTGTCCGGTTTGGGAATCAAAGTGATGCTGGCTTCGTAGAATGAGTCCGGAAGTTTTCCTTCTGTTTCTGTTTTTTGGAATAGGTTGAGAAGAATGGGTATTAACTCTTTTTTAAATGTCTGGTAGAATTCCTCAGGGAAGCCATCTGGCCCCGGGCTCTTATTCGTTGGGAGATTTTTGATAACTGATTCAGTTTCTTCACTGGTTATGGATCTGTTCATATTTTCTATCTCTTCCCATTTGAATTTTGGTAGTGCATGTTTGTTTAGGAATTTATCCATTTCTTCTAGGTTGTCCAGTTTGTTGGCATGTAACTTTTCATAGTATTCCCTGATAATTGCTTGTATTTCTGAGGGATTGGTTGTAATAGATCCATTTTCATTCGTGATTTTGTCTGTCCGGGTGCTCTCTCTTTTCTTTTTGAGAAGCCTGGCTAGAGGTTTATCAATTTTGTTTGTTTTTTCAGAAAACCAACTCTTGGTTTCATTGATCTGTTCAAGTGTTTTTTTGGAGTTTATATTGTTTATTTCTGCCCTGATATTTATTATTTCTTTCTTTGCAGGGGTTGGGGTGCTCTTGCTGCTCTCCTTCTAGTCTTTAGGTGTGCAGTTAGATTTTGAATTTGCGCTTTTTCTAGTTTGTTGAAATAGGCCTGGAGTGCAATATACTTTCCTCTTAGGACTGCCTTTGCTACATCCCAAAGAGTTTGGATTGTTGTATTTTCATTTTCATTTGTTTCCATATATTTTTTAATTTCTTCTGCAATTGCCTGATTGACCCAATCGTTTTTAGTAGGGTGTTCTTTAGCTTCCACGTTTTTGGATGTTTTTCAGACTTTTTTCTGTGATTGATTTCAAGTTTCATAGCATTGTAATATGAAAGTGTGCATTGTATGATCTCAATTCTCTGTATTTATTGAGGGCTGCTTTATGACCCAGTATGTGGTCTGTCTTGGAGAATGTGCCATGTGCACTGGAGAAGAAAGTGAATTCCATAGCCTCAGGATATAGAGTTCTAAATGTATCTGTCAAATCCATCTGTTCCAATGTGTCATTCAGGTCTTTTGTGTCCTTCAATGACACAATGATTATCTGTCTAGTTGATCTATCCATTGCTGTAAGTGGAGTATTAAAATCCCCTGCAATTAGCACATTCTTATCAATAAGATTGTTTCTGTTTGTGATTTACTGTTATATGTATTTGGGTTCTCCTGAATTTGGTGTGTAGGCATTTATAATCGTTAGCTCTTCCTGATTAATAGACCCTGTAATTATTCTATAATGCTCTTCTTCATCTCTTGTTACTGCCTTTACTTTAAAGTCCAGTTTGTCCGATAAAAGTATGGCTACTCCAGCTTTCTTTTGACTTCCAGTCACATGATAGATATTTCTCCATCCCCTTACTTTCAATCTGAAGGTGTCTTCAGGTCTAAAATGAGTCTCTTGTAGACAGCAAATAGATGGATCTTGTTTTTTTTTATCCATTTTGCTATCCTATGTCTTTTAATTGGAGCATTTAGTCCATTTACCTTCAGTGTTATTATTGAAAAATACGGGTTTAGAGTCATTGTGTTCTCTGTAGAGTTCATGCTTGTATCGGTGTCTCTGGTACCTTGTGTTCTTTGCAACATTTCCCTCATAGAGTTCCTCTTAGGATTTCTTGTAGGGCTGGTTTAGTGGTGATGAATTCTTTCAATTTTTGTTTGTTTGGGAAAACCTTTATATCTCCTTTTATTCTGAATGGCAGACTTGCTGGATAAAGGATTTTTGGCTGCATATTTTTCCTATTCATCGCATTGAAGATTTCCTGCCATTCCTTTCTGGCCTGCCAAGTTTCAGTACATAGGTCTGTAACTACTCTGATAGGTTTCCCTTTGTATGTTTGGGCCCTTTTATCCCTAGCTGCTTTCAGAATTCTCTCTTTGTCCTTATATTTTGCCAGTTTCACTATGATATGTTGTGCAGAAGGTCAATTCAAGTTATGTCTGAGGCGAGTTCTCTATGCCTCTTGGATTTCAGTGTCTGTTTCCTTCCCCAGATTGGGGAAGTTCTCAGCTATAATTTGTTCAAGTACCCCTTCAGCACTTTTCTCTCTTTCTTCTTCTTCAGGAATTCCTATGATACGGATATTGTTCCGTTTGATTGTATCACTCAGTTCTCGAATTGTCCTTTCGTGCTCCTGGATCAATTTATCTCTCTTTTTCTTGGCTTCCTCTTTTTCTATAACTGTGTCTTCTTATTCACCTATTCTCCTCTCTGCCTCTTCAATCTGTGCAAGTGGCTGCCTCCATTTTATTATGCATCTCATTTATAGCATTTTTTAATTCGTCACAACTATTTTTAAGGTCCATATTCTTTGTAGCCATAGTTTCTCTGATGTCTTCCATGCCTTTTTCAAGCCGAGTGATTAATTTTATGACAATTGTTCTAAATTCTTGCTCCGTTATGTTGCTTATACGTGTCTTGAGCAGTTCTGTAGCTGTGACTTTTTCCTGGAATTTCTTTAGAGAAGAGTTTTTCTGTTTTGTCACTTTGGCTAGCTTTCTGTCTCTTGTCATTTTTAAAAGCTTGTTATGCACTCTGCACCTCTGAGTATTGCTGTATTACAGGAGGCTCATTGACTGTCCAGGGCCTATCCGTTCAGGAGGTGTTCTTTTAATAGTGTTCCTTGGTCTCTCTTGTCGTGCCTTTGGTTATTTTATTTCCCTACTCGTATTGATATTTGGGACTCTCCACCATGTGTACTTTGACTTGTTTCTTGAGGTAGCCCTGAAAAGGAAAACAGACAGACAAACACACAGGAACAAAAGCAGGCAAATGCACAGGCAAATCAAACAAATAAGCAAACCAAAAGGGGGAAAAAAAAAGGAACAAAAACAACAAAAGTTAAAGGACAGTCTAAAAGCATAAAACCAGAAATCCCAGCTACAAATAGAGAGCAGGGTGGAGGCAGTGCTGATGGAAGAGCATATACAAAGAGAGAAGTGACAGGGGTGGGGAGGAAGCAAAATTGAACATTGACCAGGCAAAGAGACTAAAAGGCTTAATTCAGAGAGAGAAATAGGAGAATATGGTAGGCAAGGAGAAAAAAACGAAGATAACGTTACCCAAAGAAACTATATAGTCTGATTACTCGAGAGAGAGAGCGAGAGAAAGGAAGGTAGAGATGGAGGTGTAGAATACGCATCAAGAGGATGGATTAAATGTGACTATTTAAACAAACCAATGACCAGAGTGCCCAGTCCAGTGGAGGGGAGAGATAAGCATGAGATAAGGGAAAATATATCTGAATAGCAAGAATTGATCTAGAGTTAATCATGGCAATGCATCAATGTTGGTTTTGCCCAGGGCTTGGGGCGCGGGGGAATGTAGCTCTCCAGCGCAGATGGGCGTGGTTTGGTGTAGGCAGGTCTTGCCTCTGCTGTGGGTCCTCTGGCCGCTCCCTGAGGCCCCGCCTTGGTGGTTGTGGGGAGAAAAATGGCGGCGCTCCAGTCTCTTCTGAACCAAGCGTTGCAACTCACTCTTTTGTGTCAGATTTCCCTGTGCCGCGGGCGTAGCCAAGGTGGGCCAAGTTGTGTGTCCCAAGCCCCGCCTCGTTTCCAGATCTTAGTCTGCACACATTAATGAGCCGCCTGAAATGTACTCCCACAGGCTAGGCAGCTTCCTGGCCGGGGATCGAGTAGGGGAGCAGTTCCTCTTGGCGCTGCCTGGGATCAGGGCGCCTAGCCAAGGAAAGCACCACCGCTGGAGAGAGGATCTCTCTCTGAACAAATGCCCCCTGCCCTGCGGTTACCGATGGGATGATAGGATCCCTCTCCGTCCTGGGCCGAGGTTTTTCTCTTCTCCAGAGACCGCTCCATGAGCGGTTTCAGCCTCTCTTTCTCTTCTCCTCATCTCTCCATGGCTCTCCACGGAGGAGGCTCCCTCCCCTCCACGCCTGCGGGTCCCAGCCCATTTTTATCTTCCCCAGTTCTCAATCACACACCTTGAGGCTGTCTTCTTAGTGGACTCTGCCTCTTTTCCTCCCAGATTCTTGCGATTCCGTGTCTTATGACTTCAGTCCTTCTTTGAGAGATGCAGGCGGGTGAAAATTACAGAGCTCCCTACTTCGCCATCTTGCCCCTCTCTCTCTCTGTCTCTGTTTTTTTTTTTTTTTTAACATTTATTCATTTTTGGAAGACCAGAGCGTGAGTGGGGGAGGGACAGAGAGAGGGGAGACAGAATCCAAAGCAGGCTCCAGGGTCTGAGCTGTCAGCACAGAGCCTGACACAGGGCTCGAACTCACCACGAGATCATGACCTGAGCCGAAGTTGGACACTCAACTGACTGAGCCACCCAGGTCCCCCAAAATTGCCCTTTTCTTAGTTGAACCTTTCATCATTATGCAGTAGTCATCTCTAATAATGCTTTTTGTCTTTTAGTCTATTTAATCTGATAGCAATGCAGCTACATCAGCTTTATGTTGCTTAATTGCCTGATGAGTTTTTTCTGTCCTTTTACTTTCTTTAGTCGTTGCAGGTGCTCATGCTATAACTCTTATAAAATTTATAGGTTTGTAAAAGCCAATTTGTTTTAATTGGATTTCATTTACTTCTATTTTTAATATATTTGGACTTATACTATCTTAATTGTAATTTCAGTGTGTTCCACTTTAATCAGTGTGTTTTCTCTTTAATCTTCTTGTTATTAAATGCAAGGGGCACCTGGGTGGCTCAGTCGGTTAAGGGTCCGACTTTGACTTAGGTCATGATCTCATGACTCATGAGTTAGAGCCCCACGTCAGGCTCTGTGCTGACAGCTCAGAGCCTGGAGCCTGTTTCGGATTCTGTGTCTCCCTCTCTCTGCCTCTCCCCCATCATGCTCGCTTTCTCGCTCTCTCTCTCAAAAACTAAATAAACATTAAAAGAATTATAAAAAAATTTTTTAAATGAAACTTCTATTTACCTCCTAATAAGACATGAGCTTTAGCACGTTTCTGTCTCTGCCTCCCCTAGCCCCACTCCTCCATTCCCTATTATGTTGATGTTATATAGTTACTTGGTTCTTATTCACTAAGAATATGTTCTTTTTTCTTTTGGTCTTAGTGCTACCCTCTTTTTTCTTTAAAGGTAACAAACTGTCAAGGTATTTGCTCACTTGTACTTTGCGCATTGCCCACAACGTCTGTTAGATTTGCCTCTCTTCTTATTTAAGTAATTATTCCTGTTTTCAGTAACTTTAATAGCTTACAAGGCCTTTTATGCCTGACAGTCATTTTATTATGCTTTTGTATTTGAGTGAAAGTTTGTATATAATTTTTTGTTTAAGTTCTTTTCCTTCAAGTCTTTGAAAATACGCTATTATCTTCTTACATCCTGCTAAAAAATCTGATATTACCTGATTTTTTATGCCCTTGTATATATGATCTACTCTTTCTCTCTGGAAGATTAAGAAAATTGAATGCAAAGAGGGGCTCCTGGATGGCTCAGTCAGTTAAGCGTCTGACTTTGGTTCAAGTCATGATCTCATGGTTCATGGATTTGAGCCCTGCATTGGGCTCTGTGCTAACAGTTTGGAGCCTGGAGCCTTCTTCAGATTCTGTTTCTCCCTCTTGCTCTTTGCCCCTCCTTCACTCGTGTCCCCTCCCCTTCTTTCCCTCTCCCTCTCTCTCTCTCTCTCAAAAATAAACATTTAAACATTAAAAAAATTTTAAAAATATTGAATACAAAGAGAATTTTCTAAAAATTTCACTGTAATTTTAGATGGAAAATATTCTTTAGCTCTCCTTTTGATATTCTATGGGTACTTTCTATTTAAAATGTTTTTTTTTTAAGTTTATTTATTTGGTGGGGGGCGCAGGGCAGAGAGAGAGAGAGAGAGAGAGAGAGAGAGAAAGAGAATCCTAAGCAGGGTCCCCACTGTGAGCACCGAGCTTGATGTGGGACTCAGTCCCACAACCGTGAAACCATGACCTAAGCTGAAATCAAGAGTTGCATGCTTAACCAACTGAGACACCCAGGTGCCCCTAAAATCTTTTATGTTTTTAATTGCTGAAAACTGGTCTGGTTTTTTATTTTCTTCATCTTATTTTTTAGATATTCTTTTCATTGTTACTTGTTTTTTTGCAATTCCTATTAATCACTTCTATTTCTGTCCTCTGTATATCTTAGCTTTTATATTTTCTTTTTTTTCTGCCTTCTTTTCTTCTGGAAGATTGCTTCTGGTTTTCCAGTTGGCTAATCTGTTCCTCAGCTGCATCCTTTCAGCTGTATATTCTATCTATTATGCTACTTTAACTCTATATTTTTATTCCATATATTTCGGCTTGATTAAAGACTTCCTCTTGTTGGCGCTGATTTCTTGTCGACTGGCTGATTCAGTCAATACAGCATGTGACTCTTGATCTCAGGGTTGTGAGTTCAAGCTCCAAGTTGGGTGGAGAGCTTACCTAAAGAAATTTTTTTTTCTTCTTATGTTTTTACTGCTAATATCTTCCCTATCTCTTTAGTATGTTTATTAGGCTAATTAAAAATTTTTTTAAGTTTATTTATTTATTTTGAGAGAAAGAGAGCACAAGCTGGGGAGAGGCAGAGAGAAGGAGAGACAGAATCCCAAGTAGGCTCCATCAGTGCAGAGCCTGATACAGAGCTCGAACATCACAAACTGTAAAATCACAGCCTGAGCCAAGATCAAGAGTCGGACACATAACCGAATGTGCTACCCACATGCCCCTATTAGGCTAATTTTAAAATTAAATAACTTAAAATGGATGTGCCTGTTCTCTTATTTCTTGTTCTGATAAATTCTTATTCTAGTAGATTATTTTTAGAAAGTCATGCTTCTTAAATGTTTTGGGCCCATAAGTTCGTGTTTCTTTGTCACCTACTCTGTGGAAAGATCAGATTCCAATCCCTATCATTCTCAGTGACCTTAAGGAAGGATGAATTCTAAGAAGTTTTTTAAAAAAAATACTGATGTTTGGATTCCTAGAGATTCGGATTCAATTGATGTTGAGTATTCCCTGGGGATGGGGATTTCTAAGATTGTAATTATAATTTAGATTGTAATTCACCAGCCTCAGGAGTTATGGGGAAAAGTAGGGGAAAGAATGTATAAAATTAGTCCCTCCCTCTTTTGTTCAGTTCCTTATGCAGGGCTTCTGTGCTGCCCAGATTTTACCTTGAGGATACCTGGAGTATAGACTGAGTTGTAGCAAGTATAGGAGGAACACTGTATCCTATGACAATGGTGGGAGAGAAGCAACTGCAAAGCTCTAGCAGTTTCCCTACTGTTTGACTCTTTCTTAGCCATGTCTGGCAGCCTTCTGCTCCTGGCCAAAGCCACCCTCTTGCCCACCTTCCCTGCCCCTGCCGTGAGGTTTCTTACAGGTTTTTGTTTTCTTTCTTTGGTTCTTAATGATGATCTTGGAGGAAGAGGCCACCAGTCACACTAGGTGCAGCAATTATAATTGTCACCTCCAGTGGGGCACTTGTCTGGCTTAGTCAGTAGAGCATGCAACTCTTGATCTTGGGGTTGTAAGCTCCAGCCCCATGTTGGGTGTAGAGATTACTTTAAAATCTTAAACAGGAAAAAAGAAAAAAGAATTGGCACCTCCAAACAGCTGCAGTCTTGATTTCATATCTACTCTAATTTTAAAGATTGATTCTTACTGATTAAGAGTCTGAATTTTTTTTAAATATTTCACAGTGGTCTCTAGTATTTCCTCTTTGGAGTTCCTCACTAAGAAAATGAGCTTTGAAAAATTTCTTAAAACTATATCTACTGCTTTTAAATAAGATTTATGTAACCAGTTTTGCAAAGTAAGAGTTTGGTTTTTTTTGTTAAACATACAAACATTATCAGCAAGGAATTGTTATTTAAATAGTGGGGTTAATTTTTCTGTAAATGTTGAATTTTTACTGTAAGCACAATTTCATGTTTAGACCAATGTTTCATTCTTAGTGTACTAATACCCCTGTTTGTACTCTGTAAAGAATTTTTAAGACTTTTTAAATAATGGTGTTTATGTGTATTCTTTCCATAGATAGTGGAGTTGGAGCAGGGATTGATTCATATTATGAATATCTGTTGAAAGCCTATGTCTTACTTGGAGATGACAGTTTTCTGGAAAGATTTAATACAGTAAGTTGATCCAATTTTATATTAATTTTAGAGCCAATTTTATTTGCCAGATTTTGATAGAAGCTCAATTACCTGAGTGGCAATCTGAGAAATAATTTGTTTTTAAATGTGTTTTTTGTTTGTTTTTGGTTTTGTTTTTGGTCAGTATTCCCTGATGATGTTGGACAGGGATAGGACAAAACTATATAAATTCCAAAATTTAGTTTACAAAGTAGTTTTATTTTCATCTTTTATCAGAAGTTTTTAAGATCTGCCAGTAAGTAATAAAATAGGTAGATTTGAGTTTTACCTAATCTTTTATACATGAAGAATTTATTGGAATAAATTACTAGTTATTTTTTTCCTGCGGGTTCCAATTCTTTGTGAAATCTTGGAAGCTGGATTTAGTCCTTGATCACATCAAGTATACAGGGCTTTGGAGACCTAGAGAAAATAGTGTTTATTTCAAAAGCAGGTCTGTAAGTCTTAACTCTGGGTCAGAATTACAGGCATATTTTTAGAGGAGGAGGGTGAGGGTATTGAACTTGCTTGGATTGCCTTTGTAATTGAAGCAAAATGAAATCAGTATACTAGACTCATCAGCTGTGTCACTGTGTTTTTTTGAAATTATTTATAATTTGTGCACCCATCAATTCATCCACATTACTGTGAGACAGTACGGCATAGTGACTGAAGTATGGGAGTTGTTCTACCTGAGTTTAAATCCTGGTTATACCACTGGTTTTGTGACTTTGGGCAAGTAACTTTATGCTGTTTGTCTCTGTTCCTTTTCCATAAAATGGGAATTCGTGGAGATATTGGAAGGATTAAATGAGTGAGTGCATATAAAGTGTTAGAGCTGTGCCTCAGCATCTAGTAGATATTCAGTAATGGTTATTAAATAATACACAAATTAGGAAAAAACCAAGAAGAGTTGTAAAATAATAAGTTATTTTTGTTATCAATCAATAATAAGTTATTGATTGAATACTTTTAAAAAACTATCATGTATTATTTATTAGATTCTAACAAGAATTTTCTTGAGGTGAATAAGAACAGATTATTTTTGTTGGCTCATTATCATTCATTGACTAACAGCTCAACCTGTTGTTGTCAAAGCTGAGGAATATCTAGGGGAAGAAGATAAAAGAAGGGGAAAAAAGAGTTTTTAAGAACATAAAAGACATAGCAGACTACAAGAATGGTAACAATGACTAGATGCATTAATGTAGGTAGTTGTGAGTAGTTGTGAGTACCAGAGTATTAATTACATTAGCTGAGAAGGGACCAAACTTTCTATACGAAGTAGAAAGCAAATTCTGTAATACAGAAGCCTGTAACTATATTTCAAGACAACGTAAGAGCATCCTTTGGCCACAAGGGCATACTAACCATGGGCCCATCCCACAGGATGGCAGTGTTCGGATCTGCTCCCCTCAGAAGATCCTATATTAACTATAGTCTTTAATATTCTATATCAGAGTCAACACAGGGGAGTATAGTTTAGAAAGATTTCCATATATAGAATAATTTAAATATTTACATAATAATTAGTAACTTTATATATAAATTCAGGTTTCCTTTCTTCAAAGTGTGATTTAATGAAATGCTGTTTTTAGAGTAGTACATCTTTTTTCATCTGCTTTCACGAACATGTATTGTGATCTTCTAGCATTACGATGCCATAATGAGGTACATTAGCCAGCCACCTCTTCTCCTTGATGTGCATATCCACAAGCCCATGCTCAATGCTCGCACTTGGATGGATGCTTTGCTCGCCTTTTTTCCAGGTTTGCAGGTAAAAAAAAAAAAAACCAAAACACTGTACTTTCTTAATATTAATGTAGAATGATGAAGTACATTTGTGACCTCTAAAATGGAATTACCAAAATGGAGTCACATTTTAAAATTTATTAATGTGCACTTGTCTATGTAGATAAAATCAACTTCTATTTTATTAGGTTATTTTGTTGTTATTGTTGACTTCTAGGTCTTAAAGGGGGATATTAGACCTGCTATTGAAACTCATGAAATGTTGTATCAGGTGATTAAAAAACACAATTTCCTACCAGAGGTAAGCAAATGATCTTTGGAATTCTAATTTATATAAATGAGAAATTGCTAATTTATTAATGTAATAAATGTCATCTTCAGGGTTGGTTTATTCTTTTTTTGTTTTTTCTTGGTTAAATAGTACATTCATTTATTTCTGGCTTATAAAGTATTATATATGTTTTTCCTTTTTCTCATGTACCAAAAGAACTCAAGTTTAAGGTAATGCTGACCTTTTATGTAAAAAAAAAAAAAAAAAAAAAAAAAAATCCAAATTAGTATTTCTCAGCCTTTTCTAATCCATGCCATTACATACATATTGTCTAATTCTAACTTTTACGTATATCCACCAGCTAGAGAGACTTTTTTTTACTCTTTATTTCTAAAGCTTATTTTATGAAAATGATAGACATTGAACATACTCCTGATCACACAGACTGCCTGGTTTTTATATATTAGTAATAAATATTCTTGCTAGCTTGATATGGCAAGATTTTTAATAGCACACATTTTGGCTTTCCAGATACCATTAAAAACTTTCAAATTCATGTGTGGCCTTGTTCTGTTGCTGCTTATTCCCTACACTGTGGGATATTTGAGCATTCCACCAAGTAAAATGCTTCCTAAAGCGTTTGTTTTAGAAAGTATAGTTTAATTAGCCTTCAAGTAAGTAGGACTGTACGTTGTAGAAAATTCATATTCACTTCGAATAAGCTGACATTTCAACTAAAGACATCTTATCACAGGTGAAGTTTTATTTGGTTCCTACAAAGGTTTTGGTTTCGGGGTGCCTGAGCGGCTCATTTGGTTAAGCATCTGACTCTTGATTTCAGCTCAGGTCATGATCTCATTGTTTTGAGATCGAGCCCCGCACCAGGCTCTGCGCTGAGCATGGAGCCTTCTTAGGATTCTCTTTACCCTCTCTCTCTGCCCCCACCCTTTCAAAAATAAACTTTAAAAAAAGCTAAAAAACAAGGTTTTAGTTTAATTTTTTTTTTAATGTTTTGTTTTATTTTTTTTTTTTGAGCAACAGAATCAGAGTGCAAGCAGGGGAGGGGCAGAGAGAGAGGGAGATACAGAATCCGAAGCAGGCTCCAGGCTCTGAGCTGTCAGCACAGAGCCTGATGCAGGGCTCGAACCCACGAATGCGAGATCATGACCTGAGCCAAAGTTGGACACTCAACTGACAGAGCCACCCAGGCACCCCTTAATCGTTTTTTAAAACCAGTTGGCTCTGTTAGTGAATGATTTCAAGTGAGACTAGTTTAGTTTTTAAATAATGCTCTGTCTCACTCTGCAGAGGATTTGGGGTTATAAAAGAAAGTATATGCTAAAATGCCAAAATAGAAATATGAGAACTAGGGACTTAATAATTGAGAGGGGAAAAATGGAGATAAGGAAAAAGAAAACACAAAGACCCACGTAGTGGCATTAGTGAATTTCATAGTTTTCTCTAAGCTTCCTAATAGCCAGAATGATCATCTACATAAATAATTACATTTAACTGGTAAAAATAGCACCTTAGCAAAAATGAATTAGGATTTTAAGTGCTGAAAATTTTCATTTTATACATGAAAGTTATATTTTAATTATTTTTAAATGTTTTATGACCTAATTCATATACTGTTATATACTCTGGAGCAACTTGTTTATTTTTTAACTTACATTACTGTACCTATTTGTATGTTGTTTTGTCCAGGCATTTACTACAGATTTCAGGGTACATTGGGCTCAACATCCTTTAAGACCAGAATTTGCAGAAAGTACCTACTTCTTGTATAAAGTAAGCTATTTTACCTCTTTTTGCTGTTTGCCCCCCATTGTCTGTTGGATATCTCACAATCTTATAATAGTAATTGGGTTTTCAAAGTGCTTGTTTAATGTTATAACGGTTGGATATGTTACAGTTTTCATTCATCTAGTCCATAGTTACTGAAAGATGCAAGAATTGACATCTAAGTCTTATGTCTTTTCAAAATAACTTCTATAAACATTTCGATATAGAGAAGTTTTATATTTGAGAGCTGCTTTCTAAAGCATGTCTCTTAACCTTCTTTAATCAGGCTACCTTTCTGGGCATTAAAAATTTTGTCTAAGGTTGAGATAGATAGTTGGACAGCTTTCCAGTTGTGTGTTTAAGAAATTCCATAAAGCAGATCCATGGCTTATTTTCAGAGCTAAGTTCTATGTAACCTGTGTTCCAGTGCCTGATACAATGCCTAAGCACCTAGTAGGTACTCAATAAATATCTGATAAATGAGTTGGTGTATGGTAATATATAAGCTATATATATGTATACATATATTCTCCTTTTTAATAGGCTACAGGAGATCCTTACTACCTTGAAGTAGGGAAAACACTTATTGAAAATTTAAATAAATATGCTAGAGTGCCTTGCGGATTTGCTGCCATGAAGGATGTTCGTACTGGAAGTCATGAGGACAGGTAAAACAATTCCTAACATCCCCTTTCCTCAGGGTAACTCTGAAACAGCACAAAATAGGACTCTTAGATAGAATTCAGATAAGCTTTACAAAGGGTGTTTGAAGATGCGAAACTTAGTTCATCATGTTTAATTTCTAAACTCTCCTGAATAGGCTCATTTAAAATTGTTTGAAAAGTTGCATTATCATAGTGCCTGGCATATAGTAGGTGCTCAAATGATTTTTACGCAGATGAATAAATGATTGTTAAATATCAGAACCTTAGTATTAGGAATGGGGGCATTCTGTGTTAATTTCTAACACTTTACATAATATAAAAACTGCTAAGATGATCTGGATTATGATGTATGTCAAGAATTTCTCAAAGCAGTATTGTGGTTAATGGATGTTCTTATTCTGTTGCCAATTTGGAGGCTGAGGAAGACCACTGACAGTTTCTGTTTTATCGGATACTGGATGGATGTAGATGGCATGAAATAAACTATAAAAAGCATACTTCGGTTACTGTGATAATCACTAACATTCCAGTTATTTTAGCTGTCCAGAACATAGCAACACATTTCTAATGAACACTAAAATTTATTTGGTAGCAAATGTTCATTCTACAGGTATTTAGGAGCCACAGTCTTATGTGTCAGAGTTATACTGGTTTTTGAGGATTAAAGATAGGAAGACCTGTCTTCTCCATCTTTGAATCACTGAGAATAGGCAGATAAATAAATTTTAAAACATTGTATAGGTGCTATGAAACACATTAAAGGGACATGCAGTGCAAATTGGGATTTGATGGTCACTAGAAGACCTCTGGAGGCTCTTGTTATCTTGAAGGATGAACAAGGATTAGGAAGAAATAGTAAAAGGACTTTGAGGCAGAGGGACTAGAGGCAGGTGAGACACAGCACTCATCATCTACTCAGAATTATCCCTTAGTCCTTCTCTCAGAGTATTTAGATAATGGTTAATGAGGTTTGGGACCTACTTCCCTGATCATAGCTGATGAAAACTGGATAGGTTTTTGGAAGCTGGCATGCAGATATCAGCAAGAAATGAAAGCAGATAGGCTGTGCATTTGTTTTTAACATTTATTGACTGCTTCCTGCTTCTGGGCACTCTTTTTTTTTGTTTTTTTTTTGTTTTTTTTTTGAGAGAGAGAGAGAGAGAGGGGATACAAGCACAAGCTGGGGAGGGGAGAGGGAGAATGAGAATCCCAGGCAGGCTCTGCACTGAGCATGGAGCCCCAATGAGGGACTTGATCTCACAACCATGAGATCATGACCTGAGCTGATATCAAAAGTGGGATGCTTAACCGACTGAGCCACCCGGGCACCACTGGACACTTTTCTGATTAAGCACTTTCTATGTTTAATTCATTTGATCTTGAACCCTCGTGAAGTGTAATTTCTATTATAAGCTTCATGAGGAAGCTGAGGCACAGAGAGGTTGGGGAACTTACCTAAGCACATTAGTAAAGTTAAGTCCAAATTCCCATCGACACTTGAACTCTATGAACACTATGCTCTTGAACACTATGCTATTCTGGCAATTCATTCAAGGAATAATAATTAAGTACCTTCTGTATGCCAGGCACCGCACATAGGTGTGGGGTTAGAAAAAGAAATTAGAACCAGTTCCTGCCCTCCCATGACTTACAGTTAGTGGAGAAGATAGGTGTATAAAGACGTAATTACAACCATGTGATTTGTGCTATGGTGGAAAAAAAGAGTAACAGGTAGAGGAATTACAGAGGAAGACATGATTTATCCTGTTTAGAGAGAGTTCTAGTTTTCTAAATTTAACATTCTTCTTTTTTTCCCCATCGAATATTCCTTATATGACATTGTTTCTAGATTTTTTACCACTGCCTTTGCCCCATCTGATTATATTCCAATATATAGAGTATCTCTTAAAATACCAAGTCCAGAATTAATCACACTCAAGATGTGCCTGGCAAAAACATCGCTGTTCAAGAACAGTTGTAAGGTTGCTAATTTTCTGAGGGGCTGATGGGTTTACACCCTCAATTCACTTGAGGATCACTGCTTCATCAACTCTGTTCCTCATGACAGCAATGAGGACAGCATTGTGTCTTTTAGGCAGTTGGCCCAACCAAAGGTTGAGAACTACTAATCATCATTCTGTGTTATTAAATGCACTTTAGATTTTTTAGCAGCTTTATTATATTCACCTCACAGTGAACTTGTAGCCAGTTGACCTCAGTTACTTAATTGTGGCCTCCTGACAAATGGGTATTCTCCACCCTACTTTTGAGCAAGTGAGTTGTTTTCTTTTTTAGTGTAAACTTAGAACTTCATACTTACCTCAGCAAAATTTGGTTTTGTTGGTGTGTGTGTGTGTGTGTGTGTGTGTGTGTGTTTGTATTTCTAGACCTAAAAGAGACCTTGAATCTCATCTCAGTCATCTAATGTATTACCTAAGTTCAGTGGGCTGCAGTTTAGATAAGCATACCTTAAAAATTTTCCATCTAAATTGCCAGGAGGAATTCTGGTTAGGACCAAGACCATGGTGTGAACTTGAGAGTTTGCAAGTTACAAGCTCTTTGCATTTGGTTGTTTATTCCTCTGTAGATCTACAGTGCTGTCACCTGGCTCACCAGTGTCCCTGCGCGTGCGCACACGGACAGACACACACACACACACACACTTTTTAAAATGGTACTATCTGTATTTTCTTCATAATAATGATCATTAAAGAATTTAAATGGCAAAAAGAATATGAAAATCTTCCCCTAAGACACTTTCCCTACTTGCCCACCCTAAGATAACCTCTGTTGGCGATTTGATGAACAGTCTTCCAGACAGTTTTATTGCATGTATGTTTGTATTTGTGTGTTATTTTTATTTTTATTTAGTTTTGAGAAAGATACAAAGAAAGAAAAGGAGACAAATCCCGAGCAGGCTCCACACTGTCAGCGCAGAGTCTGATGCGGGACTTGAACTTAGGAACTGTGAGATCATGACATGAGCCGAAATCAAGAGTTGGATGCTTAACTGACTGAGCCATCCAGGCACCCCACTGATTTTTTAATACAAATGAGATTATATGATACAATCCAAGTTTGCTAGCTTTACCCAACTCACTGTCATGATCTTATCATGTCTCTATTCTTTTCTAAGTGTTCACAAATCATCTTTTTCATAATCAGTTCTAGAATTCACCAAAAATCAACACCCTGTTCATCAGTCTGCAGTTCTCAAGCTAACATATGTTCATGAGAGTAACTGTCCATTATCATAAGTATATTGCAGGTTGAGAGGACGTGTTTTATCTATTCTGAAAAGATTAACTGTAAATGTTCAAAAATTTTTCTAACATTACAGGTGAGTAATGAAACATCCAAAATGTTTCATCCAAAATGAAACATCACTGATGTGTAGGAAAAATAAGGATAACTATGTTTTTGAGCTTATACATATGCCAGGTGCTATACTAAATAATGATCTTACAGTATCTCATTTAGTCTTTACCCCAGTGTTAGGCAGGTATTATTATGTCCTTCACAAAAGAATAAACTGAAGCTCACAGTCCTTATATAATATCCCCACGATTACACAGCTGGTCAGTGAAAGGCCTTTTCTTTTTCCAAAACCCATGTTCTTTACCACTGTGTTCCATTGCTTCTCTAGTTCATTCTTTAGTAATACTGCTAAAAGTTTCATTTGATTTAGGAAACATTTATTGAGTGCCTACTGTGTGCCAGGACTTGTGCTTGGCAGGAGGTGTGAAACTATGTAATCTGTCCAGTAAGCCACGAGTTATTACCACCAAAACCACAGATTCTTTGGGAGGTAGTAGATGTAATGAAATTTCATGTTACTATAACTCCATCTAACAGCTGTGCTTTTTCTGCCACTTTTAGTTTTATTAAAAGCTTTTCTTTAAAATGTTTATTAAAACATTTTAACATTGAATCATTTGTAAAGTCCTATCTGTTTATATTTTAATTCCCTTTGTTTCTTCTATATTCCCTTGACAGGTATTTAAATATTTACGAAGTTCCAATCATAGTCCCTGTGATTCTGTGTTGTACTTTTTCTTGTAATTTTTTTTTAATGATGTCCTTTACCTTGAAGCCTTCTTGTTTATCACTTAAATGGCTACATCATGAACTCCATCAAAATTGTACTACTTTATCCAGTTTAATTAGTACTAATTGACAATTCTCCTATGGCTCTCAGTAGTAAAGTTCATCTGCATTACCTCCCTGTTGTTGCTTCTCTGTAGAAGAAATGGAAAACTCTCCTTCATTGGAAGGCCAATAGGAAAATCTTGTCTGCACTATTGACAAGATTTAGTGTGTCTGTGTGGTAGGCAGTCCCTTTGGTCTTTTTCATTTCCTTGGAATATGCTTGGAGTCAAGACTGTTACCACCGGGGGATAGATAGATTCTGTAGTACTTTGGACATCTAAATTGATACAGACATGTTTATTGACCTTGACTTTTTGGCTTTTAGATAGTTAGTATTTGAATTTTTTTATGTTCTTAGATTTATTTGTGACCTTTTATTTTAGAATGGATTCTTTCTTCTTGGCTGAGATGTTTAAATATCTTTACCTGTTATTTGCTGATAAAGAAGACATTATCTTTGACATAGAAGATTACATCTTTACAACAGAAGCTCATCTGTTACCTCTTTGGCTCTCTACTACAAATCAAAGCATCTCTAAGAAGAATACAGTAGGTTATGTTTTTTAATTAAGCATCTTATTCTCTTTTATGTGTTTATTTTTCCAAGTGAAAAGTAATCTGTGAATAGAATTCAATAAATATATGTATGGTAGGAGGAAAAGTACACTTGATATTATCTTCCTTTGTTTTATTGCATCATATATATACTTAGATTCCATTTAATGTTTCATTTGAACAAGCTGTAATGTTAAGTAAAATAATTATTTTTATTTACATAACATTCTTTTATATTGTAGACTTCAGAATATACAGAACTGGATGACAGTAATTTTGATTGGACTTGTCCAAACACTCAGATTCTCTTCCCTAATGACCCACTGTATGCTCAGAGCATTCGTGAACCCTTGAAAAATGTGGTGGATAAGAGCTGTCCTAGAGGCATCATCAGAGTGTAAGATGTATTATTTTATATTTGTTAATATCAAAGTTAACTGTTCATAAATGGTAGAGAATGTAAGGAACATACAACAGCCAAAAAGACATTCACTTAGACCAAAAATATTGAAGTATATAGTTACCATTAATTAAAAGTTATTCATTGGTAAAGTTATATGGCAAAGTTTATTCTGCAATAATGTCTTTTTCTTATGGAACTTTTCTTACGGAAATTTTTTCTTATGGAAATTTATTATGGTGTATCTTTTGTTTAATGAACTAAGTATTAATGGTCTATAGGTAACATATAGTAGTTTTTAACTTCTGTAGTTCATTTTTACCCAGAATAGTTTCATCGGATATTTCCACATGTCTTGTAGAAAATATCTAAAAAAATTTTTTCCTTTAATCTATGTTTTCTATGTAAGGAAAGTATAGATTTTAATTGATTTTATTTTTTTATGAAGTACTTATTCTTGAAATAAAATTTTTTGGCTTAATGAGTTTATTTTTTCCCAAATAGTTACATTGAAAGACCATTAATAAGAAATTTAAAAAAAATTTTTTCAGTGTTGTTATTCACTGATAAGAGGTATTTTTTTACTTTTAAAATATTGGGAGAAAAGTCTGTTTTTCAAGGGAGAAATCAGTAATAAGAAATCCCCAGGCCATCTATCATATGCCTTCAAATAGTTTATAAGGCTGTTGACGACTAAGACAGTCCTGTAAATAATACATATGCTTTGATAACTGTAAAATATATTTGAGAGCTATACCACTTGATAACCTAAGTTATATATGGGAAAATAACTATTTCCAGTTTTTCCAGTTTCACTAGTTCTATAACTAGCAATTTTGCAAATACCTACAATTATTTTTATTTGCCTTCTGTTTTTCCCCAGTTCTGATTTGTAGTTTTTTAAACCTTGTCTGTAATTACTTTTAGCAGAGAGGAGAGTTTCAGGAGTGGAGCTAAACCCCCTCTGAGAGCCAGAGATTTCATGGCCACTAACCCTGAACATTTAGAAATCTTGAAGAAGATGGGGGTGAGTTTGATTCACCTCAAAGATGGGAGAGTCCAGTTGGTTCAACATGCAATCCAAGTAAGCCATTGCTGTACTAATTAGATACCATCTCTGCCCTCTCTGGTCTCATTAGCTTTACTAAGATTAAGATCATGACATTTGGCTTTCTAAAAACTTTTAATATATGATTTAGAGAATCATTCTAGATTTTTAGGACTCGGAGGTATCTTGGAAAGCCATGTAATTCAGCCCCTTCATAGGATAAATCAATTAAATCACAGAAAAGCTTAGGTAGTTTGCTTAAATTGATAGAGTCAAATGTAGGGCTCAAATCCACCTTTTTCTGTTTTTCAGCCCCTTGTCTTTCTGCAATTTAGAGCATAATCTTAAAAGCTAATAATTCGTTTTAGTATCTCTGTAATTTACAGTATTTTAGTTTCCAAAACACTCCTGAATCTAAGTACTTTTTTCATTATGGAAATCAAAATTTGCATGTACATGTCTATGCCTAGGAAAGATAACAAATTTCCCTTTGGGGAAAATTCTATTATTATTTTGCTTAAAAAGCTTTCATAACATGAGGCCTTTTAATTATTCATCTTATTAGTACATTGATTCTGAGAAAACTACATAGTTTGCTAAATAATTTCAACCTGGATCCATACCAGGTATCCCTTAAATTCAGCCTTCCTACAACCTTAGTGTCTGTCTCAGAATTCTGTTTCATCTCTGTTGTCACATCCATCCTTCCTCAAAGAGTATTCTGCCCACTTCCGTATGCTTCACTTACTGTCATTTCTCAGGAGTGGCATCTCTAACATTACTTTCACTTACGCCACCAATGACATAATTACCACCCAGTGGCCTCTTACTCCTTATTTGATTGAGTTTTCTGGAACTGTTGACTGACCTCTTTTTAAAACCTATCCCTTTCTTGGCTTCCAGGGCATTCCAGCAACATACATCTTTCCTACTTTTCTGTTCTTTGCTTTGTGGATTCCTTTGGAGCTCTCCTTACTTGGCACAACCACTCAACGTGGGCACTGCTAAACCTGGATCATACCCTTTTCTCTCTATACTCTTCTCCTGCAGTCTCACCCGTTTCTCCAAGTTCAGCTGTCGTCTTTGTACACATGATTTCTTAGATGTACATAGGTAACCCTGACTCCTGACTTTGCTTTTAAATTCAGCTTTAATCTGCCTGTCATACATGTCTGCATCTCAGTCTCAGTCTGTCCAAACCTGATCTAATTCTCTCTTCCTGTCCCCACCTCAGTGCATCCCTTTTCCTTTATGTTTGCCATCTCAGTAGACCCTAACATCATTCTCTAAGTCACCAAAACTGGACATATCAAGATAGGCTTGAACTGGTCTCTGTGTCCCAACCCTTCTCTGTTCTCTTTCATCCTCTGACTCCTGTCAGGTCCAAATGGCTTTTCCTGTAAAGTATCAGGAATCCACCCTCTTTCTACTATAGTCAGGCATTCTTTAGCTTTTCCTCTGTTAAGACTCAATTCACATGTCATTCTAAATATTTCCCAGATCCACACTGGCAGAACCAATCATTCCCTTGTCTGTGCTGCTAGTCTACTTTCCCACCTGACAATTTTATCATAGGTAATTTTATAGGCCTGTCTCCTCTAGATACAAACTTCTTAAAGGGAAAGACTGTCTCCCCATTTCCTAGTCAAGTGCAGGAGCCCAGCACTAATACAGCCCAGCCTGATACATATGTTTCATATTTAATCTGGTTGTTGGTTCATAATTCCAAAGAAGGGAAGTGTGGGTCAGGTTTGAGGTTTATTTCTGGAAAGAGGAAATAGTGGGGAGAAATCAAGCAAAGTATTAGCATTTGAGCATTTGGTGGAAGTCCAATTCTCCATTTGTATCAGAGTGGTTTGTAGAACAGTGAAGGAGACATTGATAAAGATGACAAATGTAACTTTCAGAAAATCTTATTTTTGAGGTAATATTTTTGAGGACAAAAAAGGCCATAAAATATTTGATTAGGGCAGAAACCAAAAGGGGGAAATGTTAGAGTAGATTATAGTGTAGAAGTACTTAAGAAATCAGAAAGTTGAAAGTTTCCATAAGGAAAGGATAAAATGAATCTGGTTTTTTTTCTAGGCTGCTAGTTCAATTGATGCTGAAGATGGGTTGAGGTTCATGCAGGAGATGATTGAATTGTCAAGTCAGCAACAGAAAGAACAGCAGCTGCCTCCACGAGCTGTACAGATTGTTTCCCACCCATTTTTTGGCAGGGTAGTGTTGACTGCCGGACCAGCTCAGTTTGGGCTAGATCTGTCTAAACATAAAGAGGTGTGTACACTTACAATATGCTTGTTGAAATTGAATTTAAAGTATTGTGTAAGTATTGTCTAATTTCTTAGTCGCTTTTCTGATTCAGTAGATTTAATTTATTAAACCCAAATAATTTACTAAAACCTAAATATTCACTCTCCCAGATTAAAGTAGATTAAAGTTAAAAGCATATCTTGAAAATTTTGAGTCATAATTTATGTATACAACATACTTATAGGATTTTACTTAAAATGGTGTTTAGATACTGTCCAATTCTTGGCTTGTTCTCTAATTTATCTAAAAATGGGTTTTGGGATTTTTTAACAACTACTAGAACCTTTCGTTGAACAAAAGTCTAACTTGGAGGCTTAACGTAGAGAACAGTGAAAAGCAGAGGTGTTTGGGCTCACGTGGCTGTGCAGAGTGTGCTGCTGAGGTCCCACCAGGCCATCTTGGAAGACCACTAAGGTAGCCTGTCCCCTGAGTTTTAACATGGGAAACAATGACCTGCACTGCCAAACAGTGCACAAGTTTGTCTGATTGGTTGCAGAGATGAGACCAGACCCAAGTAGCCTGACCATCTAAAGCCAATGCTCTTTGAACTCCATTACCCCTAACTTAGGCCGTTTTTGTATGTATATTTTAAAGCTATATAGGTTTGTAGATTGACTCATCCATTCAGCATCTCTTTATTGAGTCCCTACTATATTCTAGGCACTATTTTACATGTTTGCTGTGTATTGAGTTTACAAAGCCAGTGAAGATCCATGCCCTCATGGAGTTTGTGTTCTAAGAGAGAGAGGAGTGTTAAACCATCTTTATATTAGCATCTTTAAAGTCAGTTCTCTGGTGGATTTAATTTTTCTAGGAAGAAGAACTGCTTGCAGATTCATGTAGACTAAATCCACTTTTTTCCTCTTTCAACATTTTTCTAAGGGTCCCAGTGATGATTTAAAAATGGTCACCCACTGTTTTAATTGTGGGTATGGGTCCATAGTGAAACTGCCCACAGATTCCAACATTACTGCTCACTAACATTGTGTCTTTGAGCATATTAGGTAACCAGAATCTCAGTTTCCCTATATGCAAAATGGAAATATTATCTGTATTATTTTTCTTAGAGTCGTTATCAAGATAAGATTTAGTAATTTATGTAAAAATGCTTTATAAACTGCAGAGCATAGTAAAATGTCGGTTGGGTACTATGATATGCAAAATGTTCAAAACAAAAATTTATATATTGGATATGTTATCATTAGAAAAGGCGGCTTATTTAAGGCTCTAGATAGTGAATTTTATTGACTAGTGATTTGAGAAGATAAAAGAATATTTAAGTTACTTTTATTTCTGACAGACGAGAGGATTTGTTGCAAGCAGTAAACCATACAATGGTTGTTCAGAGCTTACTAACCCTGAGGCAGTGATGGGAAAAATCGCTTTGATACAAAGAGGACAGTGCATGTTTGCAGAAAAGGCACGCAACATTCAGAATGCTGGTGCCATTGGTGGCATTGTTATTGGTGAGTAATCCTCTGTGCCCTTGTGTTGACTAGGAGATCATTTTTAAGATTTTTCCTTGTATTTTTTCAAAATTTTATTGGAGATCATTGTATTATTTTTACTTCACTAGAGAGTGTAATGGATGGGTAATCTAGTGACAGTTTTAATAATTTCTATGTATTAATGCCAGTGAAAGTACTTGGGGACTGGTGTGAAGGTGGGGTACCCCAAAGCACCCAACACTATGGATAAAAAATGTGCTTTGAGATCCAAAGCCCCTTAAAGGCAAGAATTACACCCTGTCACCTCCAGTGGGGAGCCATTAAAAACACCCATTCCTCCACCAAGATGCAGGCTTTGGAGTCAAATACTTGGGGGTGCAATTCCTGGCTCTGCCACAAAATCATGGTGTAACCTTGACCCAGCTCTAGTTTATCGGTTTAGTCAATGGAGTATATTTTTTAAGCTCCAGTGAAAATGGTAATAAATATCTTTTAGGTGATTATAAGGTTCGAAGATAATAGATATAAAATTTCTTAACATAAGGGCTTACATATCATAGAAATCTTACAAATCACTGAAATTACAAACTCAAATCATTTTACCTCTGTATTTCAACCAGTGTGTTCTGCTTTTTTGTTTTTTGTAGAAAATCGCTTATAACCGGCAGTCCATGACTGTCAGGGTAAATATACATTTTTCTATGCTTTAAGTAAATAGTTTCTATTTGGAACTAGAAGACCTGAGGTCACATCCTAAGTATGAAGTTAAGTTTTTATAGTTTCTCTCATAGGGGAAATCTATTTTTGAATTTTTCTTTCTTATTAGAATAGATTTCCTTCTTGAATTCAAGATAAATAAAAATTCAGACATTTAAAATATTAGGATTTAGAGGCACCTGGTGGCTCAGTCAGTTAAACATCTGACTCTTAGTTTCAGCTCAGGTCATGATCTCACGGTTTGTGGGTTCGAGCCCCAAGTCAGGCTTTGCACTGCTGGTGTGGAGACTGCTTGGGATTCTCTCTTTGCCCCTCCCCCACTTTCTCTCTCTCTCTCTCTCTCTCTCTCTCTCAAATAAATAAAACATTAAAAAATATATTAAGATTTACATCAATGAAAATAATTTAAGACATTTAAAATAAAATACTACGATTTATTTCAATGAAAATAATTATTTACTGTTCCTTTTGCTCATCCTGTATGTGCACTCCCGTGTTGATTTAGTGAATGCATAAATTTCATTAGTTAAGTATTAGGAGAAATTCTGCTTAATAATTTAAGTCAGCAGTTAAACTACAACCAGTAGGCCAAGTCCAGTTCACTGCCTGCTTTTGTAAATAAAAGTTTTATTGAAACACAGCCATGCCAATTTGTTTAATATTGTCTATGTCTACTTAAAAATTTTTTTAATGTTTTTTTATTTATTTTTGAGGGAGAGAGAGACAGAGCGCAAGCTGGGGAGGGGCAGAGAGAGGGGGAGACACAGAATCTGAAGCAGGCTCCAGGCTCTGAGCTGTCAGCACAGATCCCAATGCAGGGCTTGAACTCGTGAACCATGAGATCATGACCTGAGCCGAATTTGCACAGTTAACAGAGTGAGCCACCCAGGTGCCCCTGTCTATTCCTACTTTTGAGCCACAGTAATGGACTAGAGAATGGCATAGTCCAAAACATTCCCTCTCTGGCCAACTACAGGAAAAGGTTACTGATGCTTGACTTAAATCATCTCTCCTTATTTTTCACACAGAGATTTCTTTTATTGAAGAATTTAATAGCCTGTTGTCACTATCATTTTGAACACCTCTTCACCAAGACTTTAAAAATATAAAAAGTAAAATCTGGAACATAAGTGGAGTAGTTTCCATTTTCCCTATGAAGTGTGACTCTCGTGGTATTCTCTACTCTGCAAGATTTATCAAGTCAGGTGTTTTTTTTAATAACTATTAGTAGCAGAATCCTCTACTGAGTTCTGTGGGTAAACAAGAGGCAATGATCGTTACTCTCAGAAAACTTAATTTTTAAAAGGAAGCTTTCTTGTATTATAATTTCTTTTCCCTATGTTTTTTGTTTCTGATGAAGTATTTTGTTTGGTTTTTCTAGTTTTAATTGTAAATAAATGAGCAAATTAGGACTTAGTTTTTATTCCAAGTACTTGAAGTAAAAATTATCTTAGAATAATCATTTGGCTGCAAGAGACAAAAATTGATTAAGCTGGTTTAAGGTGGGAGGTTTGTTTACTACATGGAAAGAACTGGGTTATTTTAATTGAACACAAAGGTACGAAATTCAACTGAGCAAAAATCATCAGGAACCATGATGTTTTTTAAGTAGCATTCTTCACATCTGTCTGTCTCTTATCTCTGGGTCTTGCTAGACTCTCTTCTCTGCATCTCGTTGCAGTTATGCTTCATTTTCCAGCTTCTCACCAGCCTGCTCCCTCTTTGCCCATTAGTTCCAAAAAGTCATTGTAAAATTGCAGTCTTATCCAGAAGTCTGGGTCACTTTACTAGATCTCTACCCACTGCTAACCGGAACAGTCATTCTGTGTGCCAATAGGTCTTCCACAGACACTCAGTCACGTGCCCATGCTTGTCCAGTCAGTTATGGGTAAGGAGGTGGGTCCTCAGAGCAAGCTCCCTGGGAAGGGACGGGGAGGTTCATCATCTGGCACATACTGTTAGCGGTGGACGTGACTGGCCCTACCAGTCAAGCAGTACGGAGCAGTCCTACTGCAGTTAGCTGACCAGTGTAAACTAACAGTGGTGTTCACCGCAACCTACAGAGCGGAAAACACTATCATAATTCTTCTTTGTGACCAGTATATATAAAAAAAACTATCAATAGGTAGTTTGGTAAATGCCATTAAAGGAAATCTTAAGTTTCCTTTCGTAGTTCTAGCATTGTAATCCAAGTCTTTGAATGTTTCTATTTCCAGACTTTTTCATAAGCATATGGAAGTTTTTAGTCATAATCATAGAATTTTGTGTTCTACATTTTTCATGTAATAATAATATCCTGTTTTCCTGTGTGTGTCCCATCAAGTAGTTAATTATAATTTACTTAAAATAGTTCACAGTTGTTCACAATTATAAATAGCACTCCAGTAAACTACTTAGGGACTAAATCATTTTGCTTCTTTTGAGTTCTTTCCTCAGGATAAATTTCTAGGAGTGGAATTAGTGAGCCCCAAAAGTATATGTTCGTTTTTTATGATTCTCAATGCATAAAGTAAATGCTGCCAACAGGTAAAACACAGTAAAGTTTTGTTTGTAGATGTTTTTAATGGACAGGTGTTTTTATGTTTGCTGTATTCATTTTCTGCCAGATGACAATGAGGGGAGCAGCAGTGATACCGCCCCTCTGTTCCAGATGGCGGGTGATGGGAAGGACACAGATGACATCAAGATACCCATGCTCTTCTTATTCAGTAAAGAAGGAAGTATCATCCTGGACGCCATCCGGGAGTATGAGGAGGTGGAAGTGCTCCTTTCGGACAAAGCAAAAGATAGAGGTGAGGGTAAAAAATCCTTGCGTTGGATGCCACTTAGCATTGGTTTTACTAGTTTGATAACAAAAATGAGTTACAGAAAGTTATTTTAGGGGCACTGGTAAAATAAATAAAATAGAAGATGGTTTTTCTTTTGGAAATAAGAGTTGAAGACATTTATTTTGCTTTGTTTGCTGACTTAGGATGCTTTTAGAATTATGTTTTTTATATGTAATTGATCATTTTTGCTATGGTCCTGCCCAGTGATAAAAATACAGGGGAATATATCAAGAGAATCCATTTAAATATCCACACATGTTCACCATTCAGTTCTGCTGATACTAGATCTTACATTTCTTTTATAAGGAATAAAAAGAGATTGTATCGAGTGGTATTATACAATATAGTAGTGGTTGGGTCTCAGGCCACCAATAATCAAGTGATCACTGTCTTGTTGAAGGCAGTACAAATCTCGCAGCTTCTGTCCACTGAGGTGTAAGTTTATCACATAGGGATTTATAAGTTATAAGAGTTACAAGTGGCTGATGTCTGAAGAATAAGGTAGCATGCCTTAATTCATGATAATATGTAGTCCTCTGTAGGCCAAAATGTTAGTTATTTGAAAGCTATTTGAAACCCAAATTATTGTATAAACAGCAGCTTAACTGGTATTCTCGTATAGTTTCACACCCAGGGATAGTGGAGAAATAAGGGAGAGTGAACCATCAGACACAGACTCCCATCCTGCTGATGGGGAGCAGCGCCTCCTGGCCTCCTGGGGGAGATCTCTACTTCCCATTACCTGCAGATGCCTAAACTGTGTGATGGGTGGAGGTTGTTGAATCCTCTGGGATGTTTGTTTCACAGATATATAGGAAACTGATTCAATTCAGTATAACTTCCCAAGTGAAACAGTAAAAAAAACAAAAAAGGTTAGCAATAATCTTGTGCTAGCCAAGTCAGTGCTTTGTCTTGTCTTCTTATAGTACTTTATTCTTCTTTGAAATCCTTTCAAGTGTCAACTATTTAAGAGCAATGGAGTAGGACATATGTACATAAAGGATGTATAGTTGGAAACAACAGAATAGAAAGGATTTCTAATCTTAAATCCTCCTGTGTTTGTGATTTTTCCCCCACATCCTTTTATGCAACTCAGATCTTTCCTACATATATGCATTTATGCACATCAAACACAGGCAAATTATTATTCCATATAACTCTTTAATGCCTTTGCTTTTTTCCCCCCTATTTTGTGCTACCATTGGAATTTCAGCAGCAATATTAAAAGGTAAAATGATTCCAAGCTACATTATTAATAGTAGTAAGTATCTTGCATTTTAATAAGCCTTAAATTATATATATGTATATATGTATGTGTGTACATGTATATATCCACACACACACACATATGCAAATATATATATATATATATATCATTGTGTTTCAGTGGATACCATGATAATATCTGGTTTAATGTAATTAGATTACTTTCATGTCTAGTCAGCTGTCCCACAATAATAATTCTTTTTCGATCCTGTCATAACAAATCCTGTGAATTATATATCCATATGATAGGTGAATTCACTAGTCCATGTCCATGCAAGAATCAGTCTAACAAAGGCATCATTGTTTTGGCATGTATTACTTTTGATCACTTTTATTTGAATACAATATAAAGTATTTAAAATATCGACTCGTTTTAGAAATTTGTGTGTAGGGGTGCGTGGGATTAGGACTACAAGATCATAGTAAAGCATGTGCTTCCCATACTAGAGAAAGAATGTGAGAAAAGATAAATTCTTCTACAGGTAGTGCCCCTCTCCTCCGTGGGGGCTGCCTGAAACTGGATAGTATACGGATCTGGATATATGGCGTGTTTTCCTATGCGTACGTACCTGTAATAAAGTTTAATTTATAAAGTAGATACAATTAAAAGTTAATAATAACTAATAATAAACTAGAACAGTCATAACAATATACTGTAATGAGACTTACGGGAATGTGGTCTTTCTTCAAATATCTTATTATACTACTCCTCCTTGTGGTGATGTGAGATGATGAATTCCTACATGGTGAGATGAAGTGAGGTGAATGACGTAGGCACTGTGACAGCATTAGGCTGCTGTTGACCTTCTGATGTCGTGTCAGGAGGAGGAGGATCATCTTCCTGACCACGCTTGGCTGCGGGTAACCAAAACCTCAGAGAGGGAAACTGTGAATAAGGCAGGGGTGGATTACTATACAAAAAATGTTACCTGAACAGTATTCTTTTAAAGACCTTGCAATAAAAAGGCTTTACGTAAATTATATGTATTTTAAAGTTTTGCCCGTCTCTAAATTTGTTGAACTGTGATTCTGTTATAGAGTGATCTTTTGACACAAAGTCTTGAAAAATTCTTTTTATGTAGGTCTTTCAAGAACTGTACAACTATATTTACTAAATCAATGTAACAAAATTATCAATGTAACCAAAAAAATCAATAATAGTTTTAGTAAACCAACCATTCAGAATACTAAGGAAAATATCCTAAGAAGTTAATGTCTGTCATGGTTGTCATTAATTTGTCCTGTGCCATTACTGCATGCATCAGTGTTTCCCTTCTGCATCAGAATCAGCTGATGTACTTGTTACAAGTGTACATTCCGGAGTCTTACTCCAGAATATTGAATCGGACTCTCTGAAGGCAGGGGACCAGAATCTGACATTTTAAACAAGCATCCCAGGTAATCCCACTCAGCCACACTTTGAGAAGCACTGAATAGCACTAAGAAGGTCCCCTTTTTGTTTTTTTAAACTCCAGCTATGTCTGAGCCATATTGTACCATCAAGGGTACCAGGTAGGATTGTATAAGTACCCCAAACAATTAGCATCCTTAAAATCTAAACAGTAAAATGTCCTCCAGATTGCCCTTTAAAAATCTCATTGCACAAATCCATACTTCCTTTATAAAGTCACACAGTTTGAACAGTTCTTCTCACATATTAATACAGAAAATAGAAGCCCCAGAATAAGTCCCCACTCCCACTGTTACCTTCTTATTTCTGAGACGTCCCAGCCATTAATACAGAAATACCCGCAGCAGTCCTATCTGCTAGCAAAAATGTTCAGGTATCTTCCTACGCATTCTTCAGAAGTAAAGCTTTTGTAATGTATCAGTGGAAATGTTGCTTCCTCAGGTCAAACTAGTCATATGTCTAAAAGTTAAGTTATCCACAGATGTTTTAATATTACATCTCTCATGTTTGCCCCACCTCCCCAAATTTTGAGAGTTCATAAAGGTACTTGGTAAGTCCCACCCCGTGCTCTCAAACAAAATACCACTGTGCTCTTCCATTTAGGTCCAAAGTTCAAACAGTTTATAATTAAGAATCCGTTTCCTTTTCTCAGTATTTTCAAGGGGAAAAGAATCAGCGTTTTAAAGGTTCAATACATTATCATGCTTGCAGTTTACAGTGTAGGCCTATGGTGCCTTAAGAGCCGTAGAAGGATGTTTTCAGAGCTACTCCTATATTTATGTCTACTGATAAAGAGGCAGACAGAGAAAATGGGGGAAAGAGAAGAAAGGTGCCATGGTTTGAACTGCTCCAGATTTAAGTCTGGCAGTGTTACTTTTCCTAAGATTATTCCCCACTGAACTTGATTGGGGTGAATCTGCCCTAAATTTGAACTGTGGAGTTTGGGTTGCTATTAGAAAGGATTTGCTTCTGAGGGAGAAAGATCTAATATGTATGCAAAATGCCTCTTTGCCTGGGAAGAAGCATCTGAAAAATTCTTTTAAGCAGAATTGATACTTATATGCCCTCCTACAACCTGGCCTGCTTTCTCATGCGTTTTTGCATTTGGACATCTCTTCCCTCTTTCTGGAAATGCTCATCAAGCCATGTCTCTCATGCGTTTTTGCATTTGGACATCTCTTCCCTCTTTCTGGAAATGCTCATCAAGCCATGTCCCGCTCCCATGGCCCATATCCTCTTTGAGGACATTTATCCATCCTGCATACCCAGTTTAAATCCTACCTTCTTTGTGGAATTTTCTCTTATTCTCATAGGTAAAATTTAAGAGTGTCTTTAATATAGTTCTGCTTTGACACTCGTATCACATTGTACTTCTCTGTATTCTTCTGTATGTACCTCTCATCTCTGTATTCTTGTTTCAGCAAATGCTGGTTGTACATACAGATGAATGAATGTTGTAGAACATCCAGTCTCTAAGTCTTTGCCAAGGCTCCCTTGTCCTTTTATTATGAAAACTTAATGATTTTCTTTTCTTTATATCTTGAGGTTTTCTTCATTCTTTTTTGTTTCCTGTGTTTCTGATCTACTATTCTTGAATTTAATGACATAGTTGCTAATGCTTTTAGGACTCTGATACTCCATGCCAGTGCTAACAGGCACCTTAGAATAAAGGTGTGTAGCAGGGTGGCAGACGCGAACTCCTTCCTTTGGCTGTTTCTCCATCTGCCATTTTACTGTCCTGATTACTGCCTCTTTGGGCTATTTATCAGCTCTTCTCATAGTTTTATGGGTTTCCAGACCTGCACTTCTTTTCCACTGATCTGTTTACTCCTATGCCAATAGTACAAGTTTGCTGTTTTGAGTGCATTTTGATATCTAATAAGGCAACTCTCCTCTAATTCTTTTTAAAATTTCTTCACTTCTCATTGATATATATTCTTCCATAAGAACTTTTAAATAGTTCTATCTGGTCCCAAAAGAAAACAAAAAAGTAGATTGGGAACATTTTGGAACTGAATAGCTGCATGCTTTACCTCAAAGTAGGAACTTTTTGTTAAATATTAAGACAGGAACATACACTTAGCTATAAATATAATTAGATCTTGTTTTATGTTTTCATTGAGATTTTATAGTATTAAGTAATATAGTCTTATTCCTTTCATAAATAAGTTTTACAGTTTTTACTTTTATTGTGAAAATGGTACTTAATTTATTTCTAACCAGTTGTCACTATAGAGAGGTTATTTGCCCATGTATCTTATTTTTACCCTACTTATCAAGTTTTTATTAATGGTATTTTTAAAAATTAAGAGTTGCTTTGAGTCTAAGCATACAACACAATTGAAAATACTATTTGATCTTTTCTTTTCCTGTATTCACACTGACTCTTTTCTTATCCTTTTGTGTTAGCTAGATTTCCAAAATAATATTACATAATATGTATCCCTAGGGTAATTTTTGCCAAAAGCACAATTTTTATTACTAGACGAGACAGCGCTATGCCATTTCCTATCCTGCTAAAACTAGATTAATATAATTCTAGAAAAAAAACTTGAAGGTTTTCTTTTTGTTTTCCCTTGAACTTAGGGTAGCCTAGTAAATGAGCGCTAAGCAGCCAATTTCCGCTTTCTCTTCTTTGGTCCCCACCATAGTTCTCCCAGTTGTTAAATTCAAGTGTATCTTTTCCACAACTTAGAGAATGTGGAGACTTCCCCAGCCCCCCCAAGAACTTAAACTTCCCTAGTCAGGTAATCCTACTTAATCAAAGGGCACATAAACACACCTGTGTATACCTTCCTGCATACCTGTATTTCCTTTAGTTTTTCTGCTTTTATAATATATCCATCTTCCCTTCCTTTGACGAGCTCTACTTTTAAATCTGAGCTCAAGTGTCGGTTTCCGGAAGGAAACCCCCAACTCTCCCTGTTCTTTCCTATTCCCTGTAAGCTTTCCTAGCAACACAAAACATGTCACAGGTAGAGTTTTCCACTTATTTTGTGTGATTAGTTGGAAATGTCTTCCCCAGCTGGACTAAAAGATCCATAAGGGCAGATCTGGTATCTTTTTTTGCCTCATGTTACACTCAGCATCTTGCACAGTGCCCGCCACACAGGGGATCCTCAGGACTCACTTGCTGGCTGAGCACAGAGACTGAGGACGAGGCAGCGTGGACCGTCAGTGCTGGTGAAGCACTTTCTTGTAGGAGCCCCACATAGAATGCTTCTAGTGGCTTCATTATATGTTCATTACAAGAGGTTTAACCTATTTAGCCTTCCAGTGGACTTTAAAATGGTATCTTATAATTCATGAACCTACAATAATGAAATACAAGTTTTGTAAATAATTTCAGTTCTTTATGAAAATATTTAACCACATTAATACTCTCAAATCATCCAACATTTTGTGTTATTGGCATTTTCATGGCTTAGTGCATAGGAATTTCACTTCTCAAAAGTATATTATCTTAAAATAGATGATAAGTGCTGTTTAAAATATACTCTATTTCATATGTTCTCATATGCAAGCTTTCCTGAATTTAGATATTTAATTTTAGACATACAATGCAATCTATGTGCACTTTAATAATTGTTTAGTGTATTCCTTGGCATTTACTAATCCCCATTGAAGGCTTATCACTTGCTAGAGTCATTCCTTTCCATTTGGAAGAACATTTGTAAGTCACATTTTGTAAAATGAATATACGGAAAACATGTGATGACATGATTATAAGGCAGTCTTTTACTCTTCAGTGTTAATGTTCACTGCTCTGCATTGACATGCTTTTCTTTCTTTTTTATTTCTTCATTTTATTGCAACAACCAATATGCTCTTAAAAGTGTGATATTAAATATTTTGAGTGGGAAAGTAGCATGAAGCTTGTTTCTTTCATATACAGATCCTGAAATGGAAAATGAAGAACAACCATCCTCTGAAAATGATTCTCAGAATCAGAGTGCCGAACAGATTACATCAAGTTCTCAGGAGGTTGATTTGGTTGATCAAGAGTCTGCTGAGGAAAGTTCTCTAAACTTGCAACCAGAATCAGTATCTCCAGCAGATACGGACAATGCTGCAGGTGTCTCTCCTTCTGAACAGATTTCTAACCCCATGGAAAACCATGAGACTACGAGTCTTGATGGTGAATGTACAGATTTAGATAACCAGCTTCAAGAACAATCAGAAACTGAGGAAGATTCCAATCCTAATGTTAGCTGGGGTAAAAAGGTCCAGCCTATAGACTCCATATTAGCAGACTGGAATGAAGATATAGAAGCATTTGAAATGATGGAGAAAGATGAACTATGACTCACTAAAGAATCTGGTGGTAGGTATTTAAAAAGAAAAGGCAAACTGTGGTTAACAGACACCCTAATACTAAGCAGACTCTCTACTGGGAGTCTTAAGTATGGTGATGAACAACCACGTTCTGACTGAGACGGTTAACATAGGAGTCTGGAGCATGCCGTGTTAGAATTGACCTTGCTTAAAACCGTCCCATCAAAAATGGAAACTCACAACCCTCCCCCTCCCCCCACCCTGACCCTGTGACAGCATCGTGCCACCCTGCAGCACCTCAGGCCAGGAAAAGATGGCTGGGGATTCCTAGGAACCACACTCCTGCAGTCTCGTCAGATAGACGAGAAACAAATTTGGTTAATAGTGGAGTGGAGAATAGGAATTTGTATAGCTTTCTAATTAAAGGAAGCTTGGCTTTCTTGGTTGTGGGGTTAGAGGCTCTTTGGGGAAAATACAGATGAGTACTGTGGGCATTCTGGTTCTGCTGCCTTCACAGAAACACTCAGAGCAACCTAAGTGATTATGAAGCAGATGCGTTCATGGTGGGTGACAGCAGCCTTTGCTTCTCACTCTCACTTGCTTCATTGTGTAACAGATGATCAAGATGACTTGATTTTTTTCTCTTAACAATGTCCTTTTCCTTTAAACCAAAGGTGAAGCTAGTGTACTTTCTCAGTGAGTTCTCTACATAAAGGCTAATCATTGGGACCAGGGAAAAAGGTCATATACTGTATTGTGGGAATTGGTTACTTAATACTTTGGAAAAATGGAACAAGGGAGAAACTGTAATGTTGTGATATGAATTTGCCATTGGGCCTTCCATAGGGATAGCTGTGACTAACCTGAAATAGCACTTAAAGTTCTGTCCTTGTAGGGCAAATTATAAATCTTTTCCAGTTCATCGCTCTTAGAGGTGATTACCTCTAGCCATCAGCCTTACTCCATCCCATGTTTAGTATGCAGTTTGAGCCACGAGGGCCATATCGCCAGTAGCTGAGTACATTTTGTTCCATTTTTCTATCTTAGGGAGCCATAATAAAACTGTGGTAGTGATCTGAAAACCCTAGGGAAACTACTATTTTTCTTCTTTAAAACTATGGTTTCTAAAGTTGCACCTAAGGAGTCTGTCACATTTTCTGTTGAATCATGGTTTTTAAGTTGTTTTGTTTTTGTTTTAACATATGTTCCTTCTGATATGGCCTTGAAATTAGTCTACAGTAACCTGTGTGGAACACTTACACAGTAGCAACTAACATACAGCCATATAGCTTAATGAGAATTTATTTTTCTCCGTGGCAGTCTGGTGCTGGCCACATTTAAGTTTTTAAAAATTGTTGTTGATATCTTAGAGACAGCCCTGTAGTTGAAATCATGGTTTTATTCATTTTATTTATTTTTTTAAACTTGCCTAAATCAGTTCTGAAGGAGTATTTGTGAGACTTCATTTTCTTTCTCTTTACCATGACATGACCTAATAATCTTTTCTTAAAACACAGTTTTGAGGTACTAATGAACTGAAACTGTATATGGAGCTGTTAACAGCAGTGCTGTACTGTAGTTATGTATATTCATGTACAGTATGTCTTAGATCCCAGGTAGACATATTCTTTTGTAAGGGGATGAATAGCCGCTTTCAGAAATTCCGACTAAATGGAACTGGGTCAATAAGTAATAAAACTAATAGAGAAGTCACTTTTGGGGGGGGAGAGAGGGGGAAGAGTAGTATTATAAGACCTTTATTGGCCCTTAATTAAACCTGACACTAAAGTGGATATTTTAGTCTTTCTGCATGTGAAATGTGGTATAAGAAGATAGAACTATAATTACCGTATTTGGAAGGATACACGTAGTGCTTTGTTCATCTTCATTGCAAAGCTGCCAAAATAGCTGAAGCTTAATTATTTGACTTGCCTTGATTTGTCAGACTGGGGCTTGGAGAAAAGGAGCAGATGTTCCTCTAAGACTTTGATTACAGAAGCCTTATATACATTCATTTGATTTTGTATTTGTAGCTCAGAGTCGTTGTTGTCTAAATCCAACTTTCTAAGTTAGCAAAAACAACATAATTTTTTTTTTTTCCAGCAAAGATCTCACGATATACGAGAACCACCTTACTCTCCCTTCCTTTGGCCATTAGGGGGAGTTGTTGCCATTCGTTGATGTCTAGAACAAACTGTTCACTTTTTAGGAAAAGTGAAATCCTTTAAAAAAAAAAAAAAAGAAAAAATCAAACAAATTATACTTAACACCCAGAATCCTATTTGATTTTTCCCTAGTTAAAAGGTGTAATGTTCAGCTTCAAAACTCTCAGCATTATCATTATTCATTATTATTATTATTCAGTGTACTGCCATGAAGTTGTTTTTGAGTTCATTAAAAAATTCCAACAGCATTAGGCTTTTTTTTGAATGTTTTGTTTCTTAAATACCTTTGATAGACATTTACTTCCTAAATACCCAGGGGATTCTTTGAGACCCTGAAATTTAGAAACATCTGGTCTACCTCAGTTAAATGTTGACTGCATAGAAATACAGCTGAAGTGATGATCGCCACAGCCATAAAATTGTTTGACTAAGAAGGATTTATACAATGTTTACAAACCTGGAATCAAGAAATTTATCTGAAAGTGAAAAGTTAGATATTAGAGCAAGTGTTTAATTCAGGTATTTTCAAGTTTTAAAACTTAACTTGTTTACCTACTAAAAATAGCTACAGTTTTTTCTGCTTATAAAAGTCCATTGAAATGATATACCCTAATTTGCAATAATTTTCCCATAAAGTTTTAGGTATGAAAGAATTGTAATTTACTGGATATGTTTAAGATGGGATATTTCGTTGGGTGGGTTTTTTTTTCTTTTTAACCTTTAATAGACTTCCAACAAGAATATAGTTGTTTCAAGAACAAATTACTTTTTGACATTGTACTTTTCCCTTTTTTCTTCACAGTATTAGTAAATTGAAAAATTGTGTGCTCTCCGGTTTTAACTTCTAATATGCTTATTCTTTTGAGAATTTTTTAAAAATTCAAATTACCATCATAGCCCTTTTTACAATAAAACCAGCATTTGTTCTCTCACCAAACCCCATGTCAGATTCACTATAAAGGAAGCTCAGCATAAGTAATTCAAAAAGTGCTTATCATTTTGGAGGCGGGGGGCTGATTTAGTAAATATTCCAACCGGTCGTTTTATGCACAAGGCTTCAGTCAGAACATAGAGAAAAAAAAAACATTCTGTGAATGAAATATTGTATGTTCAGATTTTATAAAAGACATTTTTAAAAGCCCAATTTACAGCCGTATATTTTCTTATGATGTAATTTATGAAAAAGATGTCTGTACTAACAGGTGCTGTAACACTACTGTTGTTGGATTTTATTGTTTGGTGATAAATGTATACAATATTTCTAAGGGAAACTATGTACTGTGATGTAAAAGTCTGGGCAAAATGTATATAATCCTTGTATATAAATTGTGTATTTGATTATAATTACTGATTGTAAAGATTTAATAAAATATGTAAATATTCTGGTCTAGTTTTAATTTGGATTTCCAGCATCACTTTGCCTATCTTTATGCTTTGGTATCCCTTTAAAAATTGTTTTCATCACTCTGTCTCTCCTTTAATTTTCATTTTATCCCTGGGGGAGTGAATCTGGGAACAGGTTAGGGTATAGAAGCAAACTTTGAAGAGTTCCACCACTCAAATAGTGCCAAGGACCTTCAGAGCAGAGTTAGAGTTACTAATTTACAGTGTCAATATTGGTTACATGTTTATGTTTTGAGTTTACTTAATATTGAATAAAATCAGTTCTTTTGACATTATTTGAAGTAACTCCGAGCCTCTCATGTTAATTCCTGTGAGGCCATTTCCTTTTAGCAGCCACTTTCAGATACTGTGATACTGTTGTCTTCATCTGCACTGTTCCTCGAGTTTCTGAGCACAGATGTCTTGAAAGATCTAATAATAACCACTATTATCTAGGGGTAATTGCTTTCTTTAAATATGATCAAGTTGAGACTTGAAGTTCTAAGCATCTTACTCAAAAGTTCCACATTTGGTGACCAGGCAATGGGATGGGAGCCCTGGTCTATTTCCTGTGCCCATGGTCCTTTCAGTGTACCTTCTCTCTTTCTCTATCCTTGTTCCTTCTCCCACCCCATTACAGTTTCTGCTCACCTTTCACTCAGCCACTACCTTCCCATCTGACCACTTTTTCCTCACTGGGGTTCACTGAAGTTTAGAAATGGTAGCATCTATTCTCAGGTTCTTTGGACATTAAATCTCATCTCAGCCTGCCTCCATTCCCCTAGGACAATGCACCACTATTTCAGGAAGAGTTTAAAGGATCCATTAGCATCTGTTGGAAGATTTCAACAGGGAGGTTCTCTTTCTTTCCTGGGTACAGCAAACTTAAGAGTTCTTTCTACTAAGGGAAGCTAAGTAATGTAAGGGTTGAGAATCCTAAGTGTCAGCACCTACGTGCTCATAAAGTTTGTAATTCCCAAAGCCTTGCTCTTGATTTACTGTAATAAGCCTGGTGGTCTGTGGTGTTCATCTTCAATGAAGTAGTAAATGGGAGGCCACTGATGACCTTGGGGAGCCTCTTAATTCATAAAAGAAGTCACTCATCATCCCAGATGACAGAGAAATGCTTAAGTTGTTGACAAGATGAAGAATAATGCTAAATGAAAAATCTAGAACTGTATATAAAGTATGATCTCAACTCTGTTGTATATGTGGAGACTCATTTACTCAACAAAGACTTAGCATCTCCTGTGTGCTAGACGTTATCTGGGGCCTGGGGGTGTGGACAATACATAGTAAAGAAGATAGGAAATAAAATAGTAAATAAATATGATAATGAGTTTATGAAGCAAAAGAACTTCTGGTGAGAGGATAGTGCTAGAAATCACGGTACAGAATTCTCTCTTAAAAAAACAAAATATCAACTGTGGTTATTTCTGGATTTGGGCAATTTCTATTTCCTTATTTATAACTCTCTGTTTTCATAAGTTTCCAAAATGAGCATTATGACTTTGAAAATAAAAACAGTCTAGGTCAGTTAACAGATGAAAGGGAGAAAGAAAAATATCGCACTAGAACCCTACCATCCTATGGTTCTACACAGTTCAAGTCCCCAACATGCCATACAGCTCTCACGGACATAAGCTGTGAAGGAGAGCAGAATATGCCACCCCAAAATATGCCACTTTGGCAAATTGGTTATTGTGAATTAAAGTTACTTAAGAAACAGCCAATGCAAAAAAAAGGACACTCTGACCTTCCTTTGTCCCCCTGAAAAAAGAAATAAATCTCCCATGTGAAAGGTACCCTTCCTGTACTGGTGGGATAGAAAGCATTCTTATCACCAGAGATAGGGAAGTTAGGGCTGAGAGGCTTGTCTGAACAAACCTTGTTATTTGCTACACCAGGTCCAAACCATTTTGTCTTGCCAATTCTTCACATTTTTATTACTTCTTTGCCTAAAAGGTATAAAAGCTGCCTGCTCTGGTCATTTCTTTGAGTCTCATATTTTTATGGGCTCCCATACATACAAAATTAAATTTTATTTTCTCTTGTTAATCTGTCTTATGTCAATTTAATTATTACACCAGCCAAAGAACCTAACAGGGAGGAAGGGAAAAGCTTTTTTCCTCTACGGTAGCATATAGCTGGGATTCAAAAGTTCATCAGGAAAAGTGTGTGGAATAGGAAAAAGAGAAGAGGATCTAAAACAGCCCTGAGAATCCTGGCATTTAAGGCAATAAGAGGAAGGGCTTGTATAAAACGGAATGAAAAAGGGTAGGTGGAGAGGGAGGAGGAAAATGAAGACAGAGCAATGTTACAAAAACCAGAAGGAAAGATTATTTCAGGGAAGAAAGCTGGTGAATAATAGGCCCCCAAGCATTGGTTCCGGCAACCTTGCTATGTAAGAATGTAAATTCAGTGGGGCTCTATCATCCAATATTTGAGAACGGCCAGAAAACTAGGTGAAATTTCACCTTAAACAGTGTTCAGGTTGAAATAGATGTGACAACAAAGGCTTCCAGTTTGCAACCACTGAACTGGCAGCTCCTGAACCTCCAAATGTCTAGGCTCCTCAATTTTCAAGGCACCGTATACCAATCTCCAGTTCTAGATTTATTACATGCCCCAAAGGCCTCCTCCAACGGTTGAGATTTTCTGGTTTAACATCCCTAATGGTGATTATGTGGCTTTCCAAATAGAGATTACTGGTTTAATCAGGCAGGTCAACGAGGAGGTGGGGGGGGGAGTCTCATCCATTCACCTTCCGACAATTCTAATGTCAACCATTGACACATTCTTTGACCTGAGGCAATGAAAGTTCCTCTCCTGAACCCCATTCGGATTTCCACTCCATCAAGTGGTATGGCCAGACTGCTGACAACTTCACCCCAACTCCTTCCTACTAGGGGTTCCCTGATTCCCACCCAGGATACATCTGTAAGCCTCTGCTCAGCCCTACAATGATTCCTCTAAGTTCCCACAATAATCTAAAAGGACTAGTCCAATCAGCTCTCCGTTCATAGACAGTATGATGACTAATGCCCTCTTCATAGACCTGATAATAAAAAGAGCTGCCACTTTTTGAATCCTCACTAGGCATAAACATACACTGGGCACACTATGTTGGTGAGTCCTTATCCATATAACAACCTCATGAGATGTCTGAATTTTCATTTTGCAGATCAGGAAAAATAAGATTCAGCAAAGTTGAGTGAATCGCCCAAAGGCACAAAGCTGGATAGATGGACCTGGGATATGAGTCTAGATTAATCTAAATTTTTTTATGTTTCTTTATTTTTGAGAGAGAGAGAGAAAGAGAGAAAGAGAGAGAGGGAGAGAGAGAGAGAGAGAGAGAGAGAGAGCACAACAAGGGAGGGGCAGAGAGAGAGAGACACACACACACAGGATCCAAAGCATGCTCCAAGCTCCAAGCTGTCAGCACAGAGCCTGACATGGAGATCAAACTTACGAACTCTGAGATCATGACCTGAGCTGAAGTCAGACACTTAACCAACTGAGCACACCAGGTGCCCTGAGTCTAGATTAATCTAAATCAGAATAGGGAGAGGGCAAGATGGAGAAGTAGGGGGATCCGTACTTCCAGCCTGTATCTCTCAAACAAAGAAGGGCTGAAGCCAAAAGACACTGAACCATAAGAGTCTGGGAGGAAAAGAGACAGAGTCCACTAAGAAGACAGCCTCATAGGGTTACTTCAAGGAACAAACCAAAGCACACATGGTGGAGAGTCCAAAATATCACTACGAGTAGGGAAATAAAATAACCAAAGTCACAACAAGAGAGACCAAAGGACACCCTTAAAAGAACACTTCCTGAATGGCCAAGCCCTGGACAGTGTATGAACCTCCTTTAATATTGCAGTACTCACAGGTGCAGAGCACATAACAAGCTTTCAAAACTTACAAGAGACAGAAAGCTGGCCAAAATGATGAAACGGAAGAACTCTCCCCAAGAGAAATTCCAGGAAGAAGTGACAGATAAAGAATTGACCAAAACAGATATAAGCAACATAACCGAACAAGAATTTAGAGCAATAGTCACAAAATTAATTGCTGGGCTTGAAAAAGCCATAGAAGACAGCAGAGACACTACTGCTGCAAAGATCATGGATCTTAAAAATAAGAGGTATGATGAATGAAAAAATGCTATGAATGAGGTGCAAAATAAAATGGAGGTGGCCACAGCACGGATTGAAGAGGCAGAGAGGAGAATAGGTGAGCTAGAAGATAAAATTCTAGAAAAAGAGGAAGCCGAGAAAAAGAGAGATGAATTGATCCAGGAGCATGAAAGCAGAATTCAAGAACTGAGTGATGCACCCAAATGGAACAATATCCATATCATAGGAATTCTGGAAGGAGGAGGAGAAGAAGGAGGAGAAGGAGGAGGACAAGAGGAGGAAAAGTAGAAGGAGGAGGAGGAGGGAGAGGGGGAGAAGAGACAAAGGGGCTGAGGGGTACTTGAACAAATCATAACTGAGAACTTCCCCAACCTGGGGATGGAAACAGACATTGAAATCCAAGAGGCACAGAGAACTCCACTCAGATATAACTTGAATCGATCTTCTGCATGACATATCATAGTGAAACTGGCAAAATATAAGGGTAAAGAGAGAATTCTGAAAGCAGCTAGGAATAAATGGGCCTTAACATACAAAGATAGACAAATAAGTATAGTAGCAGACCTATCTACTGAAACTTGGCAGGCCAGAAAGGAATGGCAGGAAATCTTCAATGTGATGACCAGGAAAACTATGCAGCCAAGAATCCTTTATCCAGCAAGTCTGCCATTCAGAATAGAAGGAGACATAAAGGTTTTCCCAAACAAACAAAAACTGAAGGAATTCATCACCACTAAACGAGCTCTACAAGAGATCCTAAGGGGGACTCTATGGGGGAAATGTTGCAAGGAACGCAAAGTACCAGAGACACCACTACAAGCATGAATCCTACAGAGAACACAATGACTCTAAACCCATATTTTTTCAATAACAACACTGAATGTAAACGGACTAGATGCTCCAATCAAAAGACGTAGGGTATCAGAATGGATTTAAAAAAAAACAACACCGAGATCCATCTATTTGCTGTCTACAAGAGACTCGTTTTAGACCTGAGGACACCTTCAGATTGAAAGTGAGGGGATGGAGAAATATCTACCATGCTAGTGGAAGTCAAAAGAAAGCTGGAGTAGCCATACTTATACCAGACAAACTGGACTTTAAAGTAAAGGCAGTAACAAGGGTTGAAGAAGGGCATTATATAATAATTACAGGGTCTATCCATCAGGAACAGCTAACAATTATAAATGCCTATGCACCGAATTTGGGAACACCCAAATACATAAAACAATCACAAACGTAAGCAGTCTTAGTGATAAGAATGTGCTAACTGCAGGGGACTTTAATACTCCACTTACAGCAATGGATAGATCAACGAGACAGAAAATCCCTAAAGAAACAATGGCTCTGAATGACACATTGGACCAGATGGACTTGACATACATTTAGAGCTCTACATTCCAAAGCTATGGAATTCACTTTCTTCTCGAGTGCACATGATACATTCTCCAAGACAGATCACATACTGGGTCACAAAGCAGCCCTCAATAAATACAGAGAATTGAGATCATACCATGCACGCTTTCAGATCACAATGCTATGAAATTTGAAATCAACCACAGGAAAAAGTTTGGAAAACCTCCAAAAGCGTGGAGGTTAAAGAACACCCTACTAAAGAACAAATGGGTCAACCAGGCAATTGGAGAAGAAATTTAAACAGATATGGAAACAAATGAAAATGAAAATACAACAAACCAAACTCTTTGGGATGAAGCAAAGGCAGTCCTAAGAGGAAAATACATTGCAATCCAGGCCTATCTCAAGAAACAAGAAAAATCCCAAATACAAAATCTAATCGCGCACCTAAAGGAACGAGAAGCAGAGCGGCAAGAACACCCCAAACCCAGCAGAAGAAGAGAAATAAAAAAGATCAGGGCAGAAATAAACAATATAGAATCCAAAAAAACAAATAAACAAACAATTGAACAGATCAATAAAACCGAGAGTTGGTGTTTTGAAAAAGTAAACAAAATCGATAAACCTCTAGCCAGGCTTCTCAAAAAGAAAAGAGAGGGCACCCAATAGACAAAATCACGAATGAAAATGGATTTATTACAACCAATCCCTCAGAAATACAAGCAATTATCAGGGAATACTATGAAAAATTATATGACAACAAACGGGACAACCTAGAAGAAATGGACAAATGGACAAATTCCTACACACACACACACACACACACACACACACACACTACCAAAACTCATATGGGAAGAGAGAGAAAATCTGAACAGACCCATAACTCATGAAGAAACTGAATCAGTTATCAAAAATCTCCCAACAAATAAGAACCCTGGACCAGATGGCTTCCCTGGGGAATTCTACCAGACATTTAAATCAGAGTTAATAACCATTCTTTACAAGCTGTTCCAAAAAATATAAATAGAAGGAAAACTTCTGGACTCATTCTATGAAGCCAGCATCACTTTGATTCCCAAACCGGACAGAGACCCCCCACAAAAAAAAGAGAACTATAGGCCAATATCCTTGATCAATACGATGCAAAAATTCTCAACAAGACACTAGCAAATCGAATTCAACAGTATATAAAAAGAATTATCCACCATGATCAAATGGGATTCATTCCTGGGTTGCAGGGCTGGTTCAATATTGGCAAATCAATCAATGTGATACATCAAGTTAACAAAAGAAAAGATAAGAACCATATGATCCTGTCAATAGATGCAGAAAAAGCATTTGACAAAATACAGCATCCTTTCTTAATAAAAACCCTTGAGAAAGTTGAGATAGAAGAAACTTTAACTTAAACATCATAAAAGCCATTTATGAAAAGCCCACAGCTAATATCATCCTCAATGGGGAAACACTGAGAGCTTTCCCCGTGAGATCAGGAACACGCCGGGGACGTCCACTCTCACCACTGTTGTTTAACACAGTGCTGGAAGTCCCAGCATCAGCAATCAGACAACAAAAGGAAATAAAAGGCATCAGAATTGGCAAAGATGAAGTCAAACTTGCACTTTTTGCAGACGTCATGATACTCTACATGGAAAACCCTACGGACTCTGCTGAAAGTCTGCTAGAACTGATCCATGAATTTAGCAAAATCGCAGGGTAGAAAATCAACCATACAGAAATCGGTTGCATTTTTATTCACCAATAATGAAGCAATAGAAAGAGAAATTTAGAAACTGATCCCATTCACAATTGCACCAAAACCCATAAAATACCTAGGAATAAACCTAACCAAAGATATAAAAGATCTGTATGCTGAAAACTATAGAACACTTATGACGGAAATTGAAGACACAAAGAAATGGAAAAACATTCCATGCTTATGGATTGGACGAATACATGTTGTTAAAACGTCAATACTTCCCAAAGCAATCTACACATTCAATGCAATCCCAATCAAAATTGCGCCAGCATTCTTCTCAAGCTGGCACACACAATCCTAAAATTTGTATGGAACCAACAGAAGACCCTGAATAGCCAAAGTAATATTGAAGAAAAAAACCAAAATGGGAGGCATCACAAAACCAGACTTTAGCCTCTACTTTAGCCTCTACTACAAAGCTGTCATCATCAAAGACAGTATGGTATTGGCACAAAAACAGACACATAGACCAACTGAATGGAGAACCCAGAATTGGACCCACAAATGTATGGCCAATTAATCTTTGACAAAGCAGGAAAGAGTATCCAATGGAAAAAAGACAGCCTCTTTAACAGATGGTGCTGGGAGAACTGGACAGCAACATGCAGAAGGATGAAACTAGACCACTTTCTTTCACCATACACAAAAGTAAACTCAAAATGGATGAAGGACCTGAATGTGAGACAGGAAACCATCAAAACCCTAGAGGAGAAAGCAGGCAACAACCTCCTTGACCTCAGCTGCAGCAATTTCTTACTTGACACATCTCCAAAGGCAAGGGAACCAAAAGCAAAAATGAACTATTGGACCTCATCAAGATAAGGTTCTGCACTGCAAAGGAAACAATCAACAAAACTAACAGGCAACCGGGGAATGGGAAAAGGGTTTTTGCAAATGACATTGGGTAAAGGGCTAGTATCCAAAATCTATAAGGAACTCACCAAACTCTACACCAGAAAAACAAATAATCCAGTGAAGAAATGGGCAGAAGACATGAAGAGACACTTCTCCAAAGAGGACATCCAGATGGCCAACAGACACATGAAATGATGCTCAGCGTCACTCATCGTCAGGGAAATACATATCAAAACCACACTGAGATACCACCTCACGCTAGTCAGAATGGCTAAAATGAACAAATCAGGAGACTATGGATGCTGGCGAGGATGTGGAGAAATGGGCACCCTCCTACACTGTTGGTGGGAATGTAAACTGTGCAGCTGCTCTGGAAAACAGTGTGGAGGTTCCTCAAAAAATTATCAGAACTCCCCTATCACCCAGCCATAGCACTACTGAGGATTTACCCACGGGATACAGAAGTGCTGATGCATAGGGACACATGTACCCCAATGTTCATAGCGGCACTTTCAACAATATGCAAATCATGGAAAAAGCCTAAGTGTCCACCAACTGACGAATGGATCGAGAAGATGTGGTTTATCTATACAATGGAATACTACATGGCGATGAGAAAGAAGGGAATCTGGCCATTTGTAGCAATGTGGATGGAACTCAAGGGTGTTATGCCAAGTGAAATAAGTCAGGTAGAGAAAGACAGATACCATACATTTTCACTTATATGTGGAGCAGGAGAAACTTAACAGAGGACCACAGGGGAGCGGAAGGGGAAAAAATAGTTAAGGAGAGAGAGGGAGGCAAATCACAACAGACTCTTAAATATTGAGAACAAACTGAGGGTTGATGGGGGGTGGGGCAGAGGGGGAAATGGGTGATCGGCATGGAGGAGGGCACTTGTTGGGATGAGCACTGGGTGTTATACGGAAACCAACTTGACAATAAACTATATTTTTAAAAAAAGAAGAAAAAGACACCAGTAGCTTTGGATGTGAGTCATCTCTTACCCTGTACTACTCCTAGCATGGAATTATAACTAATATGTGTCCCATACACGATACTGTATTGTAAAGCTATCCATAGAAATCATTCATATATTGAGGTGCCAAGACGGTGGAACAGCATGGAAGTCTTTTTTCTGTCTCACGTACATGAAATACAGCCAGGTCAACACTAAACCATCCTGCACACCTAGAAACCTGATTTGAGGATTAACACAACAATCTGCACAACCTGAACCACAGAACACAGCAGGTACGCAGCACAGAGAGGTGAACTGGGGGAGAGAGGAGACGTGGAGAGAGGAAGGAGACGGGTGGGGAGAGTAAGGGAAAAGCATCCCCAGAAAAAGCAGCTGGAGAGAAAGTGGGGAAAAAAAGGTGGAAACAGCCACAGGGACTGAACTAAAAAGGGAGAAAGGAAAGGGCTTAAATTCCATTAAGACTCAATAAACAGGGGGAGCACAGAGGCTCAAACTCCGCAGCTCAAATACCTGTGATGCTCTGGTGGGAAGGGTGAATTCCCAGGCGAAGAGAGGGTCCAGGAGGTCCTCGGGCCATGCGAGATTTCCCACAATCCCGGAAACGCGGCT
>CM053562.1:22370240-22389148 GCA_028646485.1 Cryptoprocta ferox
TTAAACTGCCTTTTGACTCTTAATGTGAAGAGCTCTTTGATATAGTAGGCATTAACTATAAATTCTGTATCTATAATCTTTCTTGCAAATACTTTCCTTTAAATGTATCATTTGCCTTTTGACTTTGTTTATGGTATTTTTTACCATACAAAAGTTTTGTGCCATCAAATTACAAAATAATAATAATAATAATAATAATGTAGTCACGAGTTTGATGTCCTTTATTCAAGGGGAAACAGTCCATGGACTGGGGGAGAACGTGCCTACAAGCAGTGGAGCGCTTTTCCCAAGGAATTTTGAGCAAGAGCAAGCTTTAGACAGCGTCAGAAAAGAAACTTGGAAACAGCATGCTTAGCTAGAAGCTAGGAGAGTTCCTGAGAAGGCTAGCTAGTAGGTCCTATTTTCTAGGGTAAAGCAAGCTGGCTAAAGCTGAGTTGGAGAATTGTGATTAGTGTGTTAGATTTCCTTGACAGGTATCTCCCAGAAGTCCAGGCTGACTTAGATTTAAATCTGTGACGTGGGTTGGGCCACTGGGGGCCACTCCATTTTGTGGATCCCAATATATGAATTTATCTTATCAGTGTCAATCGTTCATATATAGGTGTATATGGCCTCTGGTTTTTCTATCTTAATAAAATACTCTCCCCAACAGGCAGGTTTTAATATGTGTGCTGAAATTTCTTTTTTTAAATTTTTTTAACATTTATTTATTATTGAGAAACAGAGAGAGACAGAGCATGAGCAGGGGAGGGGCAGAGAGAGAAGGAGTCACAGAATCAGAAGCAGGCTCCAGGCTCTGAGCTGTCAGCACAGAGCATGACCCTGGGCTTGAACCCACAAACTGCTAGATCATGACCTGAGCTGAAGTCAGACACTTAACTGACTGAGCCCCTGAAATTTCTATTTAAACTATCCTTTTATTACTTTAGAGCTTTGTACAATCAAAACTTCCTATTTTTTTAAAAAAAAAGTTTAGAGAGAGAGAGAGAGCATGCGCATGCACATGCACACACATATGCACGTGTGTGCACACATGCTCGCACACGCACACAAGGAGGAGGGGCAGAGAGAGGGAGAGAGAATTTCAAGCAGGCTCTGCACTGTAAGCGCCAAACCCGATGTGGGGCTGGAGCCCACAAACCGCGAGATCATGACCTGAACTGAGATCCAGAGTCGGACACTTAACCAACTAAGCCACCCAGGTGCCCCAAAACTTCCTTTTTTGAATATGGCGTGAGATAGGGATCCAACTTTACTTTTTTCTAGATGCATAGCACATGGTGTCAGTGCCATTTATTACATTTATCAGTCCTTTCCTACTGGATTCAAATATCACCATTTCATTTGGTATATACTACCTTGCTATGTTTATGGAGATCTATTTCCGGGCTCGTTATGCTGTTTCAGGAATTTTATAGATTTTTAATAATTCCTATGCTACAGTGTACTGTTTGTATTACAGTGGCCTTAGCAAATACTTATTTTCTGATAGAGAAGTCCTCCTTACTATCCTTTCCTCATTATTTTATGGCTATTCTTGGACAGTTAATCTTCCACATGAATTTTAAGATTCTGTATCCAATTAAGTAAAAACTCTATTTAGATCCTAATTAGAATTCTGTTAATTATACATGTTACTATTGAGGAAACTAACATTTTTGGGATGTTAAGTTTCCCCTCTACACTAAACCTTTTGATTGTTTTTGTTTGTTTGTTTGTTTGTTTTGTCTTTTCTGTGCACATTCATTCCTTAACCCCTTCCCACAGCCTTCTCTTGGGCAGGGTTTTCTCTCCAACCCTGAACTTCCCATGCTCTCACACTAACCGGTCCTTGTCATCCTGGATGACAAGCGCCCCTATCTCCTGCTGCCTCCTCCGCTCACCGGTGCAGTCATTTCTGTTCTGGGAGAAAAAACAAGAACTCTTCTGGTTTGCCCTTTTAGGTTGCCCAGTGCTTCTGCTTCCCTATTCCTTCTGCCAGTTAGAGCAGCAGTCAGACCAGGATTTCAGCTCATGCTTGTCACTACCATCTGTACAAAATCGACTACACAAGCCCTCAGAAGCATTTTCTGCAGGCCTCCAGCCACTCTGAGAGCAGCACAGCCTGTCTCTGGATTGTCCCTACCAGTGGTGTGCTGGCAAAAGACATCAATAAATCAACAAAGAAATACCCCTGATTTGTAGCATTTGCTGCTCAGCCATTTCTGTGGTGTAAATACTCCCATTAAGACTGATTTCAACCTACCGATGGCTTCACAACCTTTATGCAACAAACCAGCTCAAAAGTCCTTGAGTGTTTAACAACTGGCTTGTAAGAGCCCATAAGAGCTAGCTCCAACACAACACAGGTAGCACAGGCCTCGGATTCCCAGGCAACACCCATCTTGTTTTCCATGCATCGTCATTGACTGACACAATTTGGTCATTACTGAGCTCTTGATGTGGCCCATGGTCTCCTAGGGACATCACATACCTGATCTCATTTAGGCCTCACAAAACCAACTATTCCTATTTCCATTTCATATGTCATGATTAATACTCATGATAAATAATCACCCTCCGCTTGGCCTGAGCTAGACATAAAACATAGGACACTATACCTTTGGGTAAAGCAATGCACCTCCCAAAGCAACGCACAAATATGTTTTTAACACAGTGAAATTCTTTTAAGTAGAATTTTTTTCTGCTGCAAAAGTAATGAACCACATTGCAAAGAAAATTTAAAAGCAAGCATTTATTCTCATATGTATTAAGAGTTAGTTATTTGATGTCATGGTAAAGTGTTCATGATATATTACATTTTAAAAGTAGGAAAGTGCAAGATGATACCAATTCTGTAAAAAAAATAAGTGGAGCGCCTCGGTGACTCAGTCAGTTAAGTGTCCACCTCTTGATACAGGCTCAGGTTATAATCTCAGGGGTTCATGAGATCGAGCCCCACATGAGGCTCTCAGTCGATGACAGAGAACCTGCTTGGGATTCTCTCTCTGCCCCTCCCCTGCTCTCTCTCAAAATAAATTAAAAACCCTAAAAAATAATAATAATAATAAAACACTGGAAAAAAAGAAAAAAGAAAAAATGTCTTAACAGTAGTCATCTCTCAACAATGAGGGGTAAAGATTTTTCTTTCTTTCAGTCTCTGTATTTTGCATAATTAATGCATCAACATGTATTCCAATTACACAGAGAAAATGGAATGCATATGATTTGAATTTGGAAAATATAAAAATGAAAACAAAACCATGACCTCATCATTCAGACTCAACAATTGTTCCATTTTGATTCAGTGTGTTGTTTTTGAAAGACATTTAATTTAAAATAACAGCAGCAACAAGCCTGGGCCCTGCAGTTCCCGCCCAGAGAGGGATGGGCGTCGCCCCTGCACTATCTCCATCCTCAAGGACCTCTCCCCCGTGCCTTTTTATATCGGCTCTAATTTTCACAAATCACTTGAAGATGCATATTATTAATCCCAAGTTCGAGATGATGAAACTAAGAAACTCATTCTCTATGAGGCCAGGTACTGTCTGTTTCATATGTCACGTTCCCACTTAGAGCATCTTTTCCCGGGAGGCCTGGTGGTTAAGAGCATGCACTTCTGTTAGGCAGAATCCAGTCCCAGGCCAGGCACTGGTACTCTCTGAGGATGTCTCCATGGGCAAGGGTTTCCATTTCTTATAAAATAAAGATGAAAAGATAATTTCCCTGAAAGAGCTATCGCAAGAATTACCAGTGCTGTTACTTCCAGTCAGCCGCAGAGCTGAGGGTTGAAAATAGATCTGTCTGGCTCCAAAGGCCACACCTTCTCTACTGTGCAAAACTTCTTTTCTCCCCCAGGGTTCCTGTCTGTGAGGGGTTTCTTTGTGCAGGTCAAGGAACTTCGCCTTCAGCTGAAGCACAGGCACCCAACAGGTCGCCAAGTCCAGAGACATTTCCGCAGCCTCCTCCTGAGCCCTATCGTGCCTCCAGGAACCTGGAGGACCAGAACCCTTAGGCCAGGAGTGGATGAGCTCGCCTTTGACTCTGCTGGAATCTTTCCCTCTCCCTAGGTCGAGTCTCCTCCTTGGGGACCAAGCGTCTTGAGCTCAGATTTCAGCTGCGGCCCTTCCCCTGGGGGTTATCTCTGCCCAGCTGTCAGGACCTGATTCTCCCTGTTTGCCTTTTATCCATTACACCTTTGTTGGCAGGTGGCTTTGCTCAAGCCCCAGAAAATGTCAGGGCACAAGCTGGGAACACGGTCTTCCCGCTGGTGAACAGGCAGCTCCGTGTTCTTTAGTATTTGGAGCAGCCCTGCCAATTAGCTTGTACTCTGCCCACATGCCCAGGGCTGAAAGGGAAGCAGGCCAGGCCTAAGCAAAATTAGACAATGGGCTCCCAGAACACCGAGGGGGCAGTGTCACCTGCTGTTGCCTCCCCTCTGGGCCGATAGTGGGGGTGGAGCTGGAGAGGGAGGGCAAGCAGGAATTTCCTCCTCCACATTCCAGATGGGGCTCCAAGGGCACAGCCCAGAGCAAGGGGTTAGGAAGGGCCAGGCTCTGGGACTGGAATCTCCCCGGGCCCAGAGAGTGTTGGCCCTTAACACCGGGGGGCACATTTCTTTCTGGCCAGGAAGAATGCCATTTAAGGATAGGGCTGGGGTTTCTCCATCTCTCTGTCCCACATAGTCTCCAGTGCAGTGCTGGCCACTCAGAGCGTGCTTGTGGGGCGCAGTGTATGTGGTGGTTGAACACCAGAATTTTAGAGAGAGGCAGATGTGGGTCCTTGATCACCGCTCTTCCTCACCCACTCTGTAACCTCAGTACTTGACTTCTCGGCTACGGCTCCTTCCTCTAGAAAACAAAGAAAGTAAAAATGTGTACCCCATAGGGTTACCGGGAGGGTAAAAGGAAATGAGGATAAAAGGAAATCCACATAGTATCTGTTTATAGGCTTACTGGACTCACTTTTGGGATGAAGAAAAATTTAAGCCTTCCAAAGGTAATATGTTATCTCTGAGGTTAACTAAAACACCAGAACGTCAGAAGGCACAGATGAACAGGGAAATGTGACAGACATTTCTCAAAGACCGCCCCCCCACCCCGTCCAGTGCCACACACTGGGCTGAATGCCTTATCTGTGTTCTGATTTTACACTGCAGGCAACATATCTGAAATGAGGCAGCTCCAAGTCAGACTGCTTGCTGGCACGTTAAAGAAACAAAGGAAATGCTCAAGACCAGAATGCCTGCTGTGTCAAGACACCTAATTAGAAAGCAACGTCATAGTGAATTAGTAGAGCAAGTCCCCAGCTCTGCCAGAAGAGCTAAAATAGATGTGCCAACAGGGGAATCACAGAGCAAAGTCGATTATCATCCTGGTGACTCAGTTGATCCCACAAGCATGACTCAGAGGTTTGACAGAACTGGACACGTGTTATATCCTAGTGCCGCACTAGCAGATAGTGCTTCCAGACACCCTTGTCGTATCACCAAGAGAATCCTATTCCAATCAGAGATCTTCATGCCAATTGAACTTATCTAATTTTAATGAGGAAGCATCAAGGTAACTGAAACTACAAAAATAAAACACTTCACGATGACTAGGTAACAACAGGATGTTGGATTTATACAGAAATTCTTTCTTTTGACTTGATGAGACATTTCACAAAGGAAAACTATAGATTATCTTCAATCGGCATATTGGGACTCAGAAATCCATTGTAACAAAGACAGTCAGTACTGATGTCATTTATTCATCACTCACGTATTTTTCCACTCATTCAACTACATGAATTGAGTGCCTTATCGGAATGGGTAGAAGTTGCGGTGACATTAAATGTCAAACAAAAGATGGTACCTTCCTTTAAGGGATGATATCGGTTAGGAACTAATCCAGTGACAAAGAGTGGTAGTTAGACAAATAACTGAAACTCAGGTTTGGCTAGGATGCTAAGAAGTGTGACATTTAGGGGCTCCTGCGTGGCTCAGTCAGTTAAGTGTCATACTCTTGATCTTGGCTCAGGTAATGATCTCACAGTTCATGGGCTAGACCCCCAAGTTGGGCTCTGCACTGACACTGCAGGGCCTGTTTGGGATTTTCTCTCTCTTCCCCTCTCTCTGCCCCTTCCCTGCTCACTCGGGCTCTCTCTCTCAAAATAAATAAACTTAAAAAAAAAAAGTGTGACACTTTTTGTGCAGGAAATAATGGTGTCATCAAAGAATTTAAGCCTGAGAGTGTTTCCTTAGGAGCATGTAGTATGCAGGAGGGAGTAGAGGCAAGGAAGCCAGTTAGGAGATGAGTGCAATCATTCTTCACGGAGTCTACTCTCAAGGGCCCTTGCTGCCATATCACCATTTCCCCCTCAACCCATGGATCCAGGCTTTTCCTCCACCTGTTGACTGAAACTACTCTTTCCTGTCATGAATGAACTTCTACTGGCCAAAGCACAAAAAACTCTTAGCCTCTCAATTCCACGTGCATGGTTAGACACTAACTCTAGCTGGAAACTTTTCTCGGAAACAGCCCCTTGCTGTTTTATCTCCTATTTCTCTGGAGACTGCTGCCCTGATCCAGACTTTTCATGACCTTCCCATTGAGAAATCCTGGTGTTCTTAAGGCACATCTTTAGCCCCATTCTAATCTGAAACTCTCCCTAGGAAATGCCTTGCTTATTTGCAACTTCTACAGCTAACATCCTCCTTCCACGGAAAATCTATGGATACAGAGAATCTGAGAATGGGGACTCTGGGGAAAATTTTATCACTGCAGTTGGTGTCAGCATTGTATTATGATGAATTCATCTCTGGAGCACCCAGGTGGTTCAGGTGGTTGAGCATCTGACTCTTGATTTCAGCTCAGGTCATGATCTCACGACTCCTGAGATGGAGTTCTGCACCAGGCTCTTTGTTGACAGCACAGAACCTGTTTGGGATTCTTTCTCTCTCTCTCTCTCTCTCTCTCTCTCTCTCCCCCCCTCAAAAAAATAGTAAATTCTCTACTTATATCTCTTAAGATGAAGATTGGGGGTCAGGTATATAATGTCCCTTTCCTCTTTGCCCTTGTTTAGCTGTGCTGGGGCTTGTGTCCACAACTGAACTAGTGGATTGAGTGGTGAAGAAAAGATGCAGAAAGAGAAGGTCTAATCTAAAAAGTCCGAGTGACTTTTTAAAAACATGATCTCTGGGTGTTTAAAACCATGCCTGATCCCTCTAGACATGCACTGCTCCTCTCTAATCTCCATTAGTGAATTGTTGACTAAAACTAGAAGGGAGGCTTCATGGAGGTTGGAACTTTACTTTGTTCATCATTGTCTCCCCAGGCCCTACAAAGTGCCTGGCACAGACTAGGGACTCATGAATAGTGAACGAGGAGTTCTATCTGTTCCATGTTTGGGTGGATGTAAGCAATACCCACATGTGCCTGGTTTGTTGAGGTGGGGGAACTAGCAAGAACACAAACTTTGGTTAAGCTGCTGAGACCATGTATTAATAGAATTTGGAAAGGGGTCAACCTGAGAATGTTTTGGCTTCAAATCTTATATAAACTTATAACTGCATCCAAAAGACTCACATCTTTGTGGGAGGCCCAGGGTTTGGCAGATACAACCATGAAGGAGGTAAGATCTGGGGACATAATCAGCCAGGCATGAACTGGCTGAGTGTGAACACAGAAGCTCAAATCCAGACGACATCTCTCTTTTTCCAGAAGCCCTTCCACCTCAGCACAAATGTCTTCAATTTTGCAGATCACTTCTCTCGGATTGGATTTTGATCATAGTCTTCTCATGTAGTTGATTTTATTTTAAACCCTCAAAAATGTGTAATAATCTAATAAAGGTGTTTTTCCCTGAAAAAAATCTGTGGATTGCTCTGATTGGTAGCATCCAGTGCAACTTGTGAATTTAAACCCAACAGAAAGCACTGTGAATGTAGTTTATTCCCTTCAAACAATTGCCCTATTGGTTTACTAGACACATTACCTCGATGCTGTGCTTATTCCCTTCCTGGTGAGGGCCAGCCTGAAATTTGCAGGGCCATCTGCCCGATTCCAGGCCGACGGAGCATTCACAGACTCTCTGTCAACTCATGCAGGACTCTCATGAATATAATTAAGACAGGGTCTTGCCCCTATGTTGAGCTTGCCTCAACCTTTCATTCTGTGGATTGAAACCCAGTTTTGGGTCTTGCTGCTTATACTCAAAATAGAAGCTCACTAACTGGTCCTTATAATGAACCAGCATCTTATCCTGCCTCAGAGTTGGAGTCAGTTAAGCATGGTTTCTTGAAAATATACACAGTCTTTTTTTTGTCGAAGAGGGTGCCAAATGGAGCAATGTTTTATGTCCTTTGCTTAAAATATGTGCTGATTTACAGACTCTTTTTGATCCTTGCAAAAAAAAAAAAAAAAAAAAGTCCCTGAGAGGACCTGCATTCCGCCTACTCAACCGTTCCTGCTGTTGTGAACAGAAAGGAGAGTGCCCTCCTATGCACTGGTGATTTCAGATGATGGTCAGGGACCAAGTGTAGAGCTTTTACTTCTCTACCTCCAGATCGAATGGCTTAGAATCAATTACTGCTAAGCCCAAATCATTTTTGGCACTTGCTCTTAAAAATGTAATTTATCCATTGACAGCTCTAGATAGCAGGTGAGCTCATTCAATTCTTAGAGGTTCATTTCACAACAAATTTTTCCTAGAAGCTTCAAAGAACCGGTGCTGTTTAAAATGGGATGTGTCAGAGATATGTTGTTGGGCTTTTTTCTCTAGAGGAAGTATATTTGCTAACTATTATTCTGGATCTTTCTTCATTGTGCTCTCTGGTTAAAAACAAGAGGTTGTGTGTGTGTGTGTGTGTGTGTGTTCATGTGTGTCTGTGCATATTTATCTTTTAGAAAATTCTTAGAACTATTTTATAAAGAGACCTTGGCCCTGCCCACATGATATGCTTGCCTTCATCTTTCTTTTTCTTTCTCTATCAAATATTTTTAACACCCATATGTATCAGGCACTGTGCCAGGCATGAAAATAACAATGGTGAACAAAACTGGCACTGCTTCCTTCCCCTCATTTGTATTCCTCATATTGGAGTAAGAGCCTGGGTTTCCCTCCTTAATGTTTATCAGAATAAGTATTCAAGCTTTGTTTTGTGCTTGGTTGGTTTTGAAATCACATGGACCTGCCTTCTGAGACGTAGAATCCACGTCTAACCTCATTCCATGCTATTCTACTGCTCCAAAGGGAATTTCAAATCTACACCTCTGTTTCCTTTAGACCTCAAGGTCTAAACACTAGCAGTGATTTCTAAACCTTCTTTAAAATAAAGGAGACTTTTTCATAAGCAAATTAATTGTGGAACCAAATAAGTTAAATAGACTATTTTGAAGCTACTCTATTTCTATTTAAAGTAAGGTGGGATGTTAACTGCCTCCCCGACTCCCCTACTTTCCCTAGATCTCTGAGAGGACCTTGCTAAACCGAACTGGGAAAACCAATGTCCCTGGCTGGCTGATTTACCTTGTGACACTGCCCTGGAGCTCCGCCTCCAGGAGTCACCCTCTGGGCTGAATAATCATCCCAGGCTGGGAATCAGTCTGACCCTCAAGCTTACCCTGGTTGTTTTTGTGTATATTTGAAAATGGGCTGCCGTACCTTTGTCAGACTCGATGGGCACATCACACATCCTCATGTCCATCTGGCACTCTGTATCATGTCCCAGGCTACTGCAAAGTGGTAAAAACTAGGGCTCAGCTCTGAAAGGGGAGGCAGGAAGTTTGCACTATGGGAATAGGGCTTCCAAGTCATACAGTGCTGACTTTCTTTTTCTTTACAGTGCTTGTGCAGGGAAGCCGTCACCCCACTTAGCATGACTGGTGGGTTCTCACTCTGCTGTCAAGAAAAGGAAAACATCTAATAAGCAGGTCAGTTCTCTGATATTTGCAAAGAGGGTTGCAAAGCAAATGTCTTGGGAACATATTACAGAGAATAAAAATGATCACTGTTTGTATCTCCGGAGAGGGAGAGAGGGAGAGATGAAGAGAGAGAGAGAGAGAGAGAGAGAGAGAGAGAGAGAGTAGGAGAGAGGTTTCTAATTCAGACCTGCAGAATAATTTCATCATCTGTTGGAAAGAGTCCCCATGACACGAAATTTTGCAGTTTCTCTACCTTCTCACAACCCCCGCACTGTTTCCACTTCATTGCTAGCAGAGCATTTCTAGAACTAGAAGGTTTTGAAAAGCCGTTGGTGGGGGAATCATTTTATATACCACCTCCTGTGCCCCAAATCTTTCCCAGAATTTGGGGGGAAAGGAGAACAAGGCAGTTTTGTTTTTGTGTTTGTTTTTAGAAGCATTCTTCTTTTCCAAAATATAAAAGCAATGCACCAACAGTACCAAATGTTGGTAAGGATACAGATCATAGGACCTTTTAACACACTGCTGGTGGGAATTTATATTGACTGATGCAACCACTTTGGAAAAACACTCTGACATTATTTTTGAAAGGTAGGCTTTCCCATACCCTATTACAAGCTTTGCTACTCCCATGTTTACATCCAAGAGAAATTGTTCCACAGGGGCACTGGGAAGACATATATAGGAATGTCTGGAAATAGCCTACAGAATCGACAATAATATCTTCACAAAATGGAATATTCTATAGTCATCAAAATAAATGAGCTCTGGTAGATGAAGCTTAGCAATATGATATTAGGTGGAAAAAGTCCTAGAAGATAACATATAGCCTGCTACCCTCTTCAAAGAGTTAAAGCCACAATAATAAAAAATACATGCATTTTAGGGCTATGTACTGAACAACTTTTTAAAAAGAAAACAATGGGATGATGAGATTTGAGAAGGTGTTATTTGGGGTAGAGAAAAATGGTAAATGGCATAAGAGAGAATCCATCCCTAGATGTTAACTTTTGTTGAATCCTAGCTATGTATTGATCATTGGGTTTATGAGCACTAATTATAATAAACATATTAATAAATAATGAGTGTGCATGGGACAATGAAAAGAGTAGTTGCTGAGTTGAAGATTAATCCAATTCAGAGTGTGTTCTGGTGTCCAAAGGGAAAACTCAAAGCAAAAATTACATATTCATTGTGAACAATTTAGAACCCAGAAAAGTCTGTGAAGAAAGAGCCATCTCTAAGTATCACTCCAGAAATAATCATTATTAACATTTTGGTACATTTCCTTCCAGCTATTTTTTTCTAATTCATATTTTTCAACAAAATAATAATTGTGATGCTTAAACAATAATCTTATTCTTGATACAATATTATGTCTATCTTCTCATGTTATAAAACAATCTCTGAAAATGTCTTTAACAACTAAACAGTATTGAATTATGTTTCTGCATCATAGTTTATTTGACAAATCCTTAAGGTGTGTTTATTTTAGTTGTTCCCAATATTTCATTATTATGAATAAGGCTCCAAAAAGTATTTTGCACGTAAGTCTGGGCGCCATCTCTGATGATTTCCTTAGGATAAAATTTTAAGAGTGGGATCACAGTGTGAAAAATTTTGAGTTATTGTCACATGTTGATACATTGGAGGGCACTATTTTTATGAGAAATAAACTGAATAAGATAGTGCACATAAATGTGTCTAATATATACATGACTGGCATTTAATCAATATCAGTTGAATATGAAACTGCATATAATTCCAAGCTTAGTGAGAATACCTCGGAAGAGGATAAAGAATTATCTTTCTCATCTGCAAGGCTATGAAAATTAAATGACTCAGTATTGTTTCTTAACCTTTAGTAGAAATACAGGTACATGCCACTGGAGTGATTCTTTTTGTTGCATTAATGATAATAAACATAACTTATATATCATGTTATTCTTTCAAAAGTGTTTCCCTATACATTATCTTGTTTGCTTTCCATGAATCTTCTAAGACTTTTGAAATAATTGACTAGTTATTCTAAAATTTATGTGGAAATGCAAAGGACCTAGGATAGCTTAGATAATCTCAACAATAACAAAATTAGAGGACTCACACTACTTGATTTCAATACTTACTAGAAATCTAGAGTAATAAAGAGAAAGTAAAATTTTCATAATTGCAATGAAAACCTACTAAATGACATAGCTGTATAAATATTGCTTAAGGCTCATTTTAATGCAACTGATCATTTCTTCCCTTGGGACAAGAACTACTGTCTTGGGGCGTCTGGGTGGGTCAGTCGGTTAAGCGTCCGGCTTCGGCTCAGGTCATGATCTCACGGTTCATGGGTTCGAGCCCCGCATTGGGCTCTGTGCTGACAGCCCAGAGCCTGGAGCCTGCTTCAGATTCTGTATCTCCCTCTCTCTCAGACCCTCCCCTGCTCATGCTATCTCTCTCTGTCTCTCAAAAATAAATAAAAAACATAAAAAAATAAAAAAAAGAACAGCTACTGTCATGAAAAAAATAAAAAACAACTGAGGCAGTAAAGCAGAACAGCACTTTCCAAAGTAAAAGTCATATACTACTGGCGTGAAGATGATTTTACATGTTATACAAATATGATTATTTTTTAATAATCATGTATTTAAAGATCATCCCATGCTTAAAGTTACAAAGAACTTTTTTTCCATTAAAGATGCTCATATAAAATTCCTTCTGAACTAAACAAGTTTTTAAAAAGCTATAAATTTCTGGACTAATAGAGGAATGCTAATACCTCATTACGGATTCAGACAAACTGACCTGCCCAATAACTGGCCGAGCAGGAAAACCCAGGTTTCCCCTTTCACTCATAGGCTGATTCCTTTTACTACACTGTAGAAAGCAGACCAGGAAGCATCTTTTCTGCAGACAAAATGGCTTCCAGTTCACCCATCCGGTAACAAACGTACGGAGATGCAAGCCAGGGTGTTACCTGAGAGAGGACCTTCCCTCCAGAAACATCAGGGGTAGGAAATAAGTATGTCCCTCCCAACAGACACACACACACACACACACACACACACACACACGACATAGACTTGTCAGTGTCCCTGGCCCCAAATGTTGTCACTGTGTCTCTGGAGACTGAAGGTAGGGGCTGCCAGATTCCACGTGATCCTGACTCAAATGCAAAGTTTCAACTCACAGAATTTAAGCTATGACCTCGCCCTATGGCTGCCAGAGAGGTTGCCAAAGCAAGACTGTATCTAATAGGTTTTATTTCTAGAGCGTCGGTCCCATGGTGAGGCCCATTTAACAGAGAAAATGTAGGAAAGCCTGTTGGGTAGACAACAAAAATTCAATGGAGGAGAAAATCAAGCCTCAGCAAAGTTAGGTAACTTGCCAAGGTCACAGGGCAAGCAAGTGGATTTGTGTTAAGGATCAGACACTTCCCAAGCAAGTAGTGGGAATGGGAGTCTTCAGGAAGGAATTTTGGTTCTTATATGTGACAGAGAAAAATTGGGGGGTGGGGGTGGGGGAAGAAACAACAAAAAGGATGCAACCCAAAAGAACCAAAGAAAAATGATGTCCCAGCCTGTATCTATAAGGCTTTGTGTGGCCCAAGGCTACATGAGGGAGATACTTTCCCCTACTTTTTCCTGTGCAACGTGCTTTTTTCACATTGTGAAAGATGTGGTGTGAGAATTTCCAGGAAAGTGACTTTGTGTTTTTGTCCTCGTAAAGTCAGTACTTTATCGGAATAATTGCCTTTTTCTTTTACTTTCTTTCTTTTTTTTTCCCCTTTCTTTTCTTTCTCTTTCTTTCATTCTTTCTTCTCTTTCTTTTCTTTTCTTTCTTTCTTTCTTTCTTTTTCTTTCTTTCTTTCTTTCTTTCTTTCTTTCTTTCTTTCTTTCTTTCTTTCTTTTCTTCTTTTTCTTTCCTTCCTTCCTTCCCTTCTTCCCTCTTTCCTTTCCTTCCTTTCCTTTCTTTCTTAAATCCCTTCCACCACTGTTCCAATACAGCTCTTTGACAATTAGGGGCCCTTTCTCTGTGTCTTTGCAGAGACCAGCACTCTGTAGCCCAGAGCCTCCAGCAGTGAGCCACCACCCTCTCCCTAGCACCCATTCTGGGGGCTGGAGATCCTCTCATGTAATAGCTTCCAGGGCTGTTCCTGGCTCATCTCTGCCAGTGTTATTCAGAGACAGCCTTAGGGACTGTGTTGGAGAGGTAGTGAGCAACCCTGCTTGGCGGGCCAGCTGCTGCTGGGAGTTCTTAGGGTAGTAACAAAAGCCTAAGTCTCCAGGGCATGCCTTGCTCCCTGTATGTACTTCGTTTCATTCTGAGATTTAATTTATTACAATGGTCTCCTGTTGCACAAAACCTATAAAAAATGATCCAGGCCACTCCTTTCTTTCTTCCCCAAATATGGCTTTTGAAAGCTTCTATTGTTTCAAAGGATCTTTTCTGCTGTCTTTTGAGAGAACAAGATGATAAGGTCTGTTTCTTCTGGTGGGGTACTCTCCCCACATCTCCACCTGGACCCATCAGAAGTCCAAGGACATATTACACGGCCAAAGCTCCTACTGGTGATAACACAGAACTAATTAATATAGTTAGAATTTATAGTTGAAGCTCAAGGACAGCAGTCTCTGGGTAGGGGTGGGGAGGGCAGTGGTGGACAGGAGGGAACTTAAAAGCACATTTACACAGCACTTTATGCAACAGCTAACAATAGCTTCTACTATTAATATTACTTTACAGATGAGGAAACTGAGGCCCAGGTCAAGGTCACACAGAGAAAGGGGTAAAGCTAGGGTTCTAATCTCAGCAGTCTGGCTCAGAGTCTTCAGACTTTCCACGTTGAGAAAATCTTCCCTCCATGAGACCCCCTCGTTGTCACAACTGGAACCCTCCAAGAGAATTCTCTCTCTCCAGTATCTCCCCACCACCCTGCCTTATTTAGCCACAGTGTGTTTCTTTGGGTTAAGACCCCAACTACTAGGCTTCAGTTTTCTCATTGGTAAAATGGGAACAATAATGGTGCCTGTTTCATATGGCTTTATAAGTTCTATGCATATAGTAAACATCCAGTATGTGACCATTATTACTATCAGCTATTAGAGAATTTTACAGAGGTTTAAAAACTACTGGCTAACCATGAGCTGTCTCTAGATGTTCATGGGTCTGGAATTTTCCATTATTGCTTTCCCAATACCAATACAAACAAGTTGTTTATCCTCGCAGTTCTGTATCTTACCCAGAATTTCAAGTTTAGATATTTCAGTTCGGTGATTTGGGGCTAAAGAGAACCATTTCTGCCAACACCACAAAGAAAGCTTGAGAACCCTTGGGTTTAAGACCCACAAGAGGGCCTATCAGGCAGAAAGATCTGGATCTTGGTCTCCCCATCTGAACTTTGCCCACACACATTAATTCAGATGAATAACAGAACAAAAGAAAGTACACAGTGTATTCTTTCATTAATCGGTTTATTCATCAGGAAAGGAAGAGAAGAATAAATGCTACCAATGAGAATAGCCAGTTTTCTGGGAATTAAAAGACGTTTTTTGTTTGAACGTGCTCAAAGTTTAAATAACGAACAATAAATTATCTAAGTCAGTAGTTTTTCAACTGTGTTCAGTGGAGCCCCGGAGTTTCGCAAAGGCACCTCAGGGGCACTTCTGAAGTTAGTAATTATCTCACTGGCTGAATGTTAACTTGCAAAAGAATGAAGGTACTGAGGCTATGAAGCATGGAGAATGACTTTGAAACAGTTGCACCAGAACCTAAAGACTTAATCAATCCTGGGTATGTGTGACCTTGGTCAGGTCACTTCCCACCTCTGGTTTCAGTTTTCTGTCCAACAAGGAGAATCCGTGATGTAATAGAAACGGAGTTCTTTTGGCTCTAAAACTCTGAGCTCACTACATGAGTTGCAGTCCCTACAATGTCTGCTTCCAACAGCAACAAAAATATTTTAGGATTTTCTTCATACAACTGTCTTCAAAGCTGGTACATCATTTTTTTGACATTTCGCAATGATCGCAAATCATAGCTCTTTCATTTGTCCATTTTTTCTCAACCAGGTATTTCATTCAGTTTCCTCCAGAAATGTTTAATGAGTGCCTTTCAAGAGCCAGGTACTGGTATAGGTGAGGAAAAGATGATTAGGCTAAACTTCCCTGTTTTCTCCAGGGGCTCCCAGTCCCGTGATGAGCTGGTAAACCCACTCTTGTGGTTCTCTTGTATGGCTTATAGATGTCTCCTACGTCCGGCCATTCTGACTGGAGATGACAATTGTTTCAGCCAAAGCTCTGAGAAACCAGTAGTTGCCTTGGAAAGTGGGAAGTCTATCTCCCCAGTCTTTTGAAGGGTTTCTAATAAAGTAAATATTTTCTGACTCAGAGACCATAGGCTTGAATTTGAAAGCAGTCCATTCTCCTATTCCTACCCCTTTGGCAAATGCAAAGTACCTTCAATTCCCAGATCCATTTGGTGGCTGCCTGGTTGGCAGTATAATATTGTTTATAAGGATCTCTGATTCAGCCTTGTTTAGCAGCCATAATAACACTTGGTTCAAATGGATCACTGTGCATACTTAGGAAAGGCACCCTGTGTAGTAATATGATTTTTTTTAATTTTAATTTTTTGTTTCTTTTTTGTCCTTTTATAGTTTATTCTCAAGTTGGTTTCCATATAACACCCAGTGCTCATTCCCACAAGTGCTCTCTTCCATGCCCATCACCCCCTTTCCCTTTTTCTCCCCCTCCCCCATCAGCCCTCAGTTTGTTCTCACTATTCAAGAGTCTCTCATGGTTTGCTTCCATCCCTCTCCCCAACTATTTTTCCCTCTTTCCCTCCTGAGTGCCTTAGTATTTTATGAATTTGCCTATGATATGCCTTGTTGATGGTCGGTTTTTGTTGAATCTTGTGGGAGTCCTCTGTGCTTCCTGGATTTTGGTGTCTGTGTCTTTCCCCAGATTAGGAAAGTTTTCTGCTATGATTTGCTCACATAACCCATCTACCCTTATTTCTGTCTCTTCATCTTCAGGGACCCCTATGATTCTGATGTGGTTTCTTTTTAATGAGTCACTGATTTTTCTTGTTCTTGTATCATGTGTTTGTTTTACTTCAAAATCTTTTGTTTTACTCTCCCTCTTTTTTTCTGCTTCATTATTCTCCATAAGTTTGTCCTCTATATCGCTGATGTGCTGCTGTGCCTCACTCATCCTTGCCGCCATGGCATCCACTCGAGATTGCAGCTCAGCTATAGCATGTTTTATTTCATCCTGACTAGCTTTTACTTCTTTTACCTGCATAGAGAGGGATTCTAATCTATTTTCAACCCCAGCTAGTATTCTTATCATCGTGATTCTATATTCTGGTTCAGACATCTTGCTTGTATCTGTGTTGGTTAAGTCCCTGGCTGACGTTTCTTCTTGTTCTTTCTTTTGGGGTGAATTCCTTTGTTTTGTCATTTTGGAGGAAGCAAAGGAATTAATAATGCAAAAAAAATTGAAATTAAAACATTGAAAACAACACACACAAAGAAAAATCAAATAAATGATGCTAGATCCTAGGTGTGCTTTGGCCTGGTTATTGAAAGGAGCATTATTTATTTGAGAAAATAACAGGAGAAAAATTAAAATTAAAAAATTAAAAACAACATATTCACACACACAAAATCAAATAAATGATGCTAGATTGTAGGTGTGTTTTGGTCTGGCTATTGAAATGAGCTTGATTGATTAGAGAAAAAAAGGGGAAAAGTTGACATTAAAAAAAATTAAAAATGACACACACACAATCAAATAAGAAATGCTAGATCTTAAGTGTGTTTGGGTCTGGTTATTGAAAAGAGTTTGATTGATTAGAGAAAAAAGGAAAAAAATTAAAACTAAGAAATTAAAAACAACACACACACACACACACACACACACACACAAAATCAGATAAGTGATGGTGGGTCCTATGTCTGATTTGGTCTGATTATTGAAAGGAGCTTCATTGATTAGAGAAAAAAGGGAAAAAATTAAAATTAAAAAATTAAAAACAGCATGCACACACACAATCAAATAAATGATGCTAGATCCTAGGTGTGTTTTGGTCTGGTTATAGAAAGGAGTTTGATTGATTAGACAAAAAAGGAAAAAAAATTAAAATTAAAAAATTAAAAACCACACACACACACACACACACACACAATCAGATAAGTGATGGTGGGTGCTAGGTGTGTTTTGGTCTAATTATTGAAAAGAGCTTGATTGATTAGAGAAAAAAAGGAAAATAATTAAAAAATTAAAAACACACACACACACAATCAAATAAATGATGCTAGATCCTAGGTGTGTTTTGGTCTGGTTATTGAAAGGAGCTTGATTCATTAGAGAAAAAGAAATTAAGAATTAAAAGTCACAAACACACACACACACAAAATCAAGTAAGTGAAGAGGGTCCTAGGTGTCTTTTTGTGTGGTTATTGAAAGGAGTTTGATTGATTAGAGATAAAAGGGAAAATGCAAAGAAAAGGAAAAAAAGAAACCAAAACAAAACAAAACAAAGCAAACAAACAAAAAATTTGAAAATATGAGCAAAGGAATACAATGAAATAGAATAACTTGAAATGATGGAAGTAAAATAGAATTTGAAAAACTTACAAGAGAGTAAAAAATTTAGTCAAAAAAAGAAAAAATAAAGGAAAACACGTCTAATAAAAATTTAAAATAAAATATAAATTTTAAATTATCTTTCTGTATTCAAGTAAAAGAAAGGAAAAAGAAAGAATAAAAAAATAGAAAGAAAATTGAACAGATGGGCTAACAAACAGACTGAGATACGATTGATATTACACTGTTTTCCCCTAAAAGCCAAACTATGAAGCACTTTACAGTCCTTAGACTAAGCAGGGGGAGAGATTTGTTGAGTCCCTGCAAAGCGAGGTTGGCCCAGTTGGGCGGGGCTTAGTGTAATGGCTCCATTCTCCACCAGAGGGCGCTGCTTAGCTTACTGGCGTGGATTGTTGCGGCACCTGTAGGTGTGTATGCGCAGGCG
>CM053562.1:22389648-22431355 GCA_028646485.1 Cryptoprocta ferox
CTGAGGGGGGAAGGGGAAGGGGAAAAGGTAAAGCGGGGTGATGGTCTTGGGTGGAGGTCACTTGTGGGGAAGAGCACTGGGTGTTATATGGAAACTAACCTGACAATAAACTATAAAGTTAAAAAAAAATAAAAAAAAATAATAAATGCTTATTACATTGTTGTAAAAAAAAAATAAATAAAAAAATAAAAACTAAAAACACTGCACAAAAAGAAGTTATGATTTTGAACTGACCACGAGTCATGATTTGGGTAAGGATCAAGGAGAATAATAAACAAACGGGGAGGAAGAATTTGGGATGTTATTTTTTTTCATGACATAAATTCATATTATTTATTATGTGCAGAAGACAGGAAGTGTCGTCTGGGCCAGGAGGCCTCTGTCTCACCAGGTACCAGCATGAGGTGTGAAAAGGCACCATTCTTTCTACTCAGGAAGAGAGCTGGATAGACCAGGACCATTTTTTTCCTCTAAAGAGTGTGTCTTAGGACTGTCTGTATTGGATTTGCTGTAGTGGAATTCGGCTCTCTCTGAGGAATTTCTTTGGAGAGTCTCCCTTTGTCTTGTGTTCTGTTTCCAATTGGACCACCAGCCTTTGGCATTGAATGAAAAGCCCCAACCAGAGGGATTCATCAACCAGTGGGTTGCTATGTAGAAGAACACATCATTTGTTTGTTTTTAATTTATTTCCCTTCCCGACACACACGATAAATTCAAATGACATTGAAAGTATCAATCTGAGGGGCACTTGGGTGGCTCAGTCAGTTAAGCATCTGACTTCAGCTCAGGTCATGACCTCACGGTTCGTGAGTTCGAGCCCCACATTGGGCTCTCTGCTGTCAGCACAGAGCCCACTTCAGATCCTCTGTCCCTGTCTCTCTCTGCCCCTCCCTCACTTGTTCTCTCTCTCTCTCTCTCTCTCTCAAAAATAGATAAATGTTAAAAAAAGATTAAAAAAGAAAGTATCAATCTGAAAAAAAGGAAGACAGAATTTGTGGGATTTGCCCTATTTTAAAGATATATGTCGTTACTCTGGAGTATTAAGAGCAGGCAGGGCCACAGGAAAGCAGTTTCTAGCAGGTGAATCGGTAGTAAGAAACTGATCAAGTTTGATTTCTAGTTTTGTTTTGTTTCATTTTTAATTTATAATAGTAATAGCTAACATGAGCTACATACATGAGAATGCCATGTCCAGTTCATACATTGCTTTAGCATGCATTCACGACCTAATGTGATCCTCATGGCCAAATAATGATACAGATACCATCATTATCCCCCATTTTACAGAGAAGAAGACTGAGGCTCTGAGAGACTGACTTTCCCCAGGTTTTCCAGGGAACAAGAGGCAGAGCATGATATCAAGTTTAGGTGTTCTGACTTCAAAGTCTTTGTCCTACTATTGCCTTTTAAAAAGAGACCTAAAACTCCGGAATCCTTGAGCTGGAAGGGATCTTGGAGATCTGGCGGGCCAGGCTTTGCTTAGTCCTGTAGGATGTTAACAGGTCCCAACAAAGTTTGGAAAATGGCAGATTAAAAGATGTTGAATGGACTTCTTGACCACAGAATGTCCCAGGGCCTTTATTAAGCTAATGGATATCGATGCTTTTGCTAATCTTATTGGGTGATGGATTTCTTCTAGGGCAGCATCTACCTAAGACCCACAACCTCAGCCCCTCCCCGGTGAGACTCCTGCGTGGTGTTTTGGGCGAGTCCCAGAGTGAACAGAACTAGGGCAACACTGTGGTTTTCAATGAAATTATACAGAGTGCTGGAGTTTCTTCTGGCTCTTGGGTCTCCTCCTTGTTAATGTTGGTTGTTATGCTACAGCCCCTCAAACCACACTGCATGAACTACTGTCCAAGGCCTCTTGGCCACAGTCCCCATTGGAGGGCCTCCCCTGGACCTTCCAGGTTTCCTTACCGATACACGCTCTCAACCTGGTCCCTAGAATTCCAGGCTCCATGGTGAGGTGTCTTGGAGGGCAGGCTCTGGATTGCCCGGGTTTGGATCCTGACTCTCCTGTTCACTATCAGTGTTGGCCAGTGTCGGTGTATCAGTTTCCCCAACAGCAAAAGGAGGCTAAACACTACTTGTTTCATATGGTCTTGTAAAGATTAAATGAGATCCTATAAATAAAGCACTCAGTGTATTTCCTGGTCCCTAGCAGGTATTCATAAAACTCACATTATGTTTATTATCATTTAATCTAAACACTGGCTAAGTATTGCCAGAAGACATGTAGGCCACCTTCCATTAATTTCTCCAGATGTACCAAGCAGTTGTGGCCCCTGTAGAGTTGCCATTATTGAGTGATGTCTTGAGGTCATGCCCTTGCATGTTTGTGGGATGTTAGGTTTATATAAATAGCTGGATACCTCCTGTAAGGATGGTCCTTCAACCCTTTTTGCTAAATGACGACTTCCTCATGAGATATCTCTTTCAGAATCAAGTTCTAGGAAAACTATTTTGTATCTTCTTGTGACCTTGATGATGGTTCTTTCTTCATTTTGGCTTGGAGCCAAATTTTTGCCTCAGATTAATCCTATTTCACTCCCTTAATTTAGCCTCTTCCCCCCCTTTTTTGATTTGTACTTTTCATATTACTGAGTTTCTGTTTGCATTTTTAAAATTGTGTTTGTAATGTCTTCATTTTGTAATTGATATTTTTGTAAGCCATTTGAGTCTTTGGAGAATTAGGCAGGGCACACACACACACACACACACATATACATAAATATCCCAGAAGGATGAGCTGTGTATCAAACCAAAATCACTGTATTGAATAAGCATTTAGTATCAAATATGTGGTGTATCTTAAGTAATTCTTTTTAAGCAGTCAGTTTATCCATTTTCTATACCATATGGTATACCAATTCATAATTCTTCAAAATCAAAGATTCACAGAAGTGTCTCAGCATAATTTAATAACACCTTTCATTTCATGAATATTGACTGTGTGCCCAGAAAGAGACTGACATGCATTTTCTCTATTTCTCATAGCATGTCAGCACGTTGGGTAACATTATCTCCATTTTAAACAAAAGAAAACTAAAGCTCTGAGAAGGTAAGTGTCTTTCTCAAATTCAAATACATCCAGCTGGTAAGTGGTGGGTTTGAGATTTAAGTCCTGGAAGGTCTAATTATTGTCCATGATTTCTTCTATTCATTGTGCCCCCTCTCACACAATCAAGGACTTCTCTGGTGGATAATGGTTGTCATACACATTTCTCCTGCTGAGGCTATTTTGTCCACGTCAGATGGTACAGTGGTTTGATTCTCCTACCTGTAAGAGGTGGAGCTTAATTCCTCTTAACTTGAGTATGGTCTGAACTTAGTGACTTACATCCAACAAATAAAATATGGTGGAAGTAAAAGTGTGTGACAGCAAGACTAGGTCACAGAAGGTATTAAGGCATCCTTTTTCTTCTCTCTCTTGGACAACTTGTTCTAGAAGAAGCCAACTAGCACGTCACAAAGACCCTCAAGTGGCCCCATGGAGAGACCCTGTGGTAAAGAACTGAGGCTCCCCAGCCAATGTCTTCACTGCAAGCCCATTGGAGTACCCTTGAACCAGAACCACCCATCTAAGCTGCTCCCAAATTCCCAATGCACAGAAACTGTGAGCTAATAAATGTTTGTCATTTGAAGCTAAGTTTTGGGGAGGTAATTTATTATATAACAACAGATAACTGAGGAGGAAGATGATATAGAATTTGAGGACCTTACCGCAGGCCCTGTGTGAACCTTGACAACAGCAAACGATTCTTTTCTACAGGATACTGGATCTGCCTGTAGCTACTCCTGCAGCCCATGTTTCTGCTGAAGATGGTTGACTTTTTTGCAGATGAAACTGTAAGTCCACTCTTTTTTAAAAAAAAATCTATCTATATATTTATGTATTTATAAAAGAGAGAAGGTACAAATGAATGAGGGTCAGAGAGAGAGGGGCAGTGGGGGAGAGAGAGAGAGAGAGAGAGAGAGAGAAATGGGGCTCACCCAAAGCAGGGCTTGTCCTCACAAGATGTGGATTGGTGCTCACCGGAAGTGGGGCTCAAGCTCACCTGACTTGAACTCACAAACCCATGAACCATAAGATCATGACCTGAGCCGAAGTCGGACGCTTAACAACTGAGCCACCCAGGCACCCTGTGAGTCCAGCTCTTAAATATTTGCTGGTGAATAGGAATTTGCCTTATTGTCTGGTAGCCCAGAAGGCCCTCATTTTAGATAAACTTGATGAGCTGTATTAGAATACTTGCTGGGAAGGCCAATTAGGAGTGGACCATGGCTGTGGTAGTGGGCACCTGTAGTCTCAACCACTTGGGAGGTTGAGGCAAGATGATCACTTGAGCCCAGGAGCTCTGGGCTATAGTGTGCTCTGTCAATTGGGTGTCCACACTAAGATTGGCATCAATATGGTGATATTCTAGGAGCAGATGACCACCATGTTGCCTAAGGAGGGGGGGCCAGCCCACACTGGAAACAGAGCAGGTCAAAACTCCTGTGCTATTCAGTAGCGAGATTGTGCCTGTGAAGAGCCACTGCACTCCAGCCTGGGCAACCGTGTGGGAGCTTTTCTATAAAAATATATATACATGTAAAAAAAAGAACTGACTTTGAGTGAAGATTTGCCAAAGTCCATTTAGGCCCACTGATGTTTGAGGCAGATGATAGACCCAAGAAGTTGTTAATGTTAACCATTTATAGGCCCTTCATGTTTTATCCCTGTATTAAATTGTTCTAAGAGCCTGGAACATGTTACCTCACGCGTCACTCATAAGAATCTCCTTTTAAAACAATGTTTCTGTGCTTCCCCCAAATCCTGGCTGAGAATATGTCTTTGAATGACAATTCAGCCAATACATATTTAATGCTGGCTAGATACTAAGTGCTACTTGACAGGTTTGGGGTACAGCAATGAAGAACACAGACAAAAGCCCTGCCCTCATGAATCTTATAGTCTTGTGAGAGAAAACAGAGAGGAAGTAAGCAAACAAAAATATAAGATGGTTCCAGAGGGTAAGCGCAATGCAGAGAAATAAAAAAGAGAGTGTGGTGCTGGGGGGAGAAGAGGCAGGGATGGTTGCTCTGAGGGGACACTTGAGCAGAGAGACGTGTGTTGAGAAGCTCTGTGCCAACATTCCAGGCAGAGGCACAAGTCCTGTGGCAGGGATGAGTGTGGCTTCTATCAGGAACTGCAAAATGACACTTGAAGATTTCTGTGTAAGGATTCACATAATAAATCCCCCTTGAATTGCAGGGTCTCAGGAAAAGTTTGTCTCTGGTGACCAATTTGTGTCCTTTTTGTCAAGAAAGTAACTTACTTTGTCTCCCTTTCAGCCTGGGCTTCCAGAAAGCTCAGAGCTAAATTCTGACCTGCTGGTAGTGGGTAATCAGCTCATCTCAGGGGTCTGGGAGTAGCTGCTCACCTTGCTTCTTTATAGAAATAAAGTCTCATTTGTCCTGGGTTTTCTCGGGGTATGCTTATGTTGTCACCCAGATGCCACCTCAAGCGGACTTGGAAAGGGGTAGAAGAATTAAGCCATTAATATTGTCACTCCAGATTCTCACTGTAAACAAGGAAGTATAACAAAGTGGCAGATTTCATTGCCCTGCTGATTCCTTGTACATTTATGACTTGTGTGACTTGTGTACCAGTTTCCAGAAACTGGGTGGGGATCTGTGTGGAAATATGAGGAGGATGGTTCCTGCCCTCAGTGTATTCCCTCACATTCTAGGATGCAGCACAAACACAACAAACAAAGAATTATAAACATCAGATACGAGCTAGCACATGATGGGAGCCCAAAGAGAAAGGCAGCTCGTCCTGGGGAAGACTTTGATGGAGGAGGGGGTCTGTGCTTGGGGTCCCTGCCCCTCATGGTAGGAGAAAGGCCATATCACCCCCTTCACCAGTTCCCATCTGAGGAGGGTAGTGACTGGCAGAAGGTATGGGCACCTTCTGGGATCAATCTCCACCCCAGAGCACTGGGTGTCTGGGCTACACAGGAAGAGCTTTCCTGACAGGAAGAAAAAAATAGATTGAAAATGTCTCAGCTCCACAAGTCTTATTTTTAATTGATTTGAGCACAGACTCTTCAATCATGGTATTAATATTTAATTGTTCTGTCAGGTCAGATCCTTCCCGGTCAGACAGTTAAAAATGGCCTAGGACTGAGGAGGAAACGAGGTGGTAGGGTAGCATGAAATGAGGAAGGTGAGATGCTGGCTCAGGGAAGAGGGGGATAAGATCTGAGGGCCGAGAAGAAACAGCCCGGCCCTTGGGGTCTTGACAGGAAGAACATCTGGCTCACTCTCTCTCTGTCATTTTCCTTTCATTACATACATCTGTAAGCACAGCAGCACGTGTCTACAAGGCCATTTGGGGAGCCATGTGGGAGTTCACACGACACAGAGCCCTGTGGAGAAAATGGGGATTTCTTCAAGTAGAGGAAGCTGAGAGGCTGGTCTCTTTGGAAGGATCCAGAGGAACCAAGCACTCAAGCCCTTCAGTTTCCTAAATTTGTGGGGGTGCTGACTGGTGTTTTGGGCGCCAGCTCAGCCCAGGTGAAACCTGATTTACAGGCATGTCTTTTGAGAAACAGTGTCCATCTTGGCTGCCTGGAATCAGAGCAACATGGAAAAATGACGTGAGAACAATTTTAGGCGAATACACCATCAGGAGCAGTCAGTCAATGTCTCCATGAGACTCATTCCAAGAAGCTATTATAAGGCAGGAGATGAGAGGGATGGGAGAAATGGTTTTCAGTTCAGCCTCTGGCTTTATTTATATATCCTTTTTAAAAACAGAAGCTGGGAGGTAAGGCCTCACCCCTGAGAACCACAGGGAAAAGTGAGTGCCCTCAACTGGGAGGGCCCCACAGTCTTTTCTGACCCCTGCCAATTCCTTCCCTGAACAAATGTCTAACAAGACTAGTTGTTGAACATCAAGATGAAGTGATGTCTCATTTTCAGCAAGCTATGAGGAAAAACTTGAGTCATCTTTAGGAAAAGCTTTAATATCGCCTTCACCTCTCTGTGCATCTTCTTGGATTGAAGCAATGGTTCTCATGAGAAAAGAAGCATCTGCTGGAAGGGAAATATGTAGAAGTGTGTGAGTGTGTTTCGTTGTCTTAATGGTTGGGTTGGGGTGCTCTCAGCGTTCAATGGGGGAAAGGGCAGAGATGCTAGACAGGCTGGAAGGCTCTGGATGGTATCCCCAACCAAGAATTATCCTCTTTCCTGCATGACTGCTGTGGGCCTGTTGTGTGTGTTTGAGTAGAGAATGTGTTTGGGATGATTGGAGCCTAAACCGGAACTCTATTTTACTGATAAAGCATTTGTTGCACATTTTCAAATGCACAAAGTTTTCCAGGAATGCAACTGTTGTGGAAATCTAGGAAAGACTGAGTTTGGAGGGGGGTGGGGCTTTACTAAGAGCTGTTCACCTTTTAGAAAAATCACCTCCCTGATGGCAACACCACTTGTGGTAATGAGTTACTAGACTCACATACCTGTACCAGTCTGCATTAGCAGTTATCCGATTCATGGGAGCTTCTGTTCCTGCCGGGGGAGCATCTGATACTTCGTGCTGGCTCCTAAAGTAGTCACACCAAACCTTTATGTATTGAAACACATGCTATTTTCATAAGTGATTTTCATTTTATTTCTCTTTTGTACTGTCATTAGGGCATTATACTGAGTTTTACAATTATGTGTAAGGTGGGTAATATTAGTTTAATATCAGGAATATAAAGGGGACATTATGGAATATTTGTTTTGGGCAAGAGGCATTGGTTTTGATCCAGGTCCTAAACCAGGCTTCAGATTACTAGTTTAGGTTTTCAAACAGCAAACCTCTTGAGAGAAGAGCCAAGCAGGTAGATTGTCAGGTATTAGACTCTCTGAGTCACCTTTTACTCTGAGGCTCAAATGTTTCTGAGAACACAACTGTCTGCAAGCATCAGGCAGCTCATGGGAAAGAGTGAAGGGTCAGAAAAGCAAGAGCGCAAGGGTCCTGTTGGGGCACTGTGGGATCTGTCACAAACTGGGACTTAGCTCCTGCTGACTGCTGTCTTACAGGACTGCAGGCACCGTGTTGCTAGATTTTTTTCCCCTCATTTGAAGCTGGAAAGCTGACATGTTGGCAGTTGCATTAGTTAAGGTAAGGCTAGTCTGCTCCAACAAAGAGAGCCAACAATACAATTGTCTTAAGGAACCAGGATGTTGATTTCTTCTGTAGGTCATGGTCAAGCCGAGGCCATGCCCCATCTGGGTGTCAGCAAGGAAAAGAAAGGGAAAAAGGCGTGGAAGAGAGTGTGTGCAGCATTATTAAGGTCCAGGCTCAAAAATGGCCCACCTCAGTTCCTCTTGTGCGTATCTTCTGATTGTTGGGGAAACGTACAGCCATTGTCCCGCTGTAATACGGCTGGTCTCTGCCAGTGTACCTCATTCAAACATTTAAAATTTTCCATGTGGACCAATGTAGTACGGACCACATGGCTGGACTTGGCTCAAAGACTGCTGGTCCTGCCCTGCTGGAATTTATCATTTAGTTGGGGATTTGAGTTCCACACATGGACAAGCAATTCACAATAGAGGAGGAAGGAAGAAGGTGGGTGAGACAAGGTATTTAAGTTGATGCAGGAGTGGCAAAGTCAAAGTAAACACTCTTAGCTTGGAGGACAAGAATAGACCTTGGATGCAGGCAAGGGAGTTTTTGTTGAGGTTACCTGCCCCGTCTCCAGGAAACCTTTCCTGACAAATCCCTCCAGGGCCAGCCTCGGAAACACTCCTGATGCAATGCCAATCGCACAGACTGTCTTCCTTACCTGTTTTTGTCTTTCCATTTAGGCTGCAGTTTTATTTTGCTCACTGTTATATCCTCAGGGTCTTTCAGAGTCATTGGAATATGGTAGGTGCTCAACGAATAAATGACTGAAAAGCAGCCTCAGAGCACTGGACAAGGAATGCATGTTAGAGTCTGTGTGAGGCATCATCACAGTGTTTTGGTAGGAAGATGAATCTTGCTCTCATGCTTAGAAGGCCTCAGGAGCAGGACACAGACAGAATGGGTTGCTTGTGAAGTGTGCAGTGAGTGAGGGCAGAGATGTCCTGTGGGAAGGGATGGGCTTGGAAAGGCTGATGGATTTGGCGGCAGGTGGGGAGGGCGAATAGGGGCGGCGGTCTGAGTGAGGGGTGGAGAATGAGAAACTCTGATTCTGGTGTTGACCTTCCAGTCTGAAGCAGCACTAACAGAGGAAGCTGCTGTACCAGTCAGCCTGGGAAGGCCTGAATGGCGCAGACAGCAGTGAGCGGTGAACACTTGAGGGGTCCGTGTACTACCAGATGGAATTAAAATAGAAACACTAGGAGAGGCATCTTGTTTAAGGAAGCATTTATGATGGGCTTTGAGGCCCGGTGAACGTGAAGACTCTGAAAAAGCAACTCAAGCTTCATTAACTGGCCAGGAATATAGTAAGAGCCCAATAAGTATTTTTATGAATGAAAGAATAAATTAAAAATGGATGGATGGATGGATGGATGGCTTTGGTTTGTATTAGACTCTTTGGAAAAATGATGAAGAGGATGATCGAGGATTCTTCCCAAGTTAGAAAGTTTTTGGTTGCTACATCAGGCCTTGGCCTCTCAAGGCAGTCAAAGAAAGCTATGATCTTTGAGGAGCAGGATTCTGCTGGACATGATGGGGGGTTCAGGGAAAAGTCAGGTCACCTCTTCCCTGAGCCAGTGATCTAGCTGGATTTCGCCCCTGTGGCTCAGGACCAACCCAGTTGCTGACCTTGTCAGTCACACCAGCCAGGCTGTGAAGGCTTCTGCCGCACCAAGGGTTGGCAGCTGGCCCTGGCCTCCACTGTAACATCCTCATGGTGGTAAAAGACACAGGTCTTCCATTGTGTGCAGGCGAGGGAGGCTGCAGGTGGGGGGCCCCAGACAGAGCCCAGATACATGTGAGGGGAGGCAGCCTCCGCAATCAAACAAAGGCTTGGCTGTGTTAGAGGATCCCTCAGGGAGTCAGACATTCAGATGATCAGGCTTGAGTTAAGGAAAAACCTTTCTCTGCAAATAGAGCAGGGGCCCGGAAGTCAGAGCGCCAACTCAAGATACTGTGGGAAGCAAAAGTGAAAGGCCCAGAATGGCTGGTAGTCAAGGTCATGGTGCCACCAAGTGGGCCTTGGGAGCTAGGGGTGAGGAAGGGTTGGGCTTGGTTTTAGTCCCTGGACAAGGAGGCTCTGAATGTGGCTGGAAGTGAAGAAGAGGCAGAGGAGAATCGTGCAGAAGGAGAACTTGGAGATGAGAGGTCAGAAGTCTTGGGTTCTAAATTCAAGCTTTACCAACTAGCAGTTGACCGTGAGTACATTTCCTTCTTTGTGCCCTCTGTTTAGCACCTGTCATACTCTGGTGCAGGATTGTTGGAGATGGTGGAGGGGCAGATGGACATGCTCAGAAGAGGAACAGAGTCCCACACCACTGTGAAGGGCTTGGGTGTCAGCGACCGTGATCTCTCTGCATCTCATCATGGCGCTCAACAAATATAGAACAGCAAAGTTCCCGGCTTAGAGTCCCCACCTTGAAATATTCCCCACCAAGGTCGAGAGGGCCCCAAATAACCTGAGGGAGCAACGATTTCCCATCCTGCAGCCCTCAGGATCAATTAGAAATAATCAGTGTTTTGGCCCAAGAATTATAAATTGGGATCTATATAAAGTACTTCACTCCCAAACACCTCATTTTTCCCAAATGATGATTCAAATAATTGACATTCTGAATGAGACAGAAAAATGTGCTTTGTGAAGAAGATGAGATTCCTTTGCTGAACGATAGATTTGGTATTTTTGAAAGGACTGAGAACAGCAATGATAAAATACCCAAACCTACCTCATGAGTCAGTCAAGAAAAAACCCCCAAATATTGACATTATCCAAGTTAAGTGAGCAACACTTTCTTAATTATTTGTTCTAATCAGTCAAAGGTCAGCATGATCTAGGATCTGACTATAAGTCTGTGGTAGAGAAAACACTTTAAAATTCAACTTTTGGTTTTATGGTAGGTGCTCGATAATATTTTTAGGATGAATGAGTGTGTAGGCTAAGAAAGCATTCATTGCAATAGGTCCTCTAAGACCTGCCTGAGAGCAAGGGCTGGGAGGCACCGTTGGCATCCTTGGCACTTGTCCCTGGGACCTGCACTCACACACACTCAGGGTATGATGGGTGGGGGAAAGATCCGTTATTATGATCACATTCACCGTTTATAAAAGTCAGTGATATAAACTTGCCCTGGAAAATAGCTGAATATTTATTTATTTATTCATTTATTTATTTATATATTTAAAATTTTTTTTCTTTTTGAGAGAGAGAGAGAGAGAGAGAGAGAGAGAGCATGAGCAGGGGAGGGGCAGAGAGAGGGAGACAGAAAATCCCAAGCAGGCTCTGCACCGTCAGCACAGAACCCGACATGGGGCTCAAACTCCTGAACCATGAGATGGTGACCTGAACAGGAGTTGGATGCTTAACTGACCAAGCCACCCAGATGCCCCAGCTGAATATTTGAAGTAGGTCTCTCCCGCCTCCTGAAATCTTGTTACCGTAATTACTCAAATCAGTTCAACATCTACTGAAAAAGTGCAGATTGTTCAAGGATGAGAGGGAGCCATTCCTAATTCCTTAAGATTTGCAGTCTAGGTGGTGGTGGAGTTGGGGCCAGAGGCCACGGAGGCTGGCAGAAGGGCTGGCTCTGGGTGTCAGACAGGTCCCCTGGGTTGCCGCGTCTTTCAATTAGATTCACCCATGTTGCTGTGTTTATCAGTAGTTATCCAAGTAGCATTCCATTAGATGGATAGACCACCATATGTTAAACTGTTTGCCAATTGATGAGCATTTGAGTATTTTCTACTTTTCAGTCATTTGAATAGAGCTTCTATGAGCATTAGTCTTCGTGGACATATGCTTTCCTTTCTCTTGGATAAATACCTAAGAATGGGATTGCTGAGTGAAATGGTAAATGGATGCTTATTATCTTTATAAAATTCTGCCAAGTGTGTGCCATACCATTTTTGCACCCCCACTGGCTATGTATGGAAGCTCCAGTTGTTCCACACTCTTGTCAACACTTGGTATTGTCGATTTATTTTACTTTATTTATTTATTTATTTATTTTGGTTTTAGCCATTCTAGTGGATATGTAGTGGTATTTCATTGTGGTTTTAATTTGTATTTCCTTAATGACTAATGATGTTAAACATATTTATCAAATGTGTACATGTATTATATATGACCTTATCAGATAGATGCTTTACACATAGTTTATTGCAGTCTGTGCTTTATCTTTTCACTTTTCTTAACACTGTCTTTTGAAGAGAAGGGTTTAAAATTTTTGATGCAGTCTATTTTTGCTTTGTGGATGCATGATTTTTGTGTTCTAGCTAAATATCTTTACTTAATCCAAAGCTGTAAAGGCTTTATCCTCTATTTTTCTTTCAGAAGCTTTACAATTTTCTTACATTTAGTACTAGGACCCATTTCAAGTTCATTTTTGTGTGCAGTCTGCAGTAAGGGTCAAAGTTCATTTTATGAATATGGAGGTCCTTATTAACCATAGATGTGTGGACCCATTGCTGGACTCTTACTCTGTTGCATTGATCTGTACTTGTGTGTCTATACTCTGTGTGTGTCCAGGTCCGCATTGTCTATTTTTGTAGCATTATGTTAAGCCTTCAAATCAGGTAGTGTTAGTTGAAAAACAACTTTGTTCTTTTTCGAAATTGTTTTTCCTAGATCCTTTGCATTTCTAAATTTTTTATTGTTTATTTATACTTGAGAGACAGAGAGAGAGAGAGAGAGAGAGAGCGAGCTGGGGAGGGGCAGAGAAAGAGGAAGACATAGAATCTGAAGCAGGCTCCAGGCTCCAAGCTGTCAGCACAGAACCTGATGTGGGGCTTGATCTCACCGACCATGAGATCAGGACCTGAGCTGAAGTCAGACACTTAACCGACTAAGACACCCAGGCGCCCCAATCCTTTACATTTCTATATAAATTTTTATAATCAGTTTGTGAATTTCTATACAAAAGCCTGTCAGGATTTTGATTAAGATTACTTGTACCTATATAGGTATTCATTTTGATAAATTAGATGAATACCATTCCTAACTGCAGTTGATTTTTGAAACAAGCTTTGGCATTTCAGTAAACTGGTCAGTTTTCAACTAGGCTGAGGGTTTAGGAGCCTATGATTCTCACCGTCTCTTCTGATCCTAGGATGCAGTGAAATGAAGCATCGCTGTGGTGATAGAAACACCACCCTGGAATGTACCCAAGGCTCCAGGGACCACCATTTTGTCCTGAGAGGAAAACCAGCTTCCTCCTTCAGGGGACCTGTGTGTCTGTGATGGTGAACTACAAACTCACAACTCGGGCCCAAGACCAGCTGTTTTAGGCATTTCCAAACAGCCACCCTGCCCTTGTTTGTCCAGAGCAAAGTTCATGTGGTTTTGGAAAAGCAGCCTTACTCATAGCCCAAGAGCACCACAGGCCTCAGGAAGAGAGTGTTCTGGGAAGGGGTTGAGGAGAGGCGCTTAGAAAGCCAGGGTGGAGACCCATCTTCGGGTAACATTGTCACCACCAGTGGGCGGTCTTCCAAGTGGAATACCCGGATGAGGCCACGATGGCCTGGCTGCACAGCCAGCTCCCCTGGGGAGGACCCTCAGAAAGCCGCAGCTCAGTGGCACAATTGTTGCCTGTTCTTTACACTGTGAATTGTTAGCAGCTCCTAAATAGACCATTCATTTTTCCTTTTAGCACAGAAGGGTCTCACAACTCCAACTACCACCACAGGCTTGAGTATTTCAAGTCAAAACATTCCCTGAACCACAGCCCTCGGCTGAGATGAAGGGCTGGCCAAGAGTTTGGAGGAAAAACAGCCCCCCACCGGCCTGGAAATCACTGGGCACACAGGAGGTTGGGGCACCTTGCTCGCGGGGGCTGGGAGCCTGAGCATTTTTACCAGACTTAATCTGATAAAACTACCTTCCCTACCAATGCCTGCCTCCACTTCCCCTCTGCCCCGGGAAACAAACTCAGTCCAGGACTGAGATCCCAGGGAGGGGGGAGTGGGGTGTGGGGCACAGCGTGGGACAGCCTAGGGCACCTGGAGAACCTGAGCCACTCCCTCTTTAATTATAGAAAAAAATAAAAGAGGCTTTTGTAATGCCCCTCTGTCCCCATCCCCAGCCGTGTTTGAATCAGGGACCTGAGCAACAGTGCCAAGTCTCCGCTCAGAGCCTGCCTGGTCTGCTGAGCAACTCCAGGAACAGGAGTGTGGTGGCGACTGCAGGGAAGCCGGCCCCAGCCAACCCAGGGAAGCCAGAGGCCCAGCAGTTTTGTCTCCTGGTGCCCTGGCCGCAGCCTACCTGGTGAAGAAGATCCAGGAGGTCCTAGTGGTCCCCTGCAGTCTGGCAGATTCTTTCTGGGAAATGGTGGCTTCATCAAGTGCTTCTAAATCTAGGTCTCAGACCCCCAAGAAGGTATTTGCAGGCAAGGTCTTGCCTAAGTTGCTGCTGCTCAAGCCTCCCCAGAAGGAGAAGATGCCCATGGAGATGTGCATTCACCGCAGCCTTGTCCACCAACACGTCATGGGCTCCCGTGGCTTTTTCAAGTACAACGACTTTGCGTTGGAGCTCTGCTGCTGGAGATCTCGGGGGAGGAAAGCACTGAGCAAGCCTGCGGCCCGCCACTACCTGCGGCAGATGGTCCCTGGCTGCCACCACCTGCACTGAAACCAGGTTAATCACTGGAACCTCAAGCTGGGCTAACTCCTACTCAGTGAGGATCTGGGGGTCAAAATAGGGGATTCTGACTGGCAAGCAAAGCTGAGTATGACAAGATAGAAGGAAAACCTTGTGGGGCTGAGAGAGAGGGCACAGTTTGGAAGCAGATGTGTGGTCTATTGGCTGAGTCATGTGTACCTTGTCAGTGGGCAAACCACCTTTTGAGACTCTTGCCTAAAAGAGACCCCGGAAGAACGAATACACTATTCCCAAGCTCATCGGCCCCATGGCCACCTCCCTTGTTCACATGATGATTTGGACAGATCCCACTGCCTGTCAGACCACTCAAGAGCTGCTCCACGATGAGTTCTTTTTTTTTTTTTTAATGTTTATTTATTTTTTAGAGAGAGAGAGACAGAGTGTGAGTGGGGGAGGGTCAGAGGGAGAGGGAGACACAGAATCTGAAGCAGGCTCCAGGCCCTGAGCACTCAGCACAGAGCCCGACGAAGGGGGCTGCAAGATCATGACCTGAGCTGAAGTCCGACGTTTAACTGACTGAGCCACCCAGAAACCCCTCCATGACTAGTTCTTTACTTCCTGCCACATTCCCACCCTTGTTCTGCCACCTGCCTCCCCATTTCACCAAGGTTTTCAATTGTTCCCAGCAGCCTGGACCCCAGCAATGGGAGGCCTCTCATAATCCTCAGGGAAGGCAAAGAGAACTGCAAGCCCCACCACTCAGGAAAGAGGAGCTAGTGGTCCAGGGGACCAGTGAGGTGATAGTCTGCCACCTTGGTGCCATGTGTGAACACCATGATGTCCGAGTGGTTACAAGCCAGGCCGCTGGCTCAGATGCCCTGATCCTGGCTCTACCACTTCCTTGCTGTGTGACCTTGAGCAAGTTACTCAATCTCTCTGAGGCTCAGCTTCCCCTGCTGTAAAGTGAAGAATCAGTAGTTACCTTATAGGGGTTATTGGGAAGATTTCTTGAGGAACATTTAGTCACTGCTCAATGAGTGGCAGTGACAATTAGAAGATAGAACCGTTGATATCCAAATGACAGCTTTTATGCCAACTTCCCCGGAATGATGCCAACTCTGCTGGTGTTTGGGAGACTTGGTTTCTACCAGGAAGCCCATCCCACCTGGGACTTGAGGGTGAGAACTCAGCACTGACCACAGCCAAATTTTAATGTATGAAGAGACTTCATTACATGCTGGGGTCTCCCTACTTATCGCGACGACCCTATTTACTTATATTTCAGAAGATCCTCAAGCTTTTTCCTACCAATTCTGTGTCTGTGAGAGGCAGGGAGAGGGGAGATGTTTGAGGCCACCTCTGTGACCCTTGGCAGGAGCCAGAGGGGGGCCTGGGGCACCAGAATACCACTGCATCATCAGAGGCACAAATACCGAACAGATTATCCCACGGATAAAAGAGGATTTAGGGTGACTTGATTTAAAGCTTCCCTTTCTCCCTTTTTGGGCAAAGGCCTGGGAGTTGGGGTGGGACTGAAAACAGACAGAGCCTTGTTAGGGACTTGAACTTGCATGTGCAGAATGACAGTTTCAGAAAGGAGTTTCTCCTTCATGTGCCCCTCCAGTCATGTGCCATCTAACTCCATCTTTAAATGTAAAACTCCATTTGTATTCCAGCGTGATCACAGGAGACTGGTCTCCCAGAGGCTCCAGCCTTGGTTTGCACCCGAGGAGAAACATTCGGGGGAGCCTTCAGCTGACAACACAGGACTGTGGGGGAAGCGGCCAGCACCCCTCTCAGCATCCTTGCCACATGGCTGGGCTCCTGGGGAGCAGGGCGATAGCAGATCTGCCTCTACGACCGCTTTTCATTGGCTCTTCCCTGTGTTGGTGGTATTCAAGGTTGCCAGTCTCTGGTAGGGACAACGGAGCATGAGAACCCAGTGTCAGGTCAATGACCAAGTGTCGAGCATACCAATGACCAGGGCAATTGGGACAAGTATTTGAAATTCCAGCCGTGAGCCCGGCTGCTCCATGTGCGGAAAGGCAGATGTCTTGGGTAACATCCCAGCTGGCAGTTTCCAAATTCACCAGGAATCCAACCCCTGCAGCCCCAGCTATAATAATGAGAAGAAGCCCCCACCGCCTGCCCCGTCAAAGGCACTGGATGTGTAAATGCTGCTTTTCTGTTTATTCAGCTCAGGTGCTCTGCAGAGAGGGGGAGCACTCCTTGCCTTCAGTCCCTTGAGACCGGGGACTCCTTCACACAAAGGCTTTCTTCCGGGCAGGGATCCGTCTTCCCTGACTGAGGTTTGTCAGTTAGGGGGGAAGGGGTTCGTTTCCTGAATGCTGTGCTCCAGCCTGAATACACTTCCCACAATTAGGGGTGTCCTGAGGCTGAGGGGCACGTGGCTCAGGATCAGGGTAAAGCAGGGGCTGGCTGAGGCTGCTGCTTGAGGGTGGCCATGAAGGGTAAACGTGCTGCCTAGGAGGGCTGAGCTGCCAGTGGAGGCGGCAGGTTTCCCATCGGGGTGTCTTCAGGAAATTCTCTTTCTTTGGAACGATTGAGCAAAATCGTGCCTGGAAACCAGATGGAGCCTGGAGGCCTTTCCCTCGCCTGAGCAGTTCCAGGCGTTGACTCATTCTCTTGTCCCATATCAACAAGAGGGACGCACTTTCGTGTGTCATCAGGGAGTCCCCACCCATTCTCCCACTTGCCCTGCTCATTCTGCCCATCAAGAATGATCGCAGAGCTTCCCCGCCCCCCCCCCCTCGAGTGCTCACAGCCTTGGAGTGTGTGCGTGTGTACAAACTTGCATGCGACTGTTCTTTAACTCCTAGAGGGTAGGGTTTACTTTGTTTGGTTTTGTTTGCTGGCGCCCAATTTAGTGGCATGTAGTGTAGATACATGGTTCTGGAATCCTCCCTGAGCCTCACAGTCACCTGGGGAGATATTTAAAAATGCTCAGCCTCACTCCCAGAGACCCCGACTTAACCGACCTGAGGCCTGGGTGATGATGGGCTGAAAAGCTCCCCCGGGGTGATTCTAACATACAGCCATTTTTGAGGCATCCCCAGAGTAGACCATTAATAAAAACTACTCTTAGAATGACACAGTCAGGCAACTTTGCCCACATGGCACTTTCTCTTTTATTTATTTATTTTTTGAGGGAGGGGTGGATTCTCAACCCCTATCCACACCTAGCATGTGTTCACTGTTAATATCGTTTATTTGAGCCATAAAACTCTCGGGGAACCAAGTTCTGGAAGGAAGGCTACTGGCAGGCATTTGTCCTCTGATGTTTGGAACGGCACTGAATATCTCCCTAAGTCTTATGAAATTCTTGCCTCCGACACACGGGGTTCTCTCACTTGTCTTCTGGGTTCATTCCATGCCTATCAAACCTCTTCCTCGACGTTTTCTAGACTGAAGGCCACAGCTTCTGAGATGTTGTGGCAAGTGGTCATGGGCTATTCTGAGGGGCTATGTGAGAGGTCCCAGGTGGGCCACGCAGCCCCGGAGGGTGACCCACATGGACAGGGTATTTTGTGTCACACTGGAACACACCCAAGACTGGATAGAGTCTCATCCGTGGCAAAAGTGAGAGAAGTTGAATCAGAAAGTGATGGGTGAGCCATTGCTAGGGGCTGTGGGGCTTCAAGGGAAGGCACGGTCCGGATCTGCCACTGATATGGGAGGGCTGGAGCAAAGCCATAGAAACATGAGATGAAGAACACATATGTTATGCTCCCAGCGCTCCCAGGGAAGGGAGGTCCACTCCCTGTCAGGCCTTGAATGCTCTCATCTGTGGCCAGAGTCTTACCCTGCTGTGGATGGTCACTGGGCCGAGGTGGCTCCTGGAGGACTCATGTGTCCCTTTAAACATAATAAAATATTCCAAGTACACAGAAGAGTCTTTAGAGAATACTGTCCAAATAACACGAACACCCTATCTTCCCAAGTCTGCTTCAGCAAAATGCTTTTTTAAGTAGGCTCCTTGCCAAGGCAGGGCTTAAACTCATGACCCCAAGATCAAGACCTGAACTGAGATCAAGAGTTGGCCCCTCAACCGACTGAGCACCCAGGTGCCTCATCTTCAGCCAATTTTTAAAATGTTGTTAACCCTCCTCGGTGCCCTTTCCCTCCCTCTCTTCGTCCTCTGTTGAAATTGGTCTTTGTCTTTCCCATGCATGGTACTATACATTTCGGTATCCACGCATAATATATGACATGGTTTTGCAAGCTTTCCAACTTTATATGCATGACATCATATGGTATCCTCTGCATGCTTTTCATTCACGGTTTGTGAGGCTTATCCATGTTGATACAAAATTGATTGCATTACTATTTATGTATCCTTTCTCTTTTTGATGGCCATTTAAGACTATGTCTAATTCTTTCCTGTTAGAAATAATGCTGCATGATGTGGGATGTCTATTCTGGTACATGTGGCCTTGTGCATAGGTGTTCCACTCTCTCCCTGAATGCCCTTCTCCACGACCATTGCAGCTTTCAGACCTGCCACCCACCCACACTGGGCTCTGCCATGGGCTCAGCCTTCCTCAGCACTGGTGATTTGGTTCTCAGTGAGTGTTTGCACTTGGCCTGGTCCCCAGCCACTTAGTGACCTAGTCTGACACCAGAACTCTCCATGGCTCGAGTCTCAGGGCTTCCACCTCAACCCCCACCACCATCTGGCCCATCCTGTAAGGGAGTGTTCATTTTGGCAGGAAGACCGGTGTATCTTGGAGCCATGAGGTAGGGTCTCATGCAAATGGTCCACTTTGGCTGGACCTCAAAGGAATTTCAGTTTATGGTGATAGGGAAAAATGAAGCGTTTTCTAGATAAGGAGAGAGCAGGAAGGGGAGTAGGAGAATAAGCACGGCAGGGTTAGCATAGGGGCGAGGACCGGGCAAGGAGTGGGCGGCCCTGTGGGAGCAGGTTCTGCTGGGGAGCAGGCCGCTGCGTTTGTAACCTGAGGTGAGTGGAAGAAGGTAAAGCTTCATGTCCACCTCCCGAAGACTTTGCTTGAGCGTTTTGGCAAGAAGTGGTGGGTGGGCATTGTTAGTGGCAGAGTGACGGTGGTGGGGAGAACCCCAGGGAGAAGCACCCATCCCCCACGCCATCCCCTGGACCGGGCTCTGAGCTTTGGGATTGCTCACTCCTGATACCTGCGGTCTGCAGCCTTATTTTGCTCCAACCCACTGGGAGTTGAGGCTCTGGGAAGCCGGGCCTTCTACCTCTGTGACTCACAGGCCACTTCTCACCCCTCCAGCCTCCAAGTGAGAGATATTGGGCAGCCACATGCTGGCTTCAGCCCAGCAATTACCAGGGACCGGGAGATGAGGTTGCTACCAAGGGTGTGGGGAGCAGACACCAAGGGGCAGCCCAGAGTCCTGTCAGCTGGACTCTTCTTTGGCTTGAGGTTAAAGGAAACTCCCAAAGCCCCAATCTGGGGTACAGGAGAGAGGGGACCAGCACATGTGCGGGGAGAGGTGGAGCGGGTTGGGTTAGGGAGCTCTGTAAGCTTGGCTGGCCTTGTAATTTTTTTTCTTTAAATTGAAAAATTTTAAATATTTATTATTTATTTTTGAGAGAGACAGAGCACAAGTGGGGGAGGGTCATAGAGAGAGGGAGACACAGAATCCGAAGCAGGCTCCAGGCTCTGAGCTGTCAGCACAGAGCCTGACGCAGGGATTGAACTCACAAACCATGAGATCATGACCTGAGCTGAAGTTGGATGCTTAACCGACTGAGCCACCCAGGCGCCCCTGGCCTTGTTATTGCAAGTGAGCTTCTGCTAGAAGAAACAGGCTTATTGTGTTTGAAAGAACTTACCCGGAGCAGAAGCTTGGGCTCTTGCCTTTTTTGACAGCCCATAACGCTCGTCCGCAAAACTGAACTTCCAGCTCTACTGCTTGCAGGAAAAAACCTGGGAATAGTTATCAACTCCTTCTCCTTGGCTGGCTGTCCCCCTCCCACGCACCACCTCCACCGTGACTTTCACCTCCACACCATTAGGAAATCACAAGGAACATGTTCCCAAGGGCAAGGGTGGAGGGCAGAAGGCTGGCTGATGGACCATCAGACATGAACAGGCTGATGAATCAGGGAAGACAGAGGCAAAGCAAAGTGCTTTTGACTTCATACTTGGAGGCTGTGCGTGTGTGTGTGTGTGTGTGTATGTGTATTTAAAAAAATTTTTTTTATGTTTTATTTATTTTTTGAGAGAGAGAGAGAGAGACAGTGAGAGCAGGGGAGGGTCAGAGAGAGAGGGAGAGACAGAATCCAAAGACAGGCTCCAGGCTCTGAGCTAGCTATTAAGCACAGAGCCTGACGCGGGGCTCGAACGCACAAACCATGAGATCATGACCTGAGCCGAAGTCGGACACTCAACCGACTGAGCCACCCAGGTGCCCCTGTGTGTGTGTATTTCTCTTTGGTAGATCCTGGAAGGCCAGCGCAGTTGGGAGAATCAATTTTTTGGGGCCTCCAATATGTGACAGGTACTCATTGCGTTGGAGGTGGGCAGGAGAGAGACTGTAAGGTACGTGTCTCATTTTTCATGCTGCTTCTCCTGCACTGGACTTTGAAGAGGGGCATTGTATAAATCCTCACATCCCTGCCCGCCTATTTGGGAGACCCCAGTGCCTGGCATACTCGTGCAATGAACAGACATTGGCTGGCTGAGTGATGGCCTTCATGAAGCCGGTGGTTGTTTATTGAATGTTTACTATGGGGGTCGCCTCATATCAAACCTATGAGAAAAGTATTGTTTTTTACTGATGAGGTACAACGGACGCAGGTAGGTTAAATGACTTGTCCAAGGTCTTGCAGTTAGGACTGTGTGTGTGTGCGCATACGTGTGTATTGGGGAGAGTGGGGGGATGTACAAGAGATTTAAATAAAGGCTCATGGCATGATTTTTTTTTTTTTATTGCTCATTCTTGCAACTTCATCAAACTCGTGAATTTGTGCATTTGTAGAGGCTTATGGGATTGAGTGGGCTGTCCCTGGAAACTGGGGGCAATGAAGACAAAGTTGGGGGCTTTCCAAGTGGGTGCTGGATGCAGTACATTTCTGTAAAATCAGAACTTAAAAGAATGGATGGGAGAAGCCCTGTGTCCCAAGAACAGGGAAGAAGAGAGATGCGCGGAGGGCCAACAGGGACAAGATCTGTGACATTTAAACGGCCCCTCCCTGAGATCCAGGAAAGAAGAAAGGCCCCTCCCCCCCCAAAAAACCAAAGCCAGGTCAACTGTTAAAAATTATTTAATAGAAAGTCCAATGTCAAAATGTAACAATAAACAAAAATACACATGTATAAATATGTATATATAATTAGACCTGTACACTTTCTCAGACCCTTTTCAAAATGGAACAGAATCAGCATTACATCTTGGTGGTCAAATCAACAATAATATTCGAGTGACGTGGACCCACTGGTGCCGTGGGGAATAGACTGCTGAAGCAGTTGGAGGGTTCAAAGAATTCCAATCATGAGAGAGCCGGGAATGTTGCCAACCGTCTTCTTCTGGAGACCCAGAAAGGGAAGGTGAACAATCCCATGACTCTGGACAGTGTACCTGATCTTCTCTTAGCACCTGTAGCCACGACTGTCTAGGGATAGCTTTCCGGTCGGGCAGGTTTTTAATCATTTAAATTATGATGTGTGAAGAGTTAGCTTGCCCTGTCTCCCAGGTCAGAAGCTCCTAGGGATTTTATCTTAAAACTTTCTTATTCCGCAGGCCAAGTGCCAGCACGGTGGTTTGGGATGGACGCCATCCAAGTGTGCCGCTTTGTTCTTAAAACAGTAGTGTCCAAAGTGGGTGTGCACATCCCAGGGGAGTACTCGAGGTCCCCCTCAGGTGTTTGGAGAGAAAATACCAGAACCTTTGTTTATGATATTTTGTATCTTAGTCTTTTAAGATTTCTATGTTGTGTACTTTTTAGAATGTGTCTAATATATTAGTACAGGAGTATATGAATATGCGCTTTAAATAAATTTCTAAACATACAGAGGGGGTGCATCTCACAGAGTTTGTGCTGATAGGCATGTGCGGTGGAAATAAATGGGCACCCACTGCTTTACAGAGTCATGTGCATGCAGATTGCTGGGGAGGGTGCCCGCTGGGCTCCCAGGCCCGCCAAGGAAGCTCTGCAGGTGCTCAGAAGGGCAATGCCCCAAGTCACCTCTTAGACACAACCGAGAGTGGATGCCTGCTGACCCTGCTACTATTATTTCCCTTGAATGTAAGGCCCTTTTCCCAAATAAAACACAATACGCAGAACAAATACACAGCCACGGACAACCAGTAAGGAGGCATTTGGATCTTCTCCTGGTGACAGTGAGGGAACTAGACCAGAGCAGACAATGGGGAGAGGACACCCTAAGGCGAACCTGGCCATATTCCATGACCACACCCTACCGCCACCAAGGGGGCCCTCCAGGACCTTAACTTTAAGGTAGGTGTGTGTGAGGCCAAATGCTCTTCAATTTCCAGCATCACGTTAGCCATGGGCCAAATTCTAATCGAAACGGGCCAGGCCTGTGGGATATTTGAGTGGGAACCACAAGACACCGAATTAGAAATTCCTCAGCAAGGAGCCAGAGGAGCGTCTGGGAAAAGGGTGGGTGTTTGAGCTCAAATCTTTCCAAGGTTCAGAAGGCTGGTGTTGCTGTAGAAAATGCCAGCAAGGCTGCACCCAGGGGTGTGGGTGTGGGGGTTTTGCCAAAGAGGTCAGCCCCCAGGAATATTCAGAACCCTGTGGGGTCCCCAAGCAGAAGACCTAACCATACCTTCAGCCCCTAATTCCTCCAAGATCTCAGGGAAGCCGGCACTTGTTTGAGCCTTTTCTTAAGTTTCTAGAAACGATGCTGCCTCATAGCTAGTTATTTTTGAGTCATCAAATTCTTTTTCTTCTCTTTATAAAATTTCTAATGATTTGTGGGGTGGGGGAAGGAAGAACCCATTGCTCTGAACTCTGAATAGGTTCTCTGGAAAACCGAGAAGGCACTGTGAGTTGTCTCCACAGACAGACTGCTGCTCCCCCAGCCTCCCTGCCTCACGACCGGAGGGAGCAGAGCTCTAAGCCCTGGTGGGTCCTCTGTCCCCAGGAGGTCCATGGCAGCTGTCTAGGCCTGCACATTTTCCATGTGCATACATTCCATCATTCCATTTGTGCTTTTTTTTTTTTTTTTTTTTAAATATCCCCTTTCTTGGGCGGGACTCAGGTGTGTACTCCGGACAGAGCAGAGGCTTGGCCACAGGGCATGACCTAACTCAGGGAAAGGATGCCCAAGGGCAGCAGCCTTTGGGTAGAATGAATGAAGGCCTCAGGCTAAGCCAGGGAGCCCTCTGCTGCTTCCCATGTATTCACCTTAGGGCATGCTCTCGTCACGGGGTCTAGGCCAGCCTCCTCCCGAGAGGTACTCTTGGCCTTTGTGGCTCCACGGACAGGTTAGGATGGCCAGACACTGTCGCCTGTATGTCTCTCAGCAAGATCTAGCCCAGGTTACAGCCCTTGAATTCAAACAGCTTTTGGCGGGAGGACAAGGCGCTGGGTTGGTGGTGGGGGCAGAGGCGGAGGACACCTGGGAACAAATCATCTCAGCAAGCAACTGTGCACTCCCCCAGCACGAGGGCTTGGCCCTGATGCTGCCCACATTACCTCTCTGGGTGACCTCAGCAGTGACCTCTGATTCAGGGGGCAGAACATGGCCTACGGCTCTTCTTCAACCCCCCAGCCCAGGCCCACCGTGAAGCTCCTGAGGCCCTCCGGGACCCGCCAGCTGACTGCTTGTCTTCACCCTGTCTCCTCACTCCTCAGCTCCCAGCTGCAGCCACTTTACTGCAGGCAGACCCCGACAGCCTATGCTGTCCCTCCTCTGGGCCGAGTCCCGTGCTGCTCCCTCAGCCTAGAAAGCCCTTTGCAACGCTTTCCCTCAGTCCTCTGACAAACTTGAGCTTTGATGTCGCCTCTTTCGGGGAGCCCCTGATTCTCCAAGCTGGGCGGCTGTCACTCTGAGCTGTTCAGGCAGTACCCAGTACCGATCCCACAGTGCCTTCCCAACTAATGGCAGCCCCCTCGAGGGCAGGAGCTATGTTTGGTTCAACCAGGTATTGCTGGCAATTAGCTCAGTGCCTGGAGTACACTACGTGCTCTATAAATAATCTACTGCATGAATGAGTCCTCAACGCTGGAGAAGGCAATGCTAAATATGCTACGTCGGGGACAACCTAGAGGAAGGGGTCCCAAGCCCTAGAGGGAGGGCCTCCAACACTGCTGTCGGAGCATCGCAGTGGAACTGCCGAAATGCCAGTCAAGGTCACCCTGGATGAACAGGAGATCGGGTAAGAAATGCTGCGGATGCAAATGGCTGGACCAGGCGCATACCCTGAGGGCTGAATCACCAGGGGTGGGGAAAGGATGCCAGCCACGATATCCAGGCTAGAGACCCAGCGAGTCAAACATGGCAGGGCAGCCTGGTCCAGAGGGGGCACACGGCGAGGTGACCAGCAGACGTCTGTCCTCCTCCTTGAGTCTAACTCAAACATTCATGAGAGGGATCACCAGCGTTTCCTGTTTTCGCATTACTAGAGTTACACCAGTACTTTCCTAGATGTTACCTTAGAGATTACAAAAAGCAAAATACAGTTTTTCCTTGAAGTATTTCGATGATAAAGTAGTTACATTTTCTTTCTCTTTGCATCTTAGTGTGTGTGTGTGTGTGTGTGTGTGTGTGTGAAGAAAATAGATCTGAATTTAGAGTCCTAATAAGGCAGCTGCCTGATTTGGTTCCAGGAAAATAGATATGAATTTTTAAAAATAAATTTGCATCTTGTTTTGAATGGAAAAGCTGGCTTGAAATCTATTGCAAAGCTTCCCTTCCCTTGCTCACTTGACTGTCAAGAAAGAACAGTCCCTGAAGGTCTGGACTGAAATGCCAAAAAAAACAGGGGCTCTTGGATCACCTCTGGGTCTAGGCCAAGTGGTCCCTAAGGTGCCAGAGCTATTTTCAACCCTAGGGACCCTAAGGCAGTTCTGGCTGAGTTTATGGGGTTCTTTTTACTGCCTCTAAGTCTCACTCAATCAAGTTCAAAGCCTTGGTCTAAAAATAACTCCTGGAAAGGGAAAAACAGAGAATTCTGGGTAATGGCGGAAGACAGTATTAGAATGAGGCCTTTGGTTTAGGTATGAATCTTGCTGAATTAAAGCCATTTCTCTGGCTTACAAGAGACAAGAGCCATTTCCCAAGTTATCTTGAAGGAATTTGACAGCTGCCAGGTTTGAAAGAGGCAAGATCTTGGGGAGAGTTTTCATAGGAAAACTGAACATAGCTACCCCTCTACACAAGGAATTTCTTTTGATTCTTTCAAGCCAAGTGAGGGCAGGGGCGGGTCCCCTCCAGGCAGCACCTTTAACTGTTGCCATGGAGACGTGAGTCATCTCCTTTCGAGGATGTGCCTTTAGAAGCATGGAAAGGAACTCTGGGGAATTCTTGGGCTCTTCAGAACTTGGACAAGTTGTTTAAATGACTATTCAAGTCACTACATGACTATCCAAAACATTTAAGGTCTTGAGAGAGATTCACATCTAGTTTCAGTGCTTATACTAGCCTGGAAAATACAGACCCCGGTTCAAACATCAAAGAGACATCAAGTCCCGGTCTACAAGAAAGGATTGTAAGTCAATGGTCAAGGCCTTTCCTCTACCTTTGGAGATCAGATTCTCCCACGCTTCTCTGCAAGGTTAGGGCTTTTCACCTTAAAAAGGTGCGGGCTATGATGAAACAAGCCTTGGGAGCCAGGGAGGAAATCACAGCATTCAAAGGCCTGTTCTGGCTGCATTTGGTATTTAACTGCAGAAGTCCCAGGTTCCTTTTCCAGAGGCTGTAGGGATTCCAAGAGGAGAGACCTGTGCTTAAATTCCCAAAGCCTTTTTCTTGTGGGCACTACATTCCTGTTAGCCGGTCGCCGCTCCTGGTTTGTGGGCAGCTCATCAGATACGGGAAGGCCAAGTAAAACATTCCCCCTGGCAAAGCCAGCTGGTGATGAGCCAAAGAGGGAGTCTGGAAGGTAGATGCCCTCAAAGGGTTGTTTTCACAGTGTTGCAAAGGGCACAGTAATAATAAAAAATTCGGAAAATACTTGAATGACATCTTTCCTTCTCTCCACATGGGCATTTACATTGGATAGATGCATTCTATACTTACGATACACTACTTGGAACACGAGGGGGACAGATTCGCTTCACAGGATTATGGTGAGGATTATACGAGACAATTATAAAATGCCTAGCACAGTATCTGGCACAGAGTTGAGTATCATTAATACATATTAGTTCCTTTTCCTCTTTTCCCAAGATGAAGATGAGATCCCAGATAAACGTGGTATAGCTAGTGAGTCTTCAGGTTTGTCACAAAAGTAAATATATTTACCGCCATCCTCATGTTCTGCTGTAGCTTTTTGACCCTTTCCAGAGACATACAAAAAGGTGACTTGAAGGACATATTTTCCCCTTAGAAAAACACATCCATTCATTGGCAAAAGGCAACCCATACAACTCATTCACAAAATTCCAAAGGTTTATTGCAAGGACATTTGTGGTGGTGTGCAAGCCGACAGCCTTCCCCAGCTTCACGCAAGCGTGTGGGGGTCTAGCAGTCCACAAGTGACTTCCAGAAGCCGACGTTCTTGCTTCCTGCCACCTAGTCATCATGCCCCTAAACACATATTCCCTTTCCTCAACCCTTTCTTCTTTTCCTACTGGTGTTTCAAGCAACTTAACAAAAAGCTTTATTTCTAAGAGGTACAAAGAAATAAAGCTCTGAAAATGCCTTGCAGAGGCAGAAGCATGGAAGGCAGATTTTGTGTAAAATTATACAGTGCAATCTAATATGCCCCCCCTTTTTTTTTAAATTTGGGAATTGGGAGGAGGGAGGCTGCCTTAGACACCCATCTTTTTGCCTTTCATAAAGAACATACCAGAGTCCCGGAGTTCAAGATTCAGAGTCAGTATTTCCTTGGATGAAGAATTTGATCATTTTTCTTCCTAGGAAACCAACATGTTTAACGGAGTTTCTTTTCTAAGGCCAGTAGAGATGGAACGCTCTTAAAATTCTTGCCTAATGTCTCAGCAGAATTTGTAATCAATATGCTGGCCTGCATCACAGGCTCTGAGGTAAAATTCATGAGAGGTATAATCTCTGCTTTTAGCAGGCTTACGGGAGAGTCTGGCCCTTAGAGGAAGAAAGTCTTGATGAGGTTGGGAGGAGGACAGAGCTGTAACTCAAAGCAGGATGGCATCACATGGGACCAGGAAGGAGGCGCCCCCATCCCTGGGCTGCTCCTGGGGGCTGTGAGGTCGCAGGCGTGGTCACTTCTGACTCTGGGGGCGCCCCTGACTTGCAGTCAGGCTAATACAGAGCCCAGACGACCTGAGGCTACTCCTCTAGTGGCTCATCTCATCTCTTATCCGAGTCAGAGAAGCCCCGTCTCAGACCAGGGGCTCTGCAGAGGGGGAGAGACCTCTCTCCCAGTGGGCCCGCGGGTGGCCACTGAGGGCTGACCTAGTTTCCTCGTCTCTGGACTTCATACTGTTCTTTGTCCCTAAATAGACCATAACACGGCTCTATGCTCCAGCCTGGGGCTAGCAGGCATTGCTGAGGTAAAAGCTTCTTTAGAGGTTCTCTGCCAGTTACAGACGTGTATTCAGTTATGACAGCAAGTAGTCCATAACCCTGAATCTCCGCCAACCAAAAGAAAGCAGAGCATATACTGCTGAACTTTTACAACTCCACAACTTAGAGCACATGCAGCATGTGTAATCCAGCTGTAAATCTTGTTGGCAGTCGGCTCCACCCACTGGCCGCCAGGCAGCTGGGTTTTGAATTGCACCCAGCACTTGGCCATGCTATCAGCTCGCTCTCTCTGCTAAAAGCTTCTCAGTCTATTTCTCATCCTTCCTTTTTCTACCTCCTTCCACCAGGCCACTCCCCTCCCTCCCTCCTTCCATCTCCCTGAGTCCTCAGCCAGCTGAAGCCCTAGTTTCCGGATGATTCTTTTCATTGTATCTGAGACAATCTGCTTAATGTTCAGATACACTGCGGGGGGCGGGGGGGGGAGGAGGGGAAAGGCAAAATAGTTTTGCATTAGACCCTTTCAGAAGGCATAAAAAAATAAAGTACAAACACAAATCACTCGACAATTTTATGATTAAAGCCAATGATGGAAAACAGACAAGTTTTGAGTGCTGCTAACATAATCAAACATCTCATGCCAATCCACTCAACCACCCCATTTCTCAGATCTATTTCTAGAAACACTGATGTGTCTGCAGATGAAATCACATCTGCACATCAAAGACTTAAACCCAGGAGACAGAACTCCAGGTGAAGAGACCTGGTTCATGGGAACGGGCCTTTGTCACTCAAAAGTCAAATTCCCAAGAAACACTACGATCTGTGTACTCGTGTATCACATCAAATGTTAAACATGACTGGAAAAAATGATACGAGCATGTTTTATCTTTGGGTAGAAGGTGGTGATTTTCTAGGAAGACACTATCGGAGACCCCAAACAGAGGCGTCCCATGGAAGATGGTTCGGTTCGCATCATTGTTGCCTGGTAAGAATAAGAAATCACCTAACAGTGGACCAAGTCCCAAGTGGGCAGGTTTCAGGTGGGGCTCAGCAGTTCATTTACAGTGGAGGAAAACTATTTTAGTCGCTTGGCCAAAAACCATACAAAGGGAGGGAACTTAAAAACCCTAGGCGACTTGACTCTTTCTGCATTTTTCTGCCTGAAGCAGGATAAAAAGCCTTAAATTTTGGCTGCATCTCTATTTATGTAACAACCACAGCTGCTCCCCAAAATAGCTGCTGTTGGCTGAAAGAACTAAGGGCTTTTGTTGCTAACGTTTGAGTCCATTTTCTGTAGCACTTGACTGAGTTTCCTTCCCCTCACTGTTGTGCCCCGTGGTCTATAAGGACTCTCACCATTAGCACATGGATGGATTGTAAAGTCAAGGCTCATCTCCTCAGCAAGGGCAAATTTAGCTTCTGATTCTGTTCTGTGGCAGGTGCTGCGTGGCTACCCAGGACAAATAACTACCCACCTTCGGAGGGTGGCCTTGTGGCCGATACCGGTTTAAATCCCACGAGAGAGATACATCCAAGTGCTCCTTCTGTGTTTCTGTGGGACAAACCCAAACCTGGCATAGCATTTAACAGGATGCCCTCCCCTGAAAGTAACACAGAGAACCCTCACCAAAGCTATCAAACACGTTAAAAAAATACAAAAGTTATTTTCTCCTTTTTGATTGCTATTTACTTGTGACAACATTTGTTAAAAATATTACTTCTGTCTTCGAGAAGAGATCATTCTCTTCATATAATATGGAAAAATAAACTCTACCAAACCCACAGTCAACATTCCCCACCACTGCCCTGGGGCTTTGGCTTCTGCATCTCCAAATACCATCACCAGTGTCAACGTACTACATTTCCAATAGGCAGACGCTTTGCACTGTCCTAGCCAGTGCCACAGTAAGAGGAGGAGGAAGTGGCAAGGCTCATGGAACATTCTGAAGGGAGAGAGTGAGGAAGTAGGATGGCTTATTTGCTAACGAAATGAAAGGTAACAGGGTGGTTTCAGGCCCTCCTAAAGAGTCAGGGGGTGTCCCCTCATCTCTTCTGACCACTGACAGCCCTGCTAATGCACGGTGGGTGATGGATGGGAGGGCAGGGAGCCACGAAGGTCCATTATCGGTGTCACTGCAAAGGAGGGCTCATCTGCGCCCAGGATCATCGTGAAACACTGAACTGGATGAATGGGAGAAGACAAGGATACATAAAAACAGTAAAATGTTTATTTTCTTAGAAAAAAAAGTGGGGAAGAGGGATTCAAAATGATTGTGATCACACTTCCGTCTGCATCTGAGCAAAAGCCAATGTTGCAAGCTTAATCCTTAAGATCCCTAGTCAACGAAACCTGCTGCCCGCTCCTACGTCACTCCACGAGTCACGTCACAACATGCTTTTAATGGATAAGAGCTTCTCTACTTCTTCTTAGCAGAGAAACAAAGCTTGCCATAGCGACCATCCCATCTCCAAAGCGCAACACTGCCAGTGAGAAGCAAGGCTCTGGACCGCTCGGGAGAGACAGGGAGGGAGGAGAGAGGGAAGGAGACGCTCGTCTTAGAAGCAGAACAGTTCTACAACAGGAGTTTGATATCTGAGTTCACCACTACCTCATCTTATAGAAAATAGGTTGGAGAGCATCTGTAAAACCAACAGTATCTGTAAGGTGAAATTGCAGAATTTTGCTGCATACCTGGACACAAGAGAAGTGAAAAGTTGCAACAAGTTTTAACTAGCAGCAACAAAGAAAGTTCGAGAACAGTTTTTTGTTTGTTTTTAGCAATATTCCTTTGCAAGTTCATTAAGAAACACTGTAATTTAATGGGGCATACGATATGGAACGATCTTCTTCTGCTATAGTGCTGTTCGTTGAAGAGAACCGACCTTTGCAAAGATTTCAACTGGGGTGTAACTTATTTACACAGTGTTAGCTCCTGGTTTGAGTGGTAGAATTGGTGCTATGTGATATCCTCTTCTTCCGAACAGTAATCTCGACCCTTGAGGGGAAAAGAGAAGAACAGCATGTGAGTGAGAAATTCAAAGCAGAGACTGAGACAAGTTACTCACCAGCAATTTTCTCTCAATGAGTCTGTCCCCTTGGAACAGAACTCAGGCTTTATCAGTGAGTGCTGGGCACAAGGTAGAGAGGCAGCAAATGCTTGTTGGCTGATTTATAAATGGATTATGCCTCAAGGCATGGAAGTTTTACCAAGCCCCAAATAAGCCCTTACTTTATATTGGTAAGAACTTATTTAGGCACATACAAGACTCAGTCTTTCACCAAGAAATTACCAAATGGACGAACCATTCAGGAGACCAAGTTCTCATGAAAAAGAGACACTGAAATAAACAATGAACGGGTCACTTTCGCCTGGGGCTGGGGCTGCACATACTCTATGGTTACATCTCCATGCCTGGAATTTAGGATTTTACAGAAGGGGATGGTATAATCCAGGGATGTCTTAGTTTTAATCCACTCCAAATTAAAACAGGGGTTAAAAAAACCCCAAAGATCCACTGAAATATGTATAACAGATCTGGGACTATGTTTGGTATGTGTAGGATGCACAAGAAAGGCGAAAATGCTTTTTGATTCATTCGCTACCAAAACAGGTTACTTGAGGGCTTGAGGACTATATACAATCGTTACTTTTGAACATTTTTCATCCTCTCTCTACTGGGTTATACACTCTCTGAAGGCATGGTTAAGATTTAAGCTTCACATCTGACCTGGCTGGATTGTCCTGGTCAGAGCATTCAGCTTCTTGGGCTGTAATCCCTCGAGACGGCACAGGAACTAAAGTACCTACCCGCCCTGAATCACAATATCACAGATAAGGGCTTTGTAAAAGGTCATGTATTAATATTATTTGTATCCTTCGACCTTTCTCTTTTTGAATACACACTACGTGTTTAAATTTTGAAGGGATATATTCCTTTAAAAACAGAATTCTCTACCTAACTGGAACTTATTCCTGAAAGTATCTAAAACTTGAAGAAAATAGCAATTTTTCATAAAACTATTTTGCGAATGTATTACAGGATTCTTTGTCATAATATCTGGATGCTGAAAAGATTGCACATTTTCCTAAGGGTTGAGCATGATCATAACGAATGACCATACCATCTGGCAGGGCAGTAATTCTGGCTGTGACTAGTTCTGGTATCTTGATCAAGTCACCTCTCTGTGTCTCAGTTTCCCCATCTGTATAGTGAAGAGAACAATCCCTACTTCACATGGTTGCTGAAGACTAAACAATAGTCATAAAGTGATGGAATCATGTCTGGCACATAATTTTAGATATTGTGTGTGTCTGTGCACGCACACCCGTGCACACATGTGTTTGATAAATAACAAAATGCTGCCACACAGTGAAATCTTCAGGGCCTGCGAGGCGTGGAGATTGCCAGCTCCCATGCTAAATGGCCTCAGATTGCTTGTTCTCTTCGAATGAGATTCACTATGTTTGGTTTTCTCCTCCATCAGATTTCCAACTCTCACCCCTGCTACCTGCAGACTGTCTGAGCCCCGTGTCACCACCAGGCTTATTTTAGAGGTGGCATGAAACGTCTCCTAGGCAAAGAAACCGGGTAACCAACCTTCCTGAGGAGAGGCATGCATTCAGCTGTCATCACCCATCAACAGCCTCCCTGGGGACACTGCCCAAGTAGACGCCATCTCTAGCTGGGGTCCCCGACCACTTAGAAGAGGTAGGCAGGAGAACTCCTTGGGCCCTGATGGTTGGGAGTTTCCTCTCCAATGCTGGAAACAGGATACATGCAAACATACCAGCACAGGGCTAGAAACGTATCGGGTGATGCTATTCACAAATCCTCAACTCATGAGGCTCAGGGAGGATATTTGGAAAGGGGCACTGGTGTTTAACTGGAGGGGACAGGCAGGGCTCATGCAGGTTTTTTTTAGGAAAGGAAAGAGGTCATTTCCAGTGTATATATGGACACACACACTATTGTGTGACAACAGGCAAATTGCTGGGCTTCGGTTTCCTGGGGATAATCATGGTCTCCGTCTTAGGGTTGTGATCAGGATTAAATGGGAAAAACACAGCGTCTGGCAGGCAGTCAGTAAAGGTCAGCTGCTGCTGCTGTCATTGCAATCATCGTTATTATAAATCCTGAGTGTGGTCAGTCCCCTGGCAGAGGAATGGGGACCTCCTTCTTTGCAGTCATAAACTGTGATCTGACGGGTGTTCCTTCCTCCCACCTCAGCCTTGTACCCTGGGGAAACCAGAGCCTTGTGACCTTGGACAGACTTCTGTGGCAGACCCTAAGCCCTTTCCCTTCTTATATCTAAATGAGGCCTCAAATCAAAGCAAAGGCCCAGCCACCAGTGTGGTGTGCAGAGGGCACTCCATCCACAAGACAGAACTCGCATGCAATGACAGACAGACAGCTCCACACGTGTGTGAATGGACGTACTCGCTGACACAGCAGTGTCTCCAACTCTGCAAACAAGCTCCGGGGTGAACATAAGAAGGAGCCTTTCAGACCCTCCAAGTTTACTGTTACCATAAGGGCGCACCCCCTTTTGAGGGACAAAACTATATCAACCGTCTGTGTAAACCCAAGCCTGTAATGGTCACTTTCTGAGCATTTGCTTCTCTGAAAGTATAACCACTATGAGGAGGTGGAGAAGGAGGAGGAGGGGGTGGGGGAGAAGGAAAAGGGCAATAGTTGTTTTGCTGACGTTATTTCCTGGACTATTGATACCTGCCAGGTGGGAGAAGCACCCTGTTACCTGTGGGGAAACCTCAGAGGAGCCCAAGACCACAGACCACAGGGCTCATCCTCGTCCTTTTTGTTGCGACTGTAGTGAGCTGACAACTAAATTCAAACTCAAATCCATTCCATTTTTGTTATTATCACCTGCCAGCCACTCTGAGAACCAAATATTTCATGGACAGAAAACTTGGAAATCAAAGACATGGAGAGTAAGAGCTCCCGGAGGGCCGGCATCGTTCTAGAAGGGGAACCTGAGAATGGTTACTGGCACATCCCACCTGCACGCAGGCAGACCTTCTGTACTATGACTGAGCGTCTCATTTAGATTTATAAAGAATTGTGCTAAAAAGAGAACCCAAAAATCTTCAGCTGTCAGAAAGCAGAAGTGGGAGTGAGCTGGGTTTGGGAGAAACATGGCAATTCTCCTGACCAAGGAAGCCCTTCCCCTTATGGGGCTACAGAAAGGGATGTCTGTAAAGACCGCTTTCCGCAGTCAATTGAGACTGGGAGACACAATTTCCACCCTTGTGCAAAGGACACATTGAAGGCTACAGGAAACAAGATCCCTATGAGGAAGGCTGGAAAGTCCCAGTGATGCTGACAAGGAAGGTTGTATCTTGGTGCATACTCAAAAATCTCGAGGAACTCTTGCCTCCAGAGATTTCCCTGACTGCGCACCTACCCTGTATGGGTTTTCTGTGTCCTTTTCAGCTGTCTGGATTATTTCCCTGGAACCTTCAAGAAGTTTATGTCAACACAGAGCATACATTTCCAAGGTTCCAGGGTACGGATTTTTGGTTGGTTGGTTGAAATGTCCAGGCTATTGGGGATATGAAGGAAAAGAGAAGGGAAGACTATTATCTTAATTTTAAATTCTGCTAGTTTAAAGAGGTGCAGCTCAAAGAGTGAGTTCGGACAAAGGAATTGTTCCTCCAAAGTACCTTTGTCCTGAAGTTTCACTAGACAAGTAGTCAAGGGCTGGCCATCCAGCTTCAAGTTTCATTTGATCATGGAAGTCTATTGTACACTCTAGGTTCTGTAGACCTGTGTGCTTTTGGCCTAATACACGCACCTCAAGCACATAACAATCAGCGATGGACAGAGTATTTTCTCACTGGGGTAGATGAGAACTGCATGGATGTTACTGAGAGGATGCAGCAAGTCTCAGTTTCCCCATCTGTAAAATGGGGACAGTGACCTAACATGCAGTGTTGCTGAGGGAATTAGAATACACATAAGGTGCTTAGCAAAGCTTGGCACATGGGAGGTGATTTAATACATTAGAGCTCTTCTGATGATGTTGAAAAATGAGATCAACAGATGCAGCAGTGAATAAACGGTCTACATGAGAAACTGGGCCCACAGGCACGTGGGTGCTTGGCCCTCCCGCTCCCCCTGCTGTCAGCCCTCACCATATCTGTCACTTCTCTGTTTCTGGATCTCTGCTCAAATGCCACCTCACTGTCTTCCCTGAACACCCTGTCCACAATAGCACTTCTTACTCTGCTTCATTTTTGTTTACATCATTTATCATTTCCTGACATTATTCATATATTAGTTCCTTTTGTTATTAGCTGTCTTCTTTCTTGAACAGAAGCATCAAGTGGGCAGAAACTGTTTTACACACTGCTGTATCTCCAGGGCTTATGACCAGCGTCGGCAACTCGTTAGATGCTCAATGAATTCTGCCACATTCCAGACAGGGAGCCTTCTCTTTTGGGATAGTTTTCCAAGCTGCCCATGAAACTGTTCAATAGCTGAACCCCAACTCTGCCTGTTTGCAATTCCCAGAGAATGGCCTAATCTAGGAACCAGAGGATGAGTCTTTCCAGACCGACAGCACCCCTTGGTCCCTCATCTGCGCATAACATAGCTCTGTCTAGGTCTTTCCCCCTTTTGTACGAGTGCCATTTTCCCCGTGTTCTTGTTAAAATGGACACATCCAAAAAAATCACCTGCACAGAATACGATACCCCAGATATACAGCATAAGATAGGTAAGAATTAAATATCCGACAGAGGGGATCACCAGAAATGACAGATTCCAAGAGAACTGATGTGCTGAATCTTAGCAATAATATAACAGAACATCAAACTGAACTTCTGTTAAAGTTCTGGAGAGGGAAATAGCTCTTATGGAAAGAGGGAAATAACTTGTACAAAGGAATAGAAAAAGATCACAAGAAACTAAGAACAGGAACACATCTCATCATGTGAAAACAGACTTTTGCATGTCAAAAAATAATAAAATGAAAAGGCACATTTCATAATAGGAAAAATACCTGTCGCGTACGATATGTAGATAAGTTACAGGAGGAGCTCATACCGATAAAAAAATGAACAGTAAGAAGATCTCAGTTAGAGGGAAGGGTACAAACTGGAAACTCATTCAGAATGAAATAAAACCGGTGAACACATAAATAGAAAAATGGTCTGCTTCAGTCATCAAAAAATACAAATACAATAATTTGATGTTATTGAAAAATAGTGATGCCCAATTCTTGAGAGTCCACAATGAAATGTAACTCCCGGGTTGCTGGCAGGAGTGTAAAATGGTATGGTGGCTTTCAAAGGTAACGTGGTAATAGGTACTCTGAGTCATAAAAATGTTTGTATTCTTTATAATAGCAATCACTGAAATCGATATCAAAGATAAACCCCCAAATACGTTTTTTAAAAAAATATATGCCTTGTTTCCCTGGGGCTGGAGGTGGGAATGAGGATTGACTCTAAGCAGGCAGGAGGGTCCTTCTTGAGGTGATAGAAATGTTCTAGAACTAGAGGTGGTGGTGGTTGCATAATTTGGTAAGTTTACTATAAATTATTGCATTGTACATCGAAAATGAGTAAGTTTTATGGCTTGTAAATTATTGCTTCATAAAGTTCTTAGGAATATATGTATAAATATTTTCATTGCAGCATTTCTACTAGGTGTGAAAAAACCCACAAATATCCCAAAGAAAAAAAATAGTTACCAATTACGATCCATGAACACTGCTACCAAACACACACATGAACAAAACAATAGGACCAATCACCCACCGTGTCCCAAAGAGGAAGTTCTTTCTTGTGCACTACTGTATTTTCAAACACATTCTTCCCTTCTCTCAGACCCCCTTCCCCCGCGTCTCCACCCGGCCACTCAGTCTTTACGATGTTGTTCAACATCGGATCTACAAGTGACATTTCCCGCAGCGGCTCAGGGAGAATGGGTCACTTCCCTTGTCAGTCGCCCTTCTATCCCACCACCACGTTTTAGGGGATTTTAGCCAAAATGTTTGCCTCCCTTACTGCAGGCAGCAGGGTGGGTCTCTTATTCATCCTTGGCTTTTTTGGTATTTAATGGAATCCTTGTGTGGCCCACATCACGATGGTTATGAATACTCAGGCGTTTGGAGGGAGGTCGGGCTGTGTGTGTGTGTGTGTGTAGGCTGTTAAATGATGTTTTCAGGAAGTGTCTTAGCATTTTAATAAGTGAAGGAAATTGTCAACATTTTGTGAATCCCACAAGAAAAAAGCAGTCCTCTTTAACAATACAGCTGAGGGGCACCTGGGTGGCTCAGTCGGTTTAGCATCCGACTTCAGCTCAGGTCTTGATCTCCTGGTTCGTGAGTTCAAGCCCCACGTTGGGCTCTGTGCTGACAGCTCCGAGCCGGGACCCTGCTTCAGATCCTGGGTCTCCCTCTCTCTCTGTATCTCCCCTGGTCTCTCTCTCTCTCTCTCTCTCATTCTCTCTCTCAAAAATAAACATTAAAAAATTAAAAGAAAAACAACACAGCTCATAAAGGGTAAGGTTTGAGCACAAGTATCAGCAGAGACTGGGGCACAGTCTGGTTCTAAGAATAGCCTGGAACCTAGCAGAGGGCAGCAGGAATGCATGGAGGGGAACCAAAAGCCGATATCAGAATCCCACTGTTCCCTACTCATCATTCTTATTTATATAAATAATACCTATGTATACACCACAGAAGGAATCATATCTGGTCCTCTATCTCCTTTTTTTTTTTGGACAAAGAAAATGCACTTTTATATTTTGATTAAATAGTGTGCATCTGGACAGCTCAATTACAAGTGCCAATAGGAACACCAGCTCTCCTTTTAAAAAAAAATTAATTCCAGTATAGTTAACAGAAAGTATTATGTTAGTTTCAGGTGGTTCAGGAATTCTATACATTACTCAGGGCTCATCATGCTAAATGTGTTCTTACTTCCTTTCACCCATCCCCCTACCTACCTCCCTTCTGGTAACCATCTGTTTATTCTCCATAATGAACAGTCTGTTTTTTGGTCTGTCTCTTTTTTTCCCTTTGTTCATTTGTTTTGTTTCTTAAATTCCACATGAGTGAAATCATATGGTATTTGTCTTTATCTGACTCGTTTCACCTAGCATTATACTCCATCCATGCTGTGGCAAATAATTTTGCTTTTTAAATAAAAAGACTTCATTCTTTTTATTCTTTCATTCTTTTTATGGCTGAACAATATTCCATTGTGTGTGTGTGTGTGTATACCACACCTTCTTTATCCATTCATCTGTTGATAGACACTTGGGCTGCTTCCATATCTTGGCTATAGTAAATAATGCTACAATAAACATAGGGGTGCGTTTACCTGTTTGAATTCATATTTTCGTATTTTTGGGTAAATATCCAGTAGTGTGATTACTAGATTGTAGGTAGTTCTATTTTCCACAGTGGCTGCACCAGTTTGTATTCCCAGTCTGGTTCTCTTTTTATAATATTTAGTCAGGAGTCGTAAACTCAGTCTTTGCTGTTGTCATGAAGTTCTGATTAGAAAACTTCATAGGAACTCCACAGGGGCCAGATAACTAAATACTTTAGTGAAGATTCTCATGTTCGTAGAAAGCAAACATTAAGCTTGGTAACAAAGGGGTCATTACAGAGGTTTGTTTTAAGGAGGCTTACTTCTGTCTGGTACTGTTGGTCTACACTTGTCATTAAGCAGCCTCTTGTTTGCTGACTGACTGACTGACCTACTCTCCTCTCCTTTATCCCTGTGGATGACACCAGGAATCTCTGTTAGTTTTTGGCCTGTACATTATTTTGATTCTCCTACTTCCTGTCTGCTTCCTTTATATGATTTATCTTCCTCCTCTCTCTTCCTAATTGTGGGCATGCTGAGTCTCAGTTTCTTGACTTAGCTTTGCCCCCCTGATAGACTTCTACCCTGCTTTGTGGGGCTGACTGGCTCTCAGGTGCCAAAGAACACCTTGATTCATGAAACATAATTGCTGCAACTGTATTTTGGGGCAGAAATTCAGTGGGCCATCTCCTCGCTCTGCCCCCCTAACACCTTTCTTACACCTTTTCCTCCGAGCATCACCATCCAGTGGCAGCCTCAGATCCATGTTTCCATGGGAATTTGGACACTTATGCTCTGTCCCTGCACCAGGGATACAGGGGCAGAAAAGCTCACTCCTAAATTAGAGCATCTGCAAGTGATGAGCTAGGATCCAGAACACCCATGACGTGGAGGAGGCAGGAGGAGGGAAAGGGAGAAAAATGGAATGAAGGCCACCCCCAGGGGCTGCTGTTCCAACCTCTCTCTGCGGGGCCCTCCACCCCTTCCTCAGGGCTGGAAGCAGTGAGGCCTCTATCAGTCAGTGTTCCAACAGCATTTTCCCTACCAGCCCATCAACACTGTTAACCACACTTTTGAGGAAATGCCAGAGAAAAGAAAGAATGATTAGCTGTGCTGTTCAAGTCCCCTCCTCCGGCTTTACTTCCTTAGAAAAATCAGTCAAGGCATTAATGGCCATCTCTGTTTCTAGTGAGCTTTATTCTAATGAGACTCACACACTGTGATTTCGGTTGGGAAAAAGGCCTCGTTTGTAAAGAGCAGTAGGAGTGTGACAGCTTCTGGCTGTTTCTCTGACCATACACAGGAATGATCACCAGGATAACAGCAGCAGTCACAGCCATCCCAGTATACCGGGCTCTTCATTTCCAAGGGAGAGCAAGTATTAACTAAACAGCTTTAAAACCCCCACCAAGCATTTGTTATACACGGACCCTCATTCTACGAACAAAAAAGGAGGATGTTTAGAAGCATTAAGACACCTATTTCTCAAGCTCTTTCTGACATTGGCACTTGAACGACTTCAGTGACGCCCCTTCCCCATGCTGAGGTGAGTGGCAGTGAGGCTAGGGTGGGAGGTTCTTAGCTCTAGGTCATTTTGAATAATGTCCTAGAGCAGGAATTTGGTAACTTTCTCTGTGAAGGGCCAAATCCTAAATGTTTTAGGCTCTGCATTCCATACAGTCTCTGTTGCAGCTCAGCCTGACTGTTGTGAGCATAAGGCAGCCAGAGATAAAAATAGAAGAATGAGCGTGGCTGTGTTCTGATAAAACTTTATTTGTGGACACTAAAATTGGAATTTCACATAATTTTTCACATGTCAGAAAATACATCCTGCTTTTTTGCTTTTCCCAACCACCAAAACATGTAAGAAACATTCTTGTTGGGTTAACTAGATTTGGCCCATGGGCTATACTTTGCCTACTCCTGTTCCAGAGAATAGAATTACCATCAGTGGCTAACACTGTCAAGGGTTTGGCCTTCCTCCTAGAAGCTCAAGCAACAGAGATAATTTCCATCTTGAGAGAAATGTCTCTCAAGATGGAGCCAGAGTTCTCTTCTAAAATGTCATTTTACAAAATTGTTCTTATTTAACAAACAAGAAAACCATCAATCAAAATAAAAATTTTGCTACAATCTATCTTCCTAATAAATTGGAGACTTTCCAAGTTTCATTTAAATTTCTGTCCATGTTATTTTTATATAGTTTCAATCCAATGATAGACACATTTTTTTGTTTTTTTCACTTAATGTTATCTTACAAAATTTTTCCCTGTTTTAACTGATTTCTTCTAATGATAAATAGATATAACAAATATTTGTGGAATTTTTTTATGGAAGATTTCTAGGCCATTTGATGGACTTAATTCAAAGGGATGTCTTAGTCTATTCTCAGGTGTAAGAGTTAAGTTTTTTTTTTTTTAATGTTTATTTATTTTGAGAGAGAGAGACACACACACAGTGTGAGTGGGGAAGGTGCAGAGAGAGAAGGAGACCCAGAATCTGAAGTGGGCTCCAGGTTCTGAGCTATCAACACAGAACCCGATGTGGGGCTTGAACTCATGGACCATGAGATCATGACCTGAGCCAAAGTTGGAGGCTCAACCGACTGAGCCACCCAAGCTCCCTGTAAGAGTTAAGATTTAAATACCGCCCCCTTATACAGAAGTGCTGATGCATAAGGGCACATGTACCCCAATGTTCATAGCAGCACTTTCAACAATAGCCAATTCATAGAAAGAGCCTAAATGTCCATCAACTGATGAATGGATCAAGAAGATGTGGTTTATATATACAATGGAATACTACATGGCCATGAGAAAGAATGAAATCTGGCCATTCATGGCAACGTGGATGGATCTCGAGGGTGTCATGCTATGTGAAATAAGTCAGGCAGAGATGGACAGATACCATATGTTTTCACTCATAGGTCTAACAGGAGAAACCTAACAGAGGACCA